>CM055121.1:750466932-750981932 GCA_029206835.1 Rana muscosa | reverse complement strand
TACAGCGATTACGATGCCCTGCAAGAGAAAAGGCCTCTTTTAACTATGAGAATACTTCCATCTACTTCTCTCTTGGACAACAAATGCAATTTACTTTTGAGAACTGCAAGCTCAAAGATCTTACCATTTAGCATGCCATGGTCTATTCAGTGAAGCTCTGGGTCAGGGAGTTATTTTCTTCCAAACACGTGAGGGAGCACACAAATAGATCAAGGTAATTTTGGTCTACCTACATTTTCTTGTTAAAGAGGACCATTATTCTTTAGGATACTTTCCCCTCTGAATATGGACTCTTGCTTTGTTACTTCAAGTTTGGATTTTCTTCAAACTACACTACTGTGCTTGCCCTGAAGTTCCTGTTTTGAATCTTATGTAGCTGCTGTTTTGATTTGTTGCAGCGTTGTTTCTATCCCCTGCCTCAGTGTCAATGGATTAAACCCTTAGCTGTGAACAAGTTAGCCTCCTTGCTTCTTTGCTGTTTGGGGTATAAGCTTGATTCATTCCCCTATTAGGGATAAATGCAGCACAGTGTTGACAATATGTTGTTTTTTGCCTGCCTGTACAATTCTACCATGATATTTATGTTCTCTCTGCTATACTATGCCTGTAATTCTGCCTGTCCTATCATGAACATTACTTTTCTCCCTCTACTTATTATGCCATTGCTACAGGCTTTAACTGTACTGAGCTAGAATGTACAAGGCTTAAATACCAAATGTAAAAGGTCTGTGATACTACAGTGTGTTAGAAAATAGCACCCAGATATTGTAGCACTCCAGAAGACACATGTTACTGGTAGAGTGGTCTCATGAAAAAAAGGTTGGGCAGGCTCGATTCTCTAAGCGATAGCGGTACTTATTAGTCATATGAGTAATTTTGATTAATAGATTTGAAACCTGATCATACAGTATATTTTCCTGTATAGAACCATAAATTCCTTTCCCATTAGCCTCTTTGTGTTCTTAGTCCCCCTTTCCCCCGTGCTCAGCTAACACCCTCAATAATTGGGCCAACTTTTTGGCTACTCACCCACAATCTCCTGCCTTATGAATAGGAGTCTTCCATAACATATATTACCCACAGACTCAACTATGCCTTTCCTACTTCAGTTCATTTGTTAGATTAATGCAGGTCTCAGGACTCTAAGATATATGGAGGCATCTTCACCCTGATACTAAAACATATACAATACTGCTGTTTTTTCCTTCTCCCATCAATCACACTCTAGACTAGACCTAGTCACCAATATGTTGCCTTTAGTTACTGCCACCGCCTACCTTTCTAGATTGGTTTCAAACCATTGCCCTCTCCTAGTGATAATAGACTGGAGCTAACTTCCCCCCATACTTTTTGGAAGTTGAATCCCTTTTTGGTTCTCCTTCATTCCATTGGTTCAGACCTTTTACCTTCAATTAATTTTTGGCACAAATGCAGATGGGAGCCCTATGTGAAACTCCTTTAAGGTATTTTCCCAGGGAGTCATGACTGGCATGGTTTTCCAACTTAAGCTGCAATCTAGAGTCGCAAAATTCCGTCTGCAGCAGCAACCCTATGTAGACTGCTAAAACAGTCTACATAGCAAACCCAATAACTCCAACTGCTGCACTTGGTGAGGCACTCTTCAACAATGTGAATTAGTCTATACAGTAAACATTTTTATGAACCAATTGTTATTTGAGCAAAGCAATAAGGCTAATTCCATGTTGGCCAAGGGTCACTCTTTCCCTCTCTATATTGCACCTAAGAATGGATCTCTTACTACTTGCCTTTTGGAAATTAAAGGGATTTTTGCAGCATACTACCATACCCTACACACTTGCACAACAGCATCCTTTCTATCTGACACTGAAGCGTACCTTCTAGACAACCTTGCCCAGAATTACGTCTGAGCAATGTAACCTTTTAGACGCTCCTATCTTAACTGATAAAATCCAAGGTGCCATCTTTCACAAGTACAAGGCCCCTGGGACAGAATGCCTATGAAATTTTAGTATAGCATGGTCCTGACCCTTGAATTAATAGGGGTGGGTTGTCTACATTAGTCTATCCATGAGGCACTGATTGTTCTGATTTCAAAATTATTGGGTGTTCATATTGGCCAATTTTTCTTCTGACTGGGGAAATACAAACTTGTGTCAAGGTCTGTGCCACGTGTTTGGGCTTTGAGATCACCTCCATCATTTCGTCATGCTCCATGCCTAGTATGAGCACTGTCAACAACCTATGTGGAATGCATGATAATATTCAATGCCCTCATTATAATAAGAAAGGGATAGTAACTGTGTATTCGGATGTCACAAAAGCATTCAGTTAAAGATCATACTTTGTGGCACCCAGTGCTAGAGTGGTAGTCAAAAGATGGATTTCTGATCCTTTCCCCCTGTCCCACAGTACTAAGCAGGAATGTCCCCTATCCCTTTTATATGCCATAGCTACCAAACTCCTAAGCATTAGAATATGCTATAATAACCCATGCATTATCACAAAGCTTGAAAAAAAATTCTGTCTTTATGCAGACAATATTGGTCAGACTTTGATCGGTCTCTCCAGGTTGCCCTAGAGATCATTGCAGATACTTTCATGGCTTGTCTGTGAATTGTTCAAAACTTACACTCCTCCATACTGACCCACTCTCACCCATCTTGCTAAATTATAGCCAAATGCTCCCACTGAAAATATTCAAAATTCTTTACTAGGGATACCAGGGGCTTCCTTCCTTTAAATATAGATCTATTATTTGCTGCCATGAAAACTAAATATGGTACTTGGACTAAGCTCACTGTAACTGTCATTGGGAGCACAAACCTCTTTAAAATGATTCTGCTCACTAAAATACTGTATATTCTGTTACAACCCCTGTATATTTACCATTTTTAATCTTTATTAATTCTACTTTTAGAATTTTCCTGGAATTATAAACAATCCTGACTTCCATTTCAGGTACTGGTTAACCCCTCCAATCTAGCGTGTTTAGCCCTTCCCTGTCTGTACAATTATTATGTGGCAGCACAACTTTCTTAAGCTATCCTATGGTTCTGCAGGGGCAGTCTTTGGTTTTTGGGGCAAGTACTCTCCAATGGTACTTTGAAATCATATTCTCTGTTGATCTCCAGCTATAACCTTTCCCAGGACTTTTATTTTCTTTACCTGCAACTTAGGAATGCACTCAATTTTAGGACTAAAGCACCACCCCTACTGATTAGGTCCTTGTACATATGATAAACAAGGGCAACAGAAAAGATTTAATAGGATAACTTTACATTTTGGATGCAGATATACAATATCAATTCTACACAACCCGATGGGAAGTCCAAGTTCCTTTTACTTCATTTATATTTGTAATGGGGGTTATGCAGAGCTTGACTTTTTTATCAGCTGCACACACCCTCCTTCACAAACTCCTATTTCAAGCTAGAAAGGCTGTTGTTCTTCACTGAACGTTGTCTAATTGTCTTCATATTTCACAGTCAATAAAGTCTCTAGATGACTCACTGGCCTTTAAAAAAAACTAGTATATGAACATAGATGTTTACCAGAGATATATGATACAAATTGGACTCCATGGTTACACAAAACATTTACCCATTTTTCTTGATATATTCCTTTGTGATGTCCTGGTTTGCTAGCCTCCAACCTGTCTCTACCCCTCCTCCTCCCCTTGCTTGTACCATAACAGTTGTTTAGCTGGCTGGAACCATTAATTGTTTTAGGAAAATGCTTTTTTGATATGTTTGAGCTTATTTTGAATCCTTCATTATGCCACACTACACATATGCATATTCAGTTGTAATACTTCAGAATAAGCATTGGCGTCTTGTAGTAAAGTTTTGGACATCCTGACAACTGTTTGCAGTGATTGCTCTATTCAATAATGTGTATTCGTCTGCAATGTATATTGTTTCCCAATAAAATATTACGTGGGAAGAAACCATGCTTTAATGATTTTTAATGTATAACCACTTCAATACTGTGCACTTAAACCCCCTTCTTACCCAGACCAATTTTCAGCTTTCGGTGCTCTCACACTTTGAATGACAATTACTCAGTCATGCAACACTGTACCCAAATAAAATTTGCGTCCTTTTTTTCACACAAATAGAGCTTTCTTTTGGTGGTATTTAATCACTAGTGGGTTTTTTATTTTTTGTGCTATAAATAAAAAAAGACCGTAAATTTTGTGAAAATTTGCCTTTTTCTTTGTTTCTGTCATAAAAGCTAGCAAATTTGTAATTTTTCTTCATAAATTTTGGTCAAAATGTATACTGCTACATATCTTTGGTAAAAATAACCCAAATTAGTGTATATTATTTGGTCTTTGTGAAAGTTATAGAGTCTACTAACTATGGTGCCAATCCCTGAAAATTGATCAATCTGATCACACCTGAAGTACTGACGGCCTATCTCATTTCTTGAGATACTAACAAGTCATAAAAGTACAAATACCCCCCAAATGACCCCTTTTTAGAAAGTAGGCATTCCAAGGTATTAAGTAAGTAGCATGGTGAGTATTTTTAAGTTGTATTTTTTTCCCACAATTCTTTGCAAAATGAAGAATTCATTTTTTTTTTCTTTTACAAAATTGTCATATTAACTGGTTATTTCTCTCACCGAGCGTATGCATACAACAAATTACACCCCAAAATACATTCTGCTACTACTCCTGAGTATGGGGATACCACATGTGTGGGACTTTTACACAGCCTGGCCATATGCAAAGGCCCAACATTGAAGTAGCACCATCAGGCGATCTACGAGCATAAATTGCACATCTCATTTCTCAACCACCTATTACAATTTTGAAGGCCCTGGAGCACCAGGACAATGGAATTGCTCACAAAATGACCCCATTTTGGAAAGCTAAAACCCCAACGTATAATCTATGAGGCATAATGAGTCTTTTGAACGGTTATTTTTTTCCCAGAAGTTTTTGGAAAATGTGGAAAAAAAATGAAAATGCATTTTATTTATACAAAGTTGTACATTTATAAGATATTTCCAACACATAGCAAATACATAGCAAAAATGACACCCCAAAATACATTCTGCTACTCCTCCTGAGTATGGGGATACCACATGTGTGAGACTTTTACACAGCTTGGCCACATACAGAGGCCCAACATTCAAGTAGCACCATCAGGCGTTCTAGGAGCATACATTACATATATCATTTCCTGGCAACCTATCATTTTTGAAGGCCCTTCATATTTCTAACACATAGCATGTACATACCAAGAATTACAATCCAAAATAAATTCTATTGCGGAAAGGGTAAAAAAAAAAGTATTACCTGTGCTTTTGGTAGTGTCCACAGAAGAGAGTGTAGCGGCCTCACCCCGACCTCTTTAACTAGGGGTATGTCGAGCGACAGAGTGAGGTGCGCTACGGCCCATGTCCTCCCCGTGCATGTGGGTGAGGTGAAGGCCAGTATCAATCTTTTTCCTCGGGCCAAATGTGTGCTGGTTATGAGGGTCAGTCCTTCCGTGCCGGAATCTCCCTTTGTTCCCATCAACAGAGTCCATACACCCATCAAAGTCCAAACTCAGGTTTATTGCGTATCTCCACATACAGTCAAATGCAACGGCATGATACGATGGGGAAGCAGGTCGAGGCACTGTACAGGTTCCTAGTCCCTACACTCCCTGTGCTATGACCAGGGGTTGCAGGAATCTTGATGAAAGCTCCTCCGCTGCGCTGTAGCCCATATCAGGGGAAGATGTCCTCCAAGGGAGTTACTGAAGGCCCATCCGTCACCGGGTTGACGCTACACTGGGTCTTCGGACGGGTGACCCCCCCCAGCCTCCTCACCTCAGATGCGGGTCCCCTCGCAAGGGGCGCCCTGGAGCAACTTCACCCTCGCGGGACCCAGTCGGAGTCACCGGGTCCCAGGCCTCCTTAATAGTACCTCACCCCAGGCTGAAGGTGCCCGGGATGGACTCCATCTTCGTTCCGGCCAGGCCTTGGGCGCCTAGGCCGGAACCTTGAACCGCCCGCACCCAGGCCTAAGGTGCCTGGGTGCGTGAAGAGATGATCCCCCCCAAAAGACCTCGTGGCGAGGGCGTCTCCCCCTTTTATCTCCTCCCATCGACACCACGGCGGGTTCCCCGCCCCAGCCGTACCATCTCCAGGAAGGGACAAAGAAGGGTAGCACTGTGGTAGTGATTCTACCTCGAGCCAGTAGGTACACTGACACCCACTGGTCAAAGAGAATATTACACCACCCAATCCTCCACGAATAAGAAAAAGGGGTCTAATCCCTGACATAATTACACACCTGGGTCTCTCTACCCCCAGGTGTATCCCACTAACTTTGAAGACCCCGCTACACACTCCCCCTGGTGATTTGACGCTGGTCCCCAGCGTCAGGTGCACACCCATGTCTCCCAAGGAGTGGTGACATGAAGTGGGCCCCAGAGGCTATCCCTCAAATTTTGGATACTGTATGTGCCAAGACCTGCTCAACAGAAAAGGAACTATAAAACATTAAAACTTTTGTATAAAACATCTGTCATGTACACACATACAATCCCTCCCGTCACTGTCTAAGAACCACCCCATACTCAGTAGTCTTGACCGACGAATCTCCTGCAGAAGGGAAACAAAAAAAAACACATCCTAACACTCTGTGTTAACTTGGCATGAGTGGGTCCGTCAGCCGAGAGACCCACTCACTCCAATAAGTAAGTAATGCATGTGTAACATTTTCAAACATTCGTTGCACAACACTGCCACCTGGTGACAGCGCTGCGGTAATGACACTTGGTGAGATCTTCATTCTTCCTGCTCTCCTACTCTAACTCTACCCCAAAAGTCTCTGCCTTTGGCACATGAAGAAAAGGGAAAAAAAAAACAACAGCTCCCAAATCTCCAGTGAGTAAAAGAAAAAGCCCAAATCAAAACAAAAGTAGGGCACAGTTCTAGGCGTCTGGGAATGTCTCTTCCAGAAAGTTTATACAGCAACAAGATAGGAGCTCACTTCTCCTATAAATAGAACCTTGGATCCGACAGAAACAGGGGCTTCAGGTGCCCGTCAAACACTTCCACCGAATACTCGACATCCTCTCCTTCTTTCCGGCAGATGAGCACCTTATCGGCATGAATATGGCGCCCAAGTCTCCAATCAGCTCTGCAGTCCTTGAACTTTTTAGACACAGGCGGCGAACATGACAGGTATCGCCTGGCATGGGGTACTTTAAGTTTTTCCCATACAAACTCGTCATACCACCTTGGTCGCAGGACCTCGACTTCATACAATAAGTCCCGAGGCAAGTAAGGGTACTCCCACCCATATTCACGGGCGACTCTCTGGGAGAAAAGTCTCTGCAACCTGGCTAGAGGTGGCATCACATCTCGCTCACCTTCTCCTGGCTGTACAATGGCCTCCGGGTGCCGAGGTACCTTCACCATCTCGGGTTTCTTTGTCTTTGGTGCCCGCAACGAAGCACGCTGCATCCCTAACATCAGAGCGGGTGATGTAGTTGAATGCGGGAAGCTGGTCGGAGGACTAAATCTCCTCGAGAACTCCGGGGCCCTCACCCGGAGCGCACTGTCTTCTATGGACATGGGGGAATCCTGCGGTTTACTCAGCACAGGTAGTGGGCGTCTGTCCCAGCCCCCCGGTGAAACAGTTTGTCTATCTCTCCGTCATCCCCACAGTCTGACAATGACTCTAAGTCGGAGGTGTCATACATCTCAGCGGGAAGGTAGTCTCTAGTAGATGGAAGGCTACCCTCCCTTGCGGGCTCCACCGACTGTGGACCCCCGACACCTCCAACCAACACCACAGTCCCAGCCCCTGGCTCACCTGGACCTTCTGAAGAACTGGGATGTCCGGGACTCTCTTCTCTACCGGCGCCATCCAGGCCAGGCAAGCGGCGGGGTGAAGCTCGACCACGACCATAGGATGCCTGTACCAGGCCGACTTTCCTCTTCGGAGGTGGGAGCAGGGAGTCTGTAGTGACCGAAGCAGTGTCCTCGGATTTTTCTCTCTCAGTCTCTGGTTGGGCAGTCACTTCGCCCTGGTCAGCGCGCACGGGAAACTCCGCAAAGGCTTTGATCTCTCCCTCCGGAGTGGCGGTTCCTGTGATGCAGTTGAGGCGTAGGGCCCGGGGCCTTTCCGTGTGTGGTTCAACCTCAAAAAGAAACTGCTTGCATGCTTCGCATCGCCCGAATGGCTTTAGTTGGACCACCAGTCCCGAGCATCCGGGACAGATCACACCGAGGGCCTCCGTGTCTCTGCATGAATACAGAGCCAACTGTCCTCGGGGCCTGAGCCTTATCCCCGTGTCTGTAATGGGTGCAGCAAATGCAGTCATCTTGAAAGGATAAGGTACCGGCATCCACAGGGAGCCTGAGTTCGCTCCGACCACTTGCTGCTCCATCACACGCTGACCTCGCGCCGGAGTCTCCACGTGTATCTCCACACGTGGCCAGACTCCTCCCACGACTTGCACGTTTTCGCGGGCTTCCTTCAGTCTCCTCCCACGAATTGCGCAGTCATGGGGTGCCTCGTGGCGCAGTGCAGCAAAAGTCCCCACATGTAGTTCGTCACACGGCTGGACTCCTCCCTCTTCCCGCTCTTTCTGCATGGGCCTCTCCCGGTTTTTCAGGGAAATTTCCACGACTTCGAGCACAGGGATGCACTTTGGCCAATCACATGGCCGACCTGCTCGGACCTCCTCCGGGCAGCAAAGTTCAAACACAGCCGTTCCAAACCTCAGGGTCAACACACATTTCATCCCGGACGAGCCCCCACGTGTAGCGGCCTCACCCCGACCTCTTTAACTAGGGGTATGTCGAGCGACAGAGTGAGGTGCGCTACGGCCCATGTCCTCCCCGTGCATGTGGGTGAGGTGAAGGCCAGTATAAATCTTTTTCCTCGGGCCAAATGTGTGCTGGTTATGAGGGTCAGTCCTTCCGTGCCGGAATCTCCCTTTGTTCCCATCAACAGAGTCCATACACCCATCAAAGTCCAAACTCAGGTTTATTGCGTATCTCCACATACAGTCAAATGCAACGGCATGATACGATGGGGAAGCAGGTCGAGGCACTGTACAGGTTCCTAGTCCCTACACTTCCTGTGCTATGACCAGGGGTTGCAGGAATCTTGATGAAAGCTCCTCCGCTGCGCTGTAGCCCATATCAGGGGAAGATGTCCTCCAAGGGAGTTACTGAAGGCCCATCCGTCACCGGGTTGACGCTACACCGGGTCTTCGGACGGGTGACCCCCCCCCAGCCTCCTCACCTCAGATGCGGGTCCCCTCGCAAGGGGCGCCCTGGAGCAACTTCACCCTCGCGGGACCCAGTCGGAGTCACCGGGTCCCAGGCCTCCTTAATAGTACCTCACCCCAGGCTGAAGGTGCCCGGGATGGACTCCATCTTCGTTCCGGCCAGGCCTTGGGTGCCTAGGCCGGAACCTTGAACCGCCCGCACCCAGGCCTAAGGTGCCTGGGTGCGTGAAGAGATGATCCCCCCCAAAAGACCTCGTGGCGAGGGCGTCTCCCCCTTTTATCTCCTCCCATCGACACCACGGCGGGTTCCCCGCCCCAGCCGTACCATCTCCAGGAAGGGACAAAGAAGGGTAGCACTGTGGTAGTGATTCTACCTCGAGCCAGTAGGTACACTGACACCCACTGGTCAAAGAGAATATTACACCACCCAATCCTCCACGAATAAGAAAAAGGGGTCTAATCCCTGACATAATTACACACCTGGGTCTCTCTACCCCCAGGTGTATCCCACTAACTTTGAAGACCCCGCTACAAGAGCACTGGTCCAGGCAGCAGTCGGGGATGTGCTTAGCGACAGCAATAGTAATTATCCAGGCAGCAGGCAGGAATATTGTCTACGGTAAGCACAAGGATATTGTCAGCACAGCGAAAGCATTTGTCCATAGAAATTGTCCAGGCAGAGACAGCCAGCACAGCCATATTATTGGTCCTGGTTCACCGTTACCTGCAGACACTCATTATTGTACCGCTCTCCAGCCCTTCATAAACATACTGCCTCTTGCTACAGCTAATTATTTGCATAGTCCAGGTAGCAGGCAGTGGTGTGGTCCATTCATGCGGCAGGCAAAGGCATGATGGCAGTAAGTCAGCATCATGCTGAGGGCGGAAATCGGGTAAGACCTGTGCACAGGGGCACAGGGGTAGAGGCTTCGACCCACCCAAATCTCTATGAAGCCTCCGGACTCCAGACCCTAATCCCGGAAATTAAACCCGGAGAAAACAAAAAAATACTTTTCTCCATCCGGAAAAACTATTCTGGAGCCCCTCACATATGTGAGACCCCTGTGTACTACAGTAGCAGGGCAACAGATCAGTCCAAGTGGTAGGCAAAAGCATAGTCCATAAAACAGGCCAGGGTCAGTACACGTGAAAGCAGTCCAAACGGTAGGCAGAGGCATAATCACAAAACAGGCCAGGGTCAGTTCACGTGGAAGCAGTCCAAACGGTAGGCAGAGGCATAATCACAATACAGGCCAGGGTCAGTTCACGTAAAAGCAGTCCAAACAGTAGGCAGAGGCATAGTCAAAAAGCAGGCTAGGGTCAGTTCACGTGGAAGGCAGTGGCATGGTTATTTGGGGAAGCATGGAAAATGGTCAGCACAGATTATAAAAATGGGAGGGAAATGGTTAAAAATATGGGCTAATATTTTATGGATGTGTGATAAAATTCGAAGCATTCACCAATGCATAGGCCAGGTTGGGAGGGACACCAGGGACAATGGTAGCTGGTATCTTTTCGAAGTCCTCCTTTGCTGCACACGCGACATCTTTTTTGCCGTCTTCGGCCTGCTTCGGATGGTGGGATGCTGTACGGGAAGTGCCATCCATGAAGTCTGCTAACAGCATCAGAGCGAAGGTTTTCTTGGGGGGGTCTTTGTTGATAGATGAGGCATGTGACTAATTCTTCTGAGAATTGTAGGAAGGGGGCTGGGTTGTCTGTGGATTTGGTGTAAACTACGTAGGAATTATACATGGCCAAATGGATGAGATAAAGTGCTACCTTCTTGTACCAGAACCGGGACCTTCTAATGGACAAATAGGGCTGAATCATTTGGTCGTTGAAATCCACCCCCCCCATGTAGAGATTATAGTCCTGGACACATGTTGGCTTTTCAATGGGACCTCGTCGTCTTCGCTGAACTACAACTGCAGTGTCATCATGAATGGTGGACATCATGTGTACGTCTCTGTTATCCTTCCACCTCAAGGCCAGCACTTCTTTGCACCTCAGTGTTGCTCTTTCCCCCCTTTGCAGCTTTTTGTTTACAATTGATTGTGGGAAGCCCTTCCTATTTTTCCTGGAGGTTCCGCAGGCCAGGGTTTTTTCGATGTATAAATGTCTGAAAAGGGGCAGGCTGGTATAAAAGTTGTCCAGGTATAAATGATATCCTTTTTTCATAAGTGGGTAAACCAGGTCCCATACAATTTTTACAGCTGTGCCCATGTAGGCCGGGCACTCAGGGGGCTGGAGCTGGGAATCTTTTCCTTCATATATGCGGAACGCATAAAGATATCCCGTGATTCTCTCACAGAGCTTGTAAAATTTTACACCGTATTTGGCCTTTTTGCTATGAATATATTGTTTTATTCCTAGCCGGCCTGAAAAAGGTACCAGGGACTCATCCACACATATATGTTTCTCGGGGACATAGAGTTCTGCAAATCGTTTGGAAAGGAAATTTATCAGTGGGCGAAGTTTATACAGCTTATCGGGAATCTGGATTATTGGGGGGAGGACACTGGGTGTTGTCATTAAAATGCAAGAATCTCATTATCATCTCATATCGGGACCTGGACATTACGTAAGAATACATGGGCATGTGGTAGATGGGTTTCGTGGACCAATAGGCATGTCCTTGATTTTTTTTTTGGAATCCCCATGTTTATGGTGAGGCCCAAAAACATTTTGAACTCCTCCAAATCCAAATCTCTCCACTCAAATGGACGGGCATAAGATGATTGGGGGTTGTTAGCAATATACTGCTGGGCATATAAGTTTGTCTGGTCCACAATGAACTGCAGAATAGTGTCGGGCAAAAAAAGGTGAAAATAATCAACCTCTCTGAAATTTTGGGTGTTGGCCTGCACACCTGGCTGTGCTGTGAAAGGGGGAATAATTGGTGATCCCGAGTCGGAAGGCAGCCATGTTGGGTTGGCAAGACCATCTGGCATGTATGTAGCACTGGCTCTTGGGGGACGTGACACTCCAGTAGTTGGGGAGTTAAATTTCCTGTGCTGGTACTCTGGTGTGATGTGGCAGCACCGGTACTGGCCCTGGGCATTTGTTCGCGGGGCCTTTCGCTGGCGGCAGTACTGGTACTGGGCCTTTGTTCCTGGGGCCTTTGGCTGGCGGCAGCACTGGTACTGGGCCTTTGTTCCTGGGGCCTATTGCTGGCGGCAGCGCTGGTACTGGACCTTTGTTCCCGGGGCCTATTGGTGGTGGCAGCCCGGGTACTGGGCCTGGGAATATAATCCTGGTTGCTGGCGGCTGCCTGGTTTACAGAGTGCCGTGCCCTTTTAGGAGGGACCCATTCTTCATCCGAATCATTACTGTATTCGATCGGTTCAAATTCCGAATTTGATTCGGAATCAGAATTGGAATCTGATGAGAACTCCCCGGTGCTCTCATCAGTCATGGAGAGGATCTGGAATGCCTCCTCACTGGTATAGAATCTTTTGGACATGGCTGTGTGGCAGGTAGCTGTGCGACAGGTGACTAGTGATGAGCCGAACACCCCCGGGTTCGGTTCGCACCAGAACCCGCGAACGGACCGAAAGTTCGAACGAACATTAGAACCCTATTAAATACAATGGATGCGAACGTTCGAATTCTAAAGTGCTAATTATAACAACTATTATGCATGTTATTGTCATAAATAGGGTTTGGGAACCCGGGTTGTGCACCAGGGGACATGTATCAATGCAAAAAGAAGTTTTAAAAACGGTCGTTTTTCGGGAGCAGTCATTTTAATGATGCATAAAGTGAAAAAAAAAAGTCAAATATTCCTTTAAATATCGTACCTGGGGGGTGTCTAAAGTATGCCTGTGAAGTGCCACGTGTTTCCCGTGTTTAGAACTGTCCCTGCACAAAATGACACTTCTAAAGGAAAAAAAAGCCATTTAAAACTGCTTGCGGCTTTAATGTAATGTCTGGTCCCGGTAATATGGATGAAATTCTTTAAGAAAAATGGCATAGCTACCCCATGACCCCCCCCCCTACCCCAGCCCATTACCAGCCCCTTTGGGTCTTGTATGGATATTAAGGGGAACCCCGCACATAAAATAAAAAAGGCCCTATATACTCTGAACAGCCGTATACAGGCGGTGCATACAAGACAGGGACTGTAGGTTTGTTCTTATGTAGAATCTGTTTGTAATTTTGAACAGGTACATTGTTGAAGTGTAGCTCCAGCCCAAAAATCTATTTTTAAACTTTTTGGGAAACATAGGTAAGGGTTATCACCCCTGTAACATTTGTTTTGCTGTCTGTGCCCCTGTTCCGAACATTTCACCTCACTTTCCGTCCCAATGACAACTGTTTTTGAAATGTGGTGTTTTTCTTGAAACAAGGATTGCTGATAAAGCATCAGTACAGATGAGACCCCTTTCTCCCATATTTATTCTTACAGGAGAGAATTTTCCTTTCTCAGGGGTAGATTTCCTCTCACTTCCTGTTGTCTTCTTTCGTTTGCAAGTAGGAGTCGTTTGTAAGTTGGATGTTTGAAAGTAGGGACCTGCCGTATATACTCTGCAGAAATAGGCCCCTTAGTTGTTGGTGTTGGCACAACACTGTAAGCACTCAGTTACTCTTGGTTGGTGCTGGAACGCCCTGCTGTCAACTATTATATCAGGAATTTTAATTACATATAATTGTTGAACAGTGGTAGTAAAAATTGGGCCTTTGATGGTGGTGCTGGTGCCACAACACTGTAAGCCCTGACAGTTACTCTTGGTGGGTGCAGCAATGGGCCCTGCTGTGAATTATTAGATCAAGAATTGTAATTACATGCCCCTTTTGAACAGGGGCTGAAAAATTGGGCCTTTCGTGGTGGTGGTGGTGGTGGCGTTGCCACAAGACTGTAAGCCCTCAGAGTTACTCTTGGTGGGTGCAGCAATGGACCCTGCTGTGAATTATTAGATCAAGAATTGTAATTGCATGCCCCTGTTGAACAGGGGCTGAAAAATTGGGCCTTAGGCACTGGTGGCACAACACTACAACCCCTCACAGATACTGTACTTGGAGCACAGCAATGAGCCCTGTTGCAAAGTATTGCTTCAAAAATTGTAATTACACGCCCCTGTTAAACAGGGGCTGAAAAATTGGGCCTTAGGCACTGGTGCCACAACACTCCAACCCCTCACAGATACTGTACTTGGAGCACAGCAATGAGCCCTATGGCAAATTATTGCTAAAAAAATTGTAATTACACGCCCCTGTAAAACAGGGGCTGAAAAATTGGGCCTTAGCCACTGGTGGCGGCACCCATAAACAAAAATGATCTTCCAAGCTATCATCATCAATTGTATCATTGAGGACTCGGAGGAGGAGGATAGCCAGTCAACATAACAGCACAGGCACTCAGCATCAGCATCAGTCTTGAAGGGATGTGACATGTTAAAATCAATTAGTCTGTTATATCAGCATCAGGTGTGTGGTAGCTGGTGGTGATCCAAGACTGGTTCATCTTGATGAAAGTCAGTCGATCAACCGAGTCGGTGGACAGGCGCACCCTGTGATCCGTGACAAATCCTCCAGCAGCACTGAATGTGCGTTCCGAAAGAACGCTGGATGCAGGACAGGCCAGTAGCTCAATTGCATACTGTGCAAGCTCTGGCCAGTGATCCATCCTCAAGACCCAGTAAGCCAGAGGATTTTCGGTGGGGAAGGTGTCCAAGTCTGACCTTGCCCCTAGATATTCCTGCACCATGTTTATCAGACGCTGGCGATGGTTGCTGGAACCGATCATACTTTGGGGCTGCGGACTAAAGAATTGTCTGAACGCATCGGTCAGACGGCCACCTTCCCCACCGCTCCTTCTTTGACTGGCCGAAGCCTCAGCAACTCGTTGTCCAGGACCAGGAGTTTGTAACCTCCCAGTCTCTGGGAACGCGTTGCACAGACCTTTCTGCAAGGCCTCCCGGAGTTGTCTCATCCTCTGCTCCCTCTGCGACGGTAACATAAGGTCCGCAACCTTACCCTTGTACCGTGGATCAAGGAGAGTGGCCAGCCAGTAATGGTCCCTCTCCTTGATCCGAAGAATACGAGGATCCTTCCGCAGACTTTGCAGGATCAGGGAGGCCATGCAGCGTAGGTTTGCTGAGGCATTCGCTCCGGAGTCCTCTGGGTCACTAAGGACGACATGATCCGCAGCCACCTCCTCCCAGCCACGTACAAGTCCACTGGTTTCTTGGGACTGTAAATCATCCCTAAAAGACTGCTGCTGATGATGCTGAGTGCCAGCCTCCACCTCCATGCTGACACAATCCTCCTCCTCCTCCTCCTCCTCCTCCTCCTCTTCCTGTGCGATGGGTGGGACAGAAGGAACACTGTCTGGGTAAAGGGGGCCTTGAGAGGCAAGGAAGTCCTCCTCTTCCTGCCTCTGTTCTGCCTCAAGTGCCCTGTCCATTATTCCACGCAGCGTGTGCTCCAACAGGTGGACAAGAGGTACAGTGTCACTGATGCATGCACTGTCACTGCTCACCATCCTCGTGGCCTCCTCAAATGGTGCCAGGACAGTGCATGCATCCCTGATCATGCCCCACTGGCGTGGAGAAAAAAAACCAAGCTCCCCTGACCCTGTCCTGGTGCCATAGTCGCACAGGTACTCATTGATGGCCCTCTGCTGCGTGTGCAGCCGCTGCAGCATGGCCAACATTGAGTTCCACCTGGTGGGCATGTCACATATAAGGCGGTTCTTGGGCAGGTTCAACTCCTTTTGCAGCTCAGCCAGGCGAGCACTGGCATTATAAGATCTGCGGAAATGCACACAGATTTTCCTGGCCTGCCTCAGGACATCCTGTAAGCCCGGGTACCTGCCCAAGAACCGCTGCACCACCAGGTTAAGGACGTGAGCCACACAGGGCACATGGGTCAGTTGTCCCTGTCGGAGGGCGGAGAGGAGGTTGGTGCCATTGTCGCAAACCACCATTCCTGGCTTAAGCTGGCGTGGCGTCAACCACCTCTCGGCCTGGCCCTGCAGAGCAGACAGGACCTCTGCCCCAGTGTGGCTTCTGTCCCCCAAACACACCAGCGCAAGCACGGCATGGCATTTTTTTGCCTGCGTACTTGCGTAGCCCCGTGAACGGCTACGGAGCACCGCTGGTTCATAGGACAAACCACAGGAAGAGGCCATGGAGGAAGAAGAAGAGGAGGGGGTGGAGGAGAGAGGTGTGTCACAACCAGTAGTAGCATTTTGGAGGCGTGGCGGTGGGACAACCTCCAACACTACTGCACCTTGTCCTGCATCCTTCCCAGCTGCCAAAAGAGTGACCCAATGGGGCGTGAAAGAAAGGTAACGTCCCTGTCCATGCCTGCTGGACCATGAGTCAGCGGTAATATGCACCTTACCGCTGACCGCCCTGTCCAGCGAGGCCAAGACATTGCCTTCCACATGCCGGTAGAGAGCCGGAATAGCCTTCCGTGAGAAAAAGTGGCGTTTGGGAACCTGCCACTGAGGAACCGCACATTGCACAAACTCACGGAAGGGGGCCGAGTCTACCAACTGAAAAGGCAGCAGTTGAAGCGCTAGCAATTTAGCCAAGCTAGCATTCAACCGCTGGGCATGTGGATGGCTGGGAGTGAACTTCTTTCGACGGTCCAGCAGCTGGGGCAGGGAAATTTGCCTGCTAGAATCGGACGTCGGTGTACTGCTAGCAGAGTGGCCGCAAGTACTTGGCTGTGACACACCTAATTCTACACCTTCATTCCTCTCAGTGCATGTTTCAGAGAGGACTGAAGTTATAGTGGGGTTGGAGATCCCAGCTGATGCGGTGCAAGGAGAGGTCCGCTTTGTTCTTTGGTGTGGGTCTTTGAGGTAGGCTTGCCAACGAGCTGCATGGCAGGTCAACATATGTCTGGTCAGGCATGTGGTACCCAAGCGGCTGATGTTTTGGCCACGCGATATACGCTTGAGACATATGTTGCAAACAGCAGCTGTGCGATCTGATGCACTAGCCTCAAAAAAGGCCCACACCAAAGAACTTTTTGAATGACGGGCAGAGGCAGCGCCCTGCACAGGCGGAGCTCTGCGGTGTGATTCCGTCGGTGTACTGCCCTTACGCTGGCCACCAAAGGGCATCCTGCCTCGTTGGAGATGTGCCTCCTCCTCATCCTCCTCCTCCTCCTCTCTCCTATTAGGCACCCACGTGGAGTCAGTGACCTCATCATCACCTCCCTCCTCATCACTGGAGGCAATCTGGCAGTATGCTGCAGCTGCTGGAACATGACTGCCAGATTGGTGTCCTTCTTGAGCATCCCCTCTGTCTGCTCTCACGCTACTGCCTTCCTCTAGCTGGGTTTCATCATCAGACCCTTCGAAACGCTGGGCATCCTCCTGGAGCATGTACCCAACACTGTGCTGAAACAGTTCGGGGGACTCCTCAGGAGGAGGACATGGTGGGTCTAGGGAAGGAGTGACTGATGATGAGTCTGACATTGATACCAGGGAAGAGGACGCTTTGGCAGCTGCTTTTCCAGTACCCTGAGCCTGGGTGAGAGAGGATGAGGAGGAGGAGGAGGGCTTGGTCATCCACTCTACCAAGTCTTCGGCATGATGTGGCTCAACATGTCCAGCTGCCGAAAAGAAGGACAAGCGTGTCCCATGGCCATGTGCTGATGACAATGCACCGCGTCCACGACCAGCACTGTTGCCCCCAGACACAGAGCCTGCTTGCCCTCTTTTATTGCCTCCTGACTGTCTGCCTCTCCTTGTTTGCCTTCCAGACATTCTAATAGATGGCCTGCAGGGAGATGGGAAAAAAGCAATAAGGGCTACCTTCAGGTGTCCTTCTCTGTCCCTTGAAACAAGGACTTTGACAGTGAAAGAAACTGACACACTCTCCCTACCTACAGTTTTCTGTCCCTAGAAAAAATGTTTTTTTTAAGCACAATTTAGCACAAGGAGAATTACCTCACTGTCCTTCCAGGTCCCTGGAAACAAGGACTTTGACAGTGAAAGAAACTGACACACTCTCCCTACCTACAGTTTTCTGTCCCTAGAAAAAATGTTTTTTTTAAGCACAATTTAGCACATGGAGAATTACCTCACTGTCCTTCCAGGTCCCTGGAAACAAGGACTTTGACAGTGAAAGAAACTGACACACTCTCCCTACCTACAGTTTTCTGTCCCTAGAAAAAATGTTTTTTTTAAGCACAATATAGCACAAGGAGAATTCACTCACTGTCCTTCCAGGTCCCTGGAAACAAGGACTTTGACAGTGAAAGAAACTGACACACTCTCCCTACCTACAGTTTTCTGTCCCTAGAAAAAATGTTTTTTTTAAGCACAATTTAGCACAAGGAGAATTACCTCACTGTCCTTCCAGGTCCCTGGAAACAAGGACTTTGACAGTGAAAGAAACTGACACACTCTCCCTACCTACAGTTTTCTGTCCCTAGAAAAAATGTTTTTTTTAAGCACAATTTAGCACAAGGAGAATTACCTCACTGTCCTTCCAGGTCCCTGGAAACAAGGACTTTGACAGTGAAAGAAACTGACACACTCTCCCTACCTACAGTTTTCTGTCCCTAGAAAAAATGTTTTTTTTAAGCACAATATAGCACAAGGAGAATTCACTCACTGTCCTTCCAGGTCCCTGGAAACAAGGACTTTGACAGTGAAAGAAACTGACACACTCTCCCTACCTACAGTTTTCTGTCCCTAGAAAAAATGTTTTTTTTAAGCACAATTTAGCACAAGGAGAATTACCTCACTGTCCTTCCAGGTCCCTGGAAACAAGGACTTTGACAGTGAAAGAAACTGACACACTCTCCCTACCTACAGTTTTCTGTCCCTAGAAAAAATGTTTTTTTTAAGCACAATTTAGCACAAGGAGAATTACCTCACTGTCCTTCCAGGTCCCTGGAAACAAGGACTTTGACAGTGAAAGAAACTGACACACTCTCCCTACCTACAGTTTTCTGTCCCTAGAAAAAATGTTTTTTTTAAGCACAATTTAGCACAAGGAGAATTACCTCACTGTCCTTCCAGGTCCCTGGAAACAAGGACTTTGACAGTGAAAGAAACTGACACACTCTCCCTACCTACAGTTTTCTGTCCCTAGAAAAAATGTTTTTTTTAAGCACAATTTAGCACAAGGAGAATTACCTCACTGTCCTTCCAGGTCCCTGGAAACAAGGACTTTGACAGTGAAAGAAACTGACACACTCTCCCTACCTACAGTTTTCTGTCCCTAGAAAAAATGTTTTTTTTAAGCACAATATAGCACAAGGAGAATTCACTCACTGTCCTTCCAGGTCCCTGGAAACAAGGACTTTGACAGTGAAAGAAACTGACACACTCTCCCTACCTACAGTTTTCTGTCCCTAGAAAAAATGTTTTTTTTAAGCACAATTTAGCACAAGGAGAATTACCTCACTGTCCTTCCAGGTCCCTGGAAACAAGGACTTTGACAGTGAAAGAAACTGACACACTCTCCCTACCTACAGTTTTCTGTCCCTAGAAAAAATGTTTTTTTTAAGCACAATTTAGCACAAGGAGAATTACCTCACTGTCCTTCCAGGTCCCTGGAAACAAGGACTTTGACAGTGAAAGAAACTGACACACTCTCCCTACCTACAGTTTTCTGTCCCTAGAAAAAATGTTTTTTTTAAGCACAATATAGCACAAGGAGAATTCACTCACTGTCCTTCCAGGTCCCTGGAAACAAGGACTTTGACAGTGAAAGAAACTGACACACTCTCCCTACCTACAGTTTTCTGTCCCTAGAAAAAATGTTTTTTTTAAGCACAATTTAGCACAAGGAGAATTACCTCACTGTCCTTCCAGGTCCCTGGAAACAAGGACTTTGACAGTGAAAGAAACTGACACACTCTCCCTACCTACAGTTTTCTGTCCCTAGAAAAAATGTTTTTTTTAAGCACAATATAGCACAAGGAGAATTCACTCACTGTCCTTCCAGGTCCCTGGAAACATGGACTTTGACAGTGAAAGAAACTGACACACTCTCCCTACCTACAGTTTTCTGTCCCTAGAAAAAATGTTTTTTTTAAGCACAATTTAGCACAAGGAGAATTACCTCACTGTCCTTCCAGGTCCCTGGAAACAAGGACTTTGACAGTGAAAGAAACTGACACACTCTCCCTACCTACAGTTTTCTGTCCCTAGAAAAAATGTTTTTTTTAAGCACAATTTAGCACAAGGAGAATTACCTCACTGTCCTTCCAGGTCCCTGGAAACAAGGACTTTGACAGTGAAAGAAACTGACACACTCTCCCTACCTACAGTTTTCTGTCCCTAGAAAAAATGTTTTTTTTAAGCACAATATAGCACAAGGAGAATTCACTCACTGTCCTTCCAGGTCCCTGGAAACAAGGACTTTGACAGTGAAAGAAACTGACACACTCTCCCTACCTACAGTTTTCTGTCCCTAGAATTTTTTTTTTTTTTAAGCACAATTTAGCACAAGGAGAATTACCTCACTGTCCTTCCAGGTCCCTGGAAACAAGGACTTTGACAGTGAAAGAAACTGACACACTCTCCCTACCTACAGTTTTCTGTCCCTAGAAAAAATGTTTTTTTTAAGCACAATTTAGCACAAGGAGAATTACCTCACTGTCCTTCCAGGTCCCTGGAAACAAGGACTTTGACAGTGAAAGAAACTGACACACTCTCCCTACCTACAGTTTTCTGTCCCTAGAAAAAATGTTTTTTTTAAGCACAATATAGCACAAGGAGAATTCACTCACTGTCCTTCCAGGTCCCTGGAAACAAGGACTTTGACAGTGAAAGAAACTGACACACTCTCCCTACCTACAGTTTTCTGTCCCTAGAAAAAATGTTTTTTTTAAGCACAATTTAGCACAAGGAGAATTACCTCACTGTCCTTCCAGGTCCCTGGAAACAAGGACTTTGACAGTGAAAGAAACTGACACACTCTCCCTACCTACAGTTTTCTGTCCCTAGAAAAAATGTTTTTTTTAAGCACAATATAGCACAAGGAGAATTCACTCACTGTCCTTCCAGGTCCCTGGAAACAAGGACTTTGACAGTGAAAGAAACTGACACACTCTCCCTACCTACAGTTTTCTGTCCCTAGAAAAAATGTTTTTTTTAAGCACAATTTAGCACAAGGAGAATTACCTCACTGTCCTTCCAGGTCCCTGGAAACAAGGACTTTGACAGTGAAAGAAACTGACACACTCTCCCTACCTACAGTTTTCTGTCCCTAGAAAAAATGTTTTTTTTAAGCACAATTTAGCACAAGGAGAATTACCTCACTGTCCTTCCAGGTCCCTGGAAACAAGGACTTTGACAGTGAAAGAAACTGACACACTCTCCCTACCTACAGTTTTCTGTCCCTAGAAAAAATGTTTTTTTTAAGCACAATATAGCACAAGGAGAATTCACTCACTGTCCTTCCAGGTCCCTGGAAACAAGGACTTTGACAGTGAAAGAAACTGACACACTCTCCCTACCTACAGTTTTCTGTCCCTAGAAAAAATGTTTTTTTTAAGCACAATTTAGCACAAGGAGAATTACCTCACTGTCCTTCCAGGTCCCTGGAAACAAGGACTTTGACAGTGAAAGAAACTGACACACTCTCCCTACCTACAGTTTTCTGTCCCTAGAAAAAATGTTTTTTTTAAGCACAATTTAGCACAAGGAGAATTACCTCACTGTCCTTCCAGGTCCCTGGAAACAAGGACTTTGACAGTGAAAGAAACTGACACACTCTCCCTACCTACAGTTTTCTGTCCCTAGAAAAAATGTTTTTTTTAAGCACAATATAGCACAAGCACAAAACACACTGACACTCTCCCTACCTATCCTTCTCTTTCCCTAAACTAAAGGAATCCAGGTTAAGCAAGAAAGAAATAAAAGTCACTGTCCCTGCCTATGCTGCTCTATCCCTGCTCCGGAACACACTACACTAGGCCGCCGTGCTGGCGGCCTTTTATAGTGTGGGGCGTGTACTAAACCCCCTCAGCAATAATTGGCCACAGGCATCCTGCCTGTGGCCAATCATTGCTCTCCTCGCTGCCGGCGCTGTGATTGGCCAAGCATGCGGGGTCACAGTGCATGCTTGGCCAATCACAGCGCCTGGATGACACTGCGATGGCGTAGTGCATTGTGGGCCGTTCGCGTCACTCGAATTTGGCGCGAACGGCCCAAATCGTTCGATCTTCGTCGAACGATCGAACAGCCGATGTTCGAGTCGAACGTATGTTCGACTCGAACACGAAGCTCATCCCTACAGGTGACAGATGGGTAGCAGGTGACAATCACTGATGGGCTGTGCGATGGGTGGCAGGTGACGTTCACTGATAGATGATGATGGTGTGACGGGAATGATGGTGTGAAGGGAGATGGTCACTGATGGGTGACAGGCCACGGACGGTGACGGGTGATGGTCACAGATGGGTGACAGGCCACGGTCACTGATGGATGATGGGTGCACCACTGATGGTCACTGATGGGTGACGGGTGCCAGGGCACGGTCACTGATGGGTGACGGGTGATGGGTGACAGGGCACGGTCGCTGATGGGTGACGGTTGCACCGCTGATGGTCGCTGATGGCAGTCTCTTATGTGACAGGGTACGGTCACTGATGGGTGACGGGTGACAGGGTAGGTCACTGATGGGTGACGGGTGACAGGGCAGGTCACTGATGGGTGACGGGTGACAGGGCAGGTCACTGATGGGTGACGGTTGCACCGCTGATGGTCACTGATGGCAGTCTCTTATGTGACAGGGTACGGTCACTGATGGGTGACGGGTGACAGGGTAGGTCACTGATGGGTGACGGGTGACAGGGTAGGTCACAGATGGGCGACGGGTAGGTCACTGATGGGTGACGGGTGACAGGGCAGGTCACTGATGGGTGACGGCTGCACCGCTGATGATCACTGATGGAAGTCTCTTATGTGACAGGTGCACTTATGGGGTGACTGTTGGGTGACAGATGACAATGGGGGGGGGGGCGATGGGACAGGTGTGGTGTTGGTGCAGACACTACTGATCATAGATTTGTAACTCACTGCTCCTGGCTCTTCTCTCCTCACACTGGAAACGGTGTGTGAGGAGAAGAAGAGCTGGCAACAGTTAGATACAAATCCTGTGTTTACATTTAGTGATCAGGCTGTGAATGGATCACAGCTGATCACATCACAGCTGATCACATGGTACACAGCCCTGGCCAATGGCTGTGTACCATCGTCGGTGACGAGCAGTGTTCCCGGGAACACACTGTAACCGACGGACACGCGCAGCGCGCTCACGATCGCGCGCATTCAGCGTGTAATGGGGCATTTACACCCTGTGATCAGCCGTGACTTTATCACGGCCGATCACGGGTTAAACCGCACTTGCTGGCGGCTGTTCACCCCTGTCGGTGACGAGCGGTGTCTCAGTGACACGCCGCCACCGACAGTACAGGGATGCGCGCCCGCGAACGCGCGCAATCCCTGTTTAAAGGGAGGACGTCACATGACATCCTCTCAGAACGAGAGTGTCCTCCGCCCGCCGTCAATTGACGGTGGGCGGTGGACAAGTGGATAAACAATTGCAATCATGTGTCTTTTTTAACTGCCTAGAGTTTGGTTTTAGGAAAGTGTGGAGCTGTATTATTTTGTCCTTGAGAACCCAATAGAGACCAGAAGATTGGCAAGCAACAAACAGTTTGCTTAAACTTACCTGAATCTTTATTTTTTATGTAAAGAAATCCTGAAAATATCAGTTTTTAAGATCCTTGAGAATTCAAGCAACTCAGCTTACATGGTCAGGGCAGTAGACTAGCTACTAATATTTTTGCCTTGCAATTCACACAGAAGTTATTCCCACAAAAGTCATTGTCTGTATGGATTTTGTGTGTGTGCTTCCTTCTGTGTGCATAGGCTTTTTACGCTAATCCTATTTACTAGAATCCCATTTACTCCATTAATGCAAGTAGCTGACCCTAGGAGGTATGTGTTTGACTTTGATAGGGAGTATGACACAATGTTTAAAAGTCTTGGATGTTTCTTTGTAATACACTAATGAATATGATGGTATTTTAAGAACAAAAACATTATTGTACCATGAAATCCCTTTCTTAAGGTTCATCAAGGGACACAGGAACAGTCAAAATTAGGGTTTTGTTGCTGTTTTAAGAAGATTTGTATGCTGGTAACAAAAAAGCCATGGTCAGCTAAGCATAATCCTCCCACTGCCATGATACTTCAGTTTTTTAGAATAGCAATACTAGGAGTAAATCATAAACAGAGAGGAATAGAACCTGTATCTCTAGATGAACCTTAAGAAAAAGACTTTGCGGTGAGTACAAAAATCTTGTTTTCTTAGTAGTTCATCAAGGAACACAGAAAGATTATACTTCAGAAACACTGGGATGTCCTGAAGCAGTCCAAATGAGAGGAGAGGAGCGCAACACAGCAACACAACACTAACAGCCCAAAGAAAAAACAACACTGGTGGTATCTGCAGGACCTTACATCTATAGCTTGCATCTGAAGATGCCTGAACATCACATTATTAAACCTTTGCGTCCATGTAAACATAAGACCAAGTGGCAGCCTTAAAAATCTGGGAGACAGATTTGTGATGTATTTAAGCTCAGAAAACACTCACATATCTGGTGGAGTGTGTTTTAACTGAAAAGGGTATTCTTAAGCTGGTAGGCTTATAGAACAACATGCCTGATCCCCCTAGAAATGGTGGAAGGGGAAGGCAGGTTTCTCCTTACAAGGACATTCCTGGATGACAAAGAGAGATTCAGTTTGTCAAACAGCTGAAAGGTAGAAATAAACAGCTCTACCACATTCAGAATAGCCGCTCCAGGTGAGTTGAAAAGAAACACCTTGTGAGAGTGGTTCAAGGGTGCCAGCAAAGCCTGTCTATAGATGCACATCAAAGGAAAGTTTGGGAATTGCTGCACTCCTCAAAATCCTTTATTGTATATCATGATATACAATAAAGTATTTCAAAGAGTGCAGCAATTCCGGACCTTTTCTTTGATGTGAATGGCTCTACCACATTTAGGCAATGGAGGTATTTCTGATTGTACTGGGTCTTAGATTTCATCTTGAATTTAGAATTGAACTTGAATTTAGATTTTTTTAGGCGAGACCCCGCCTACGTCATTGGCTATTCCCCGCAAGCGGGGAAAGCCGGGTTTTACCCCTATGAGCCGACGGGTGACCCCGCCCCCTCGTACGTCAGACCCCGCCTACGTCATTGGCTGAGCGGACCTGATGGGGAACATCCTCTGCAGTGTAATAAATGAATAGACCCCGCCCCTTCTCACGTTCCCCATCAGGTCCGCTCAGCCAATGACGTAGGGGGCGGGGTCACCTTCACTGGGTGTAAGGCTGAGTGGAACTGATGGGGAACTTGAGAAGGGGCGGGGTCTATTCATTTATTACACTGTGGAAGAAGTTCCCCATCAGGTCCGCTCAGCCAATGGGTCTTCCAGTTTCCGATAAGCCCCCCGCCTGCAGACCCCCACAACCACCGGGCAAGGGTTGTGGGGATGAGGCCCTTGTCCCCATCAACATGGGGACATGGTGCTTTGAGGGGTCATCCTTTTTTTTTATCAATGACTTTTCTCTGTATTGCCGGGAGCCGACAATTCATTATAGCCGCGAGTGCTTTTAAATTACTTTTTTTCCTTCAGAAATGACACTTTGTGCAGGGACAGTTCTAAGCACAGGAAACAAGCGCTGCTTTACAGGCATACTATACACCCCCACCCCCACCCCCCGGTACGAAATTTAAAGGGATATTTCACTTTTATTGTTTCACTTTAAGCATTATTAAAATCACTGCTCCCAAAAAAAACTGCAGTTTTTAAAACTTTTTTTGCATTGATACATGTCCCCTGGGGCGGGACCCGGGTCCCCAAACACTTTTTATGACAATAACTTGCATATTAGCCTTTAAAATTTGCACTTTAGATTTCTCCCATAGACTTTTACAGGGTGTTCCAAGGCTTTTCGAATTTGCCGTGAACACCCCAACTTGTTCGCTGTTCGGCGAACGGGCGAATAGGCAATGTTCGAGTTGAACATGAGTTTGACTCAAACTCAAAGCTCATCCCTAGTTTCAGGACAGGGCCTGCTAGAGAAAACAAGGACTTGGAAAGCTTGATCTCTAAACATCAGAATTTCCTAAATAGGAACACTCATAGACTTGTTCAGACAAATGGCTGGGTCCTCAAAGGAAACTGCCCACTCCTTAACCACTTAAGCCCCGGACCATTTGGTAGCTAGAGGACCAGAGGTGAATTCAGAATTTTGCACTGCGCTGCTTTAACTGTAAATTGTGCGGACATGCAATGTTGTACCCAAACGAAATTTGCGTCCTTTTCTTCCCACAAATAGAGCTTTCTTTTAATGGTATTTGATTGCCTCTGCGATTTTTATTTTTTGCGATATAAATGGAAAAAGACCGAAAATTTTGAAAAAAATGATATTTTCTAATTTTTGTTATAAGAAAAATCGAATAAACTCAATTTTAGTCATACATTTAGGCCAAAATGTATTCAGCCACATGTCTTTAGTAAAAAAAATGTCAATAAGCGTATATTTATCGGTTTGCGCAAAAGTTATAGCGTTTACAAACTAGGGTACATTTTCTGGAATTTACACAGCTTTTAATTTATGACTGCCTATCTCATTTCTTGAGGTGCTAAAATGACAGGGCAGTACAAACCCCCCCCAAATGACCCCATTTTAGAAAGTAGACACCCCAAGGAAATTGCTGAGAGGCATGTTGAGCCCATTGAATATTTGTTTTTGTCCCAAGTGATTGAATAATGACAAAAAATAAAAATAAAAATAAATTACAAAAAGTTGTCACTAAATGATATATTGCTCACACATGCCATGGTTATATGTGGAATTGCACCCCAAAATACATTCTGCTGCTTCTCCTGAGTACGGGGATACCACATGTGTGGGACTTTTTAGGAGCCTAGCCACGTACGGGACCCCGGAAACCAAGCACCGCCTTCAGGATTTCTAAGGGCGCAAATTTTTGATTTCACTCCTCACTACCTATCACAGTTTTGAAGGCCATAAAATGCCAAAATAGCACAAAACCCCCCCCCAAATGACCCCATTTTAGAAAGTAGACACCCCAAGGAAATTGCTGAGAGGCCTGTTGAGCCCATTGAATATTTTTTTTTTGTCCCAAGTGATTGAATAATGACAAAAAAAAAAAAAAAATTACAAAAAGTTGTCACTAAATGATATATTGCTCACACATGCCATGGTTATATGTGGAATTGCACCCCAAAATACATTCTGCTGCTTCTCCTGAGTACGGGGATACCACATGTGTGGGACTTTTTAGGAGCCTAGCCACGTACGGGACCCCGGAAACCAAGCACCGCCTCCAGGATTTCTAAGGGCGCAAATTTTTGATTTCACTCCTCACTACCTATCACAGTTTTGAAGGCCATAAAATGCCAAAATAGCACAAAACCCCCCCAAATGACCCCATTTTGGAAAGTAGACACCCCAAACTGTTTGCTGAGAGGCATGGTGAGTATTTTACAGCTCTCATTTGTTTTTGAAAATTAAGAAAGAACATTTTTTTTTCTTTTTTTTTTCAATTTTCAAAACTTTGTGACAAAAAGCGAGATCTGCAAAATACTCACAATACCTCTCAGCAAATAGCTTGGGGTGTCTACTTTCCAAAATGGGGTCATTTGGGGGGGTTTGTGCCATCTGGGCATTCCATGGCCTCCGAAACTGTGATAGGCAGTGAGAAGTGAAATCAAAAATTGACACCCTTAGAAAGCCTGAAGGCGGTGCTTGGTTTTTGGGGTCCCGTACGCGGCTAGGCTCCCAAAAAGTCTCACACATGTGGTATCCCCGTACTCAGGAGAAGCAACAGAATGTATTTTGGGGTGTAATTCCACATATGCCCATGCCATGTTTGAGCAATATATCATTTAGTGACAACTTTGTGCAAAAAAAATAAATAAAAAAAAATTAATTTATTTTTTCCGCAACTTGTGTCAACATATAAAATATTCCATGGACTCGACATGCCTCTCAGTATATAGCTTGGGGTGTCTACTTTCCAAAATGGGGTCATTTGGGGGGGTTTTGAACTGTTCTGGCATTTTATACACAACATTAAGAAGCTTACATCCACTCTTCTAACCACTTGAAGACAAAGCCCTTTTTGACACTTTTTGTTTACATGAAAACATATTTTTTTTTGCAAGAAAATTATGTTGAACCCCCAAACATTATATATATTTTTAAAGCAAAGGCCCTACAGAATAAAATGGTGGGTGTTGCATTTTTTTTTCTACACAGTATTTGCGCAGCGATTTTTCAAACGCATTTTTTGGGGAAAAAATACACTTTTTTAAATTTTAATGCACTAAAACACACTATATTGCCCAAATGTTTGATGAAATAAAAAAGATGATCTTAGGCCGAGTACATAGATACCAAACACGACATGCTTTAAAATTTCGCACAAACGCGCATTGGCGACAAACTACATACATTTTTAAAAGCCTTTAAAAGCATTTACAGGTTACCCCGTTAGATTTACAGAGGAGGTCTACTGCTAAAATTACTGCCCTCGATCTGACCTTCGCGGTGATACCTCACATGCATGGTGCAATTGCTGTTTACATATGACGCCAGACCGACGCTTGCGTTCGCCATTGGGCAAGAGCAGGGCAGGACAGGGGTGCTTTTTTTTTTTTTTTTTTTATTATTAATTTTGCTTTTTTATTTTATTTTTAAACTGTTGCTTCCATATTTATTTATTTTTATCACTTTTATTGTTATCTCAGGGAATGTAAATATCCCCTATGATAGCAATAGGTAATGACAGGTACTCTTTTTTGAAAAAACTGGGGTCTATTGGACCCTAGATCTTTCCTCTGCCCTCAAAGCATCTGACCACACCAAGATCGGTGTGATAAAATGCTTTCCCAATTTCCCAATGGCGCTTTTTATATCCGGGGGGGGGGACATTCCCTCCCACTGCTTGTAAAAGCAGTCCAGAGGCTAATTAGCCACTAGGATTGCTTTTACATGAAAGCCGGCCGCTGGCTGAAAAGAATGATACCAAGATGATACCGAAACCCGCAGGCATCATTCTGGTATAAACATTCAAAGTCCAGCAACATACCAGTACGTTGCTGGTCCTTGTTGGACATGTATTGTAATCTTTTTTTTCATGCAGCCTGTTGGCTGAACGAAAAAAAAAGATTGATCGGTGGGTATGCCCACCATTAGAATACCGCCCTTCATCCACCCACTTCTAATGATGGGCATACATGCACCATTTATATATGCCGAAGCATGGGGGCATCTTCTCGCAAAAGTTATGCCGCGTACACATGGTCAGACTTTTCCACGGGCAAGCCTCCGTCGGAATTTCGACCGTATGTACGCGGCATTAGGAGCAAAATCGCTCCTCCGCTCCTGCTGCCCCAATGCTTCGGCATATATGCTTTTTTTTTAACTGTGGTGGTGAAATTACCTCCTACAGCACTGGAGTCGCAGGGATCAGGCCTGTCTCTGCGAACGCTGCAGTTATGTTTGTTGTGTTTTGTAAGTGACAGTGATCGATCGATACTGCACTTGGGTGGCCTGGGCTGGACGGAGGGGCAAAACGCAGGTGCTAGCAGGTATCTGGGCTGATCCCGCTAACACTGCGTTTTTGGGAACCCTAAACTGCTGGGGACGCTAGTATAGATCTGATCAGATCAGATATTGATCTGATCAGATACTATACCACTAAGGGGGGTGTATGCTTTACGCGTGGGTGTTAGCGTTACTGGCACTAACCTGACACTGCCTGGGGTGTGACGCAGACCCTCTCTGACGCTAAAACCTAACTGATATCACCCGCCGGGCGATCAGGGGGTTAAACCTTTATTGGGTTATATACGGCGGGTGCCCTGACACTGTAAAAAGCAAACTAACTAACCAGCGTCACCTGTAACACTTATATGATGATCACTGGTGAAAGGGTTAACTAGGGGCAATTAGGGGGTTAAAACCTTTATTAGGGTAATATATGGGGGTACCTGACGCTATATAAAAACCTGACGGCGAACCTAAAAAAAAATTACTGGCTACCTATCGGCATCACCGACACTAAGACAACGATCATAAAAACGATTGCTTAGCGACAGTGGTGATAGGGGGTGAAAGGGTTACCTGGGGGGCGATCAGGGGGTTAAACCTTTATTAGATAATATATGGGGGTACCTGACGCTATAAAAACCTGCGGCGAACCTAAAAAAAATTACTGGCTACCGATCAGCATCACCGACGCTAAGACATCGATCAGAAAAATGATCGCATAGTGACGGCGGTGCTAGGGGGTGAAAGGGTTACCTGGGGGGTGATCAAGGGGGTTACACCTTTATTAGGTAATATATGGGGGTACCCGACGCTATAAAAACCTGCGGCGAACCTAAAAAAAATTACTGGCTACCGATCTGCATCACTGACGCTAAGACATCGATCAGAAAAATTATCGCTTAGTGACAGTGGTGATAGGGGGTGAAAGGGTTACCTGGGGGGGCGATCAAGGGGGTTAAACCTTTATTAGGTAATATATGGGGGTACCCGACGCTATAAAAACCTGCGGCGAACCTAAAAAAAATTACTGGCTACCGATCAGCATCACCGACGCTAAGACATTGATCAGAAAAATGATCGCATAGCCACGGCGGTGCTAGGGGGTGAAAGGGTTACCTGGGGGGTGATCAAGGGGGTTAAACCTTTATTAGGTAATATATGGGGGTACCCGACGCTATAAAAACCTGCGGTGAACCTAAAAAAAATTACTGGCTACCGATCAGCATCGCCGACGCTAAGACATCGATCAGAAAAATTATAACTTAGTGACAGTGGTGATAGGGGTGAAAGGGTTACCTGGGGGGCGATCAAGGGGGTTAAACCTTTATTAGGTAATATATGGGGGTACCCGACGCTATAAAAACCTGCGGCGAACCTAAAAAAAATTACTGGCTACCGATCAGCATCACCGACGCTAAGACATCGATCAGAAAAATTATTGCTTAGTGACAGTGGTGATAGGGGGTGAAAGGGTTATCTGGGGGGTGATCAGGGGGTTAAACCTTTATTAGGGGGGGTTAGGGGGCTACACTGGACCTAAGACTAAACTTTGGTGACACTTTTACAGTCACAAATGTCACTGATTGCAGTGATCACTAAATAAATGGTCACTGCAATCAGTGACACTGTGACTGGGGGCTGGGGGGGGCTGGGGGGTGATCTGGGGGTGTCTGGGGGGGCCTGGGGGGGCGATTTATGTGCCTATGTGTCCTGGTGTCAGTGTAGTGTTGTGTGTACTAACCTGGCATCTTCTCCTGTACGGCGCTCGGTATATGTGAGCGCCCCAGGAGAGATGACATCACTTCCTCCTTCCTGGCAGGCAGGGGAAGCTCTCTCATTCGCCGGGAGCGATCGAGAGGGGGTGGCCGGAATCGAACGGCCGTCCCCTCATGCCGGATCGCTCCCAAAGGTAAAACGACCGCTCACTGTAAAGAAGGGGGGTCCGATCGGACCCCCCAACTATACAAAGGCAATCACGTATATATACGTGATTGTGCCTGTCGGTGCCATTCTGCCGACGTATATTTACAGTGGGCGGTCGTTAAGTGGTTAATAAAGTCTTCATCATGTTATTATGATACAAGACCTTTGATTTTTATTGTGATAGCTGTGCAATAGTCATGCATGAATACCGAGTGGATAAATACTTACTACAATAAAATTGAATATATATACTGTATGGCACTTGCATATACAGTATATATATTAGCTGTTCTATAAACCAAAGAACAATGTAAACTTTACACTTTGGGGAAGCATGCCATGAATGATGCAAATGCCATGGCTACCGTGCAACTCAGGCTAGATGGTTAAGATGGTGCGGCCCTCCTCAGATCACTACTAATTCATGTTGGCTTGTGAGTATAATTTGTAATTTTCAATTCCTTCATTTTTAATTCCTTAATAAAGTGCTGGAGGTAATGTACCAGACGTTTGCACCCTTTTTGTTTTGTTTTGTTTTTGTTATTAGCTGTTCTGAAGCAAGTAAAGCACCCCATTTTTAAAACTTTATATTTACCAATCCTTTTAGCGACCTCACAGATCATTTTAAAACATGTATTCCGGTTTCAGTTTGGAAGCGATTGGATGAATCACTGACCAGCCTTCTTCTTTTTTTGTAGATTCTTACGTAGTTTTGTATCTCTGTTCGCTCCAAGGTCATTATGCAAGTGTCTTTCAGGATTCCACTATTTGTATTATGTAGGCATCCAGGAGTCCATTGGGAAAATCAGACACTAAAATTTTGGCTTTTAGCCTTGAGATTCCGGTGAATTTATTATTATAAATTATTATTAAAATTATAGCTCCATTGTGATTTAAATACCGTAACCAGTGGCTAGCTCAATGTACTGCATTTTAGGGTATTCTTTATTTGTGGTAGCAAACCTTGCAGTATTTTTTTTCACAGATTCACAAATATTGAGAATCACAAGGATTCATTGCAAACTCATGCTAGCAGTGAACCTGTTCCTCATCCCTGATCAACCTATAAATGAAGACATAAGGATATGATCCTGCTACAAAGTTCTGTTGTATGGTAGAAACTATACAGGATAAAGAGATTTTCAAGAGCAGTTATCACATGCCAATTCTATTTCAATGGTAGATAGATCGATAGATAGATAGATAGATAGATGGATTGAAAATGTTAGATATTTGGCGGTAATTAGGAGTGTGAAAAAACATCAGGACATTTTTTTGGTCTAATTCAGTGTTTTGATTTGACCAGAAATCAAGCATAGCTACCTGCAGGCAAAAAAAAAAAAGGAATATGCGCATATTATATTATATTACTTTCAACCCATTGGTGGACATGACAGGTTGACTTTAATGAAAGTGTTTCAGACAATAAACATATTATTTGTCCAAATTTGTTAATCTGGATATTGATCCAGTTTCAATTACATGATTTTGGATTCTGTGTAAACTTACCATTCATCTTTCAAACATCATGACCTGAAAGGCAGACCAATGAAGTGATTATGGTCTCACAGAAAGTGCAATTCATTATATTCAAACTGATCAATACCTGGTGCCAGCTATTGCTGCAAACTTATATGTTTATTCACTGCAATTGATGTTTAAATGTCCAACCATGGTTTATTGCTGCACCATTTTATTTGTTGCTTCTCTTGTATTAATAAAATTAATTATGTTAAGAACAATATATGTGAAATGTACACAATATTTCATTAAGCATCTAATTAATTGACTGTCTTATATGTAACAAAAAGTTTTAAAAAATACTATACAGCAGGGAGTTTTATGTGACGTCAAAGGCAACATTGAAAATACACAAATACTTTAAATAACATGCTTTAAATAACGTGCTGCTGCTATGCTTACAAATAGTGGGAGCACCCCTAACCCGATCAATTTCAGTCTGAAAAAAGTATTTTTTTCAGGTAGTTGTAACAGTGACACATGATTTTTCATCAAACAGTTAAAGGCCTGCTTTGACTGGCAGGTAGAAATTGCCCAGTAGTTTGCTGAAGCTGTACCTGTTTTGTTGATGCAAAACTGTCCTGTCACTGGTCATTTTCTATCAAACTCTCTTTATAAATGAAGAGACTGCAAATGATACAGCAATGTAAAATTTGGCCAGCAGCAGAACAGTGCAGGACTGTTCCTGAGTTTCCGTGTCTTGTGCATGGGTTTTCCATTGCTAATACCAGGTGAGCATGTCTATCTTAATATATATACTGTGTATATATAGGTATATATGTATATATATACTGTATACACATTATATATATATATATATATATATATATATATATATATATGAAATAAAGAAATTAAAACATGTATCCTGCTATATGGGATAAATGAGGTTGAGCCCAGGTTCACACTGACAGCGGGATTGAAATCGTGCAAGTTCAGCTAAACTCGCACAATTTCATTCCCGCATGTTAGTCCCGACTTCTGGGGCGATTTCAGAGACATCTGTGCAGGTTGCTGCACAGATGTCTATACAAGTTGCACCTCGAAGTCACCAAAAGTAGTACAGAAACTACTTTTGGGAATCAGTATGTTTCTGGCAATAGCCGCTGATTTGGCATGCAATTTCACATGTCAAATCGCTGCAATGTGAACCTAGGCTAACACTGCTTTCTAGGGTCAGATTTTGTGTTGCACAAGTGTAATCTGATTACCTGAAGTAGCAACAGTAAAGGCTTGGATCAAGTGACATACTTGTGCGGAAAAACAAGTGAGACTGATGAGAATAGACCAGTGCCATGTCTTAGCTGATTGTTAGCAGCTTACAGAAAGTTTTTAATTTTTCAATATGACATTAAAATATCATGGAGAGAAGATGAATTCAAGGAATTTATTAGAAATCAAATATCACTATTTAGCATATTCAGATCCCTGTTTACTAATATTCTATACAGCTACTACAAGTTCTATCCTACTTTCCTTAAGAAAATTCACACAAATAAGTTTTTTTGTGAGCATAGCATTTTATTGAATGTTTTAAATAATTTACTTATACCATACATTTTAACTCATTTTTATACATTTTTCATAAAATATTTTTTTTAATTTCTTTATATTCCTATATTTATAAATAATTAATGTATAAGATAAGTATTCACATGTTAAAATTAACAAAAGTTAGACTTATGCAAAATAGTAAATAGCATTGTTTGATCACCTTTGTTATGACAGTTAATAATTATTCAGAAAGTTAACAACATACTGTACACAGTTTGATGAATAAAGCATATCACACACAAAAAAAGAAATAAGGGAGTCAAGTATTAAGTGTGTTGAACATTTAAGACATTTAAATTTGAAAGTGATTTTTCTCCTTGTTTTATGCTGGTGACATATATTGAGCGGCCTTTTTCAGGCTACGTCTGATAACATTCCTATTGCGATCAATGAAGATTTTCATCTTAAATCAACATTTTGACAACTATGGAAGACACACAATATGCCCTTTGTTATCTGTAACTTATATAACCAAGTAAATATAATTATTTTCTACGAGAACCTTCATTTTATTTCCTGCATATTTATGCAATATCTGTTTAGATTTTAATGAGATGGATTCAGGGCATGTTTTGTAAAAGTATTCTTTCGATAATACGTTACTCTCTTACTTTGTAGAGAAGAAGAAAGACAGTTAGGAAAAAGCCAAGATAATTCAAGGTCAGGTACAGCTGCTGCATTGTCTAATAAATATGATGCATGGCACAATAAAAATGACAACCACTGCCCTCAACATTAGGAGTATCTCCACTAACTGGATGGAAAGACTGCAACATTTGAAACAATATGGAAAATAGATTAATAGCTAAAAGTACATAAGTCTTGTAGCTGAAGAAAAATAAATTGTTAGACCAGCTGAGGTAGGAATATAGCTGGTCAACATATATTTTCATTATTTTACTTCGAAGAAATATATCTATTTATTTTTTTAACTTCTTAAAAAAAAAAGTAACAGGATTATGTGAAGATGGGAATATCCAACCTGGATGGGACCAAAATACTTTGCTTTTTCACACAGATATCAGCCTAAAGAATCAAGGTTATGGTCTTGTATAACTGTATCTATCAGATCTGGGAGTGGGCAGTCCTTGCTACTGCTGATAGCAGCCTGAATATCCATCAGGATCAGTTCAACAAATTAGGGAATGAGTTAATAAAATATGTGCATTTATCTCTAATTAGCAGCCCATTGCTGTAGGAAACTCTTGTTCACCGTTGTTGTTTATAGCTCCTAGACATCTAACAGCTGACTTAAAACTGGCTTATGTAAAACATAGTTGTAATTTAGCTACCCCGTGTAACAGCAAACTCTAAAATGGATCCTTTTGAAGACATTGACTACATTCACTAAATGGTGATAAAATCGTAATCAGAAAGGAAACTAATGTTTTATTGAACCTCTCATTACAGAAAAATGTGAATTGCAATTTCTGATCTCCTTGTAAAAATGCTAGCTGCCGGGCTGTTTTGTGAACTCATCTGGCTTTATTAACTTACAGATCACTGACAAGGAACAACATTTCAGATCAGGAAAGTCAGACATCTTTCATAAGTCCTTATCTGCATATCTGATCTATGTAATTCATTCAAAAGCAAAAGTTTCACCATAACTACCAAGCAAGTCAGGGTTTTTTTCGGGTTTTTTCCAACTATGTTAGGGGTTGGCTTAAAGAGTCCTGTCTGCTCACTGATTTCCATCAGTGGGTTGGACCTAGCTTTGATAAAGCAAGGAGGCAATGTTCTGAAAGAGTCTTTCAGTTGTGGAGAGAGTGCCATACAGGGTCGGCCCTACCATGGGTCCCTTTAAGAGGCACTTTAAGAGGGGCAGCAAATTGAAGGCCAAGATTTTTTTTCCAGCAGTTTTGTGTGTCATGATGATAACTGCACCCCGGTCCACTTCGCTGCCCTGTAAAAAGGCCGCCCTGCTGCCCTCAACATGCATACTCATAGTTGCCAAGTGCGAGGGTGCTCGCACACAGTCTAACATTGGCTGTTAAACACCCCAGCACACATGAAGAGCTCAGGTGTGTGTGCTTTCAGGGGCGGGGTACCCACAGGAGACAGAGAGCAATGAAAGATCCCTCCCCCACCTGCTCCGCCAGCATGTTCGGGCGCAGCTTGTGAGGCTTGCATTTCTTGGGTGGAACTGGAAGAGGGGGTACGACCGACCTCGCGCCCAGCCCACCTTCTTCTGCTCTGCTGCATGCGTGAGGCTAGGCACTGAAGACTGTGGGAGCACTGGGAGAAAGCAACAGAGAGGTAATATAAGTTAGTTCTGTGTAACAGGACAGAAAGGGTGTCCATCAATTTTTCTAATAGTGGCTGCTGATCTGCTTGATGGCCAAATGTTGCATAACCTGTCATGCTCAAAAATCATTATACAGCCCTATCTAGCCATTACACTACCCTAGCCCTTTCCTCTACTCGCCTAGCATGCCCCTACACTTCCCTATACTAGCCTAGCTCACTCATATACTGTCCTAGCATGTCTATATACTACCCTAGCCCACGCCCATATACTGCCCTAGCCCACCCCTATGCTACCCTAGCCTACCGCTCTACTACCCTAGCCTGTCTATATACTACCCTATCCTGTCCATATACTGCCCTAGCCTGTCCATATACTGCCCTATCCTGTCTATATACTACCATAGCCTGTCTATATACTACCCTAGCCTGCCCCATACTATCCTAGCCTGTCCATATACTGCCCTACCCTGTCTATATACTACCACAGCCTGTCTATATACTACCCTAGCCTGCCCCTATACTTCCCTAGCCTGTCTATATACTACCCTTGCCTGCCCCTATACTACCCTAGCCTGTCCATATACTACCGTAGCCTGTCCATTTACTACTCTACCCTGTATATATAATACCATAGCCTGTCCATACAATACCCTAGCCTGTCTCTATACTGCTCTAGCCTGCCCCTTGGAATTAAACATAATGGCATGTCATATAATTTTGCATAGAGACAATGTGCTGTTGCATGTAAATCTGAACTCCTGATAAATTTAATTTTAGTTTTAATTATCATGATATAAAATAATGGATGTGGGAGAGTGCGCATGCGCGGAGTATCCAAGATGGCCGCTTGAGCCGGAGCTCCGCCACACCTAGCTCTAGCGCCGCTCACAGCACCGCACAGAGGGACCATCGACGAGCTACAACGGGCGTTCCAGACTCCCAGATCACCAGGGAACCCCGCCGTATGAGAGGAAGCCAGGTACGGAGAGACCTCGGGCCGCAATTTGACCGGGTTCAGCCGCCGGGGTATACCAAGATGGCCGCCGCGGCCCAGCTACACGCTGCTGACATGGAGGGACATCCAGAGCAGAGGCAAGTGCTAGCGCCCGCCACCCTGCCATACACCCCAGCCAGCCAAAGCATGATCATGCACCATATGACCCCATCCCCAGCATCGACTGAATCATTACTTAGCAGACACTTTGGAGACAATGCTGTCCCTTTAGCAGGGACACCCTCTCATGCACACCAAGGGGGCCCCTACCTCACACCCCCGATTAATGAAGAAAGTCCCCATCACGATGACCTATTCCAGAAGTTGTCTGCCTTACTGGAGAGGGGATTGGCCAACACAGCAGCTAAGATTACTGGCGATATAAAAGCTGACTTCCAGAACTTAGGTTCCAGGATGGAAGCCATAGAGAACAAGCTGGATTTGACAGTTACAATCACTAACCAGAATGCTAGCCACATCCAGACACTTCAAGACAGGCTAGACTCAGCCCTATTGAGAATCGATGAACTTGAAGATAGATCCAGGAGATCCAATTTCAGAATCAGGGGTCTCCCTGAAACCTTTTCAGAGGTCTCACAAGCGACACAGGAAATAATTAAATCCCTGATCCCTAACATACCGCAACACCGTCTGGAATTGGACAGGGTTCATAGAGCCCTGGGCCCTCCTAGAAAAGATGGTTCCCCCAGGGATGTAATCGCTAAACCTCACTTTTACCAGGTTAAGGAGGAAATAATGAAGCAATCCAGAGCAGCGAAACAGATCTCCCATCAAGGTCACCCTATCCAAATTTTCGCTGACCTATCCCCCTCCACGATCCAGAGAAGAAGGGCCCTGAAACCTCTCTTAGGGATCATGGCCCAGAAGGACATCAAATACTGGTGGGCATTCCCATTTGCCGTTAAATTCATTTTCAAGAGTAAACCTTATTCGTTCTCTAATTTCCAAGATGGCGAGAAGACCCTCCTCACACTGAAGCTGATCTCGCTAGATTCGGATATGGACACTTCAAACCCAGCAAACAACTCTACTAAGAGGCCACCACCCTCCAGCCCTCTGACGCCCCTGTGGAACAACCCGAAAACGAAGAAAGCGAAAGACACTCGCCCGACCTGAGTATTGCCAGCTATTAATTTGATTTTATTTTTATATCTCCTACTCTCTTCCTTGGCTCCCAAAGGGAGTACTAATCAGAGACTTCCTATTACTCTAAAAGGGGCAATTGCCCTCCCAAATTCTACTGAACAAACTTTCTTAATTTTTAGTATACATAGATATGGACCCGACCTGGGGTTTTCCCAAATTGATTTTACTTATAGTTCTGGATAAGGCCTTAAACGAACCGGTAGGCTCATTATCACCATTCACTGGATGACAGAAACCTTATGTTTCTCAAGTGGTTGTTTCTACGAGTTGGGCTCATAGTGGCCCCCTAATGTTGGTGGGTTAGTTACTGAACCAAATGTTTTCCCACCATTATAATGGATAGTAGATCTAAGTTGTTCACCACAATGCCTGCTCTGAAAAGGGGCGGGTGAGGGGTAGTTATCCAGTTGCTCATCCCGGAGGAGTGGGGTTCCCTCCTTTATGGGAATTTAAACCTTCTGTGCTAGATTTTTCTAAAATTGAATAAAAGTTAGTTGAGCGCCGTGGAGCTGGGTGCTCAGCATGCGCCTCCGCCTATCCCTCAGTCTCCCGAAGATTTGTGGGATGGGTTGTCTGCTCACAGTGGTGCAGACACTTTTTGTAAGGTCCGGCCCGGGGGAAGAGTTATTTCCCCCGGGAGCGGACCGCTTTTCTCTGAAGAGGCTGTCTATGGTCTCTTCCTCTATCTTTTCGATCTTGCTCTTTCTGTATACCCCTTCCCTCTCCCTCCTCCCCTCCCCCATCTACGATCTAAGATGCTTAATATTTGTGTGTTTCTCAGAATCCATCCAGGCTGTCACTGAGGCTCCCAGTCAAACTAAACCATCTCACAGAGGGTCCACACAGAAGGTGACTAGAGATCCGGCTCACCTAAAGGTAAGTGACGCAGGGATAGACAGCGTACACTCAACTCTTCTCCATGGCTAATGCACCAAAACCTATACTTAAAATAGCTACCCACAACGCTCAGGGTCTTAATTCTCCAATAAAAAGGAGGAAAATATTTGACAGTTACAAATCTCTGGGAATAGAAGTGGTTCTGATTCAGGAAACTCACTTCCCTAGACGGTACAGCCCTGCCTTTTTACACCATCACTTCCCGGTCTTTTATTTGGCAAAGGCAGAAGACAAATCAAAAGGGGTTGCAATTTTATTTTCAAAATCTTGTAATTTCACTTGGCAAGCCGAGTACAAGGATCCAGAGGGCAGGTTTCTATTAGTGAAAGGCCTAATTGAGGGGCACGTTTTCTCCTTTGTCTCATACTATGCTCCAAATAAAGGGCAACTGAGGTTTTTTCAGTCAATGATGTCAACCCTGAGCCCTATGCTGGAGGGGACTCCCATATTTGGGGGTGACTCCAACGTTGCGCTTGATCGTGGGCTAGATAAGTCCAACCCAGCCAAACCCATTCTAACTCGCCCCACCAGGGCCAGCCTAAAATTTGCTAGACTTCTCCATGCGCATGGTTTGGCGGACGTTTGGCGTGAACAGAACCCAACGACAAGAGATTATACCCATTTCTCTTACCCCCATCAATCCTATGCCAGGATAGATCACATTCTCATCCCCTCACATCACCTACCACATGTCAATGATGCTCGGATTATAGACACGTCACTCTCGGATCACTCTATAGTGTTAGCATCTCTCGACTCACTCTCACACAGACCCAAACATTTCCAGTGGAGGCTTAATGAGTCAATTTTGTCAGACCCCATTAATGTGATCGAGATTAATAAAGCACTAACCGAATACTTCTCTTTAAATAACAATGGGGAGGTATCCGCAGAAGTACTCTGGGCAGCCCATAAAGTAACCGTCAGAGGTAAACTTATCCAGCTCGCATCCAAAATCAAAAGAGAAAGAATGGCGGATATCGTTAGACTGGAGAGAATGTACGCTTCTCTCAGAGCCCAACATAAAAAAGACCCGACCAGAATTAGCATGACACAAATAGACTCAGTCAGACTGCAACTTAACTTAGCCCTGACAACACGAGCCGAAAAACTGATCCGATGGAGCGGAGCGAAATTTTATACCCAGAAGGATAAATTAGGCAAGATGCTGGCCAATAAACTCACCCCCAGGGTGAGGCTAAACACAATCCCGAGGATCAAATCACTTAATCAGATCACGACTTCTGATCCCTCCAAAATCCTGACAGCTTTCAGAGAGTTCTATGACAAGCTTTATAGTGCGGGTCAGCAGGTTACCGCTAGTTCCATTTCACGTTTTCTAGACACCCTCCCTATTCCTAAACTCTCTGATGAACACAAAACCATCATGGAGGACCCAATTTCAGTGGAAGAAGCCATGGAGGTTATCAAAAACCTAAAGGGGGGAACGGCTCCAGGTCCGGACGGTCTATCAGTCCCCTACTATAAAACCTTCTCAGAGATAGTAACGCCCTTTATGACAAAATTTTTTAACAAAACAACCTCCGGCTCTCCCCTACAACCTGACCTGAACTCAGCATTCATTACTGTTATCCCGAAACCCGATAAAAATCCAGAAGAGGTAGCTAACTATAGACCAATATCATTGATAAATAACGATTTAAAGATCCTCACCAAAGTCCTTGCAAACAGACTAAACTCATTCATCAGCTCCTATATTCACAGAGACCAAGTGGGATTTATCCCAGGCAGACAGGGCCCTGATCAAACTAGAAGAGCTATTGATATAGTCTCAATCTTACAGTCTAATTGGCCAGGAGGACCTAAGCAACAGGGAATGCTACTTTCCCTGGACATACAAAAAGCATTCGATACTGTGTCCTGGCAGTACATCTTTACCCTGTTAGAGCAGTGGGGCTTTGGGCATCAATTTATAGGAACCTTGAAAGCACTATACTCCACACCCACAGCGCGAATTCGAATTCAAGGACATTACTCCTCCCCGGTCCACATAGCAAGAGGAACAAGGCAAGGCTGCCCGTTGTCACCCGCAATTTTTGCATTGGCCATAGAGACACTGGCGATAGCTATACGAGAGAATCCTGATGTAAAGGGGGTTACTTGTGGGCCCCAAATGCACAAATGTGGATTATTTGCGGATGACTTAATACTCTTTATCACCTCCCCACTAACCTCCCTACCTAATTTGAATAAAATTCTTTTCTCTTTTGCGACAGTTTCAGGTTTGCAGGTTAACTTTGCCAAATCCCAAGCCCTAAACGTCTCTCTTAACCCTGAGATGGTCTCCCTACTTAAAATGAATTTTAAATTTGCCTGGAATGATTGTAATATCAAATACTTGGGTATCTCCCTGACTTCTAAATTTGAGTCCCTTTATGCTAAAAACTTCCCTCCCATGTATCACAAGTTAGAGCAAGACATAAAACTATGGTCAAGGCAAAATTTATCTTGGTTGGGAAGAATAAATGCTGTCAAGATGACACTATTGCCTAGACTGCTCTACCTCTTCCGAGCTCTCCCCATTCCACTGAGGAGGGACCATCTCAAGTCACTCCAGAGCAAAATTATACAATTTATTTGGGGGGGATCGGGATACAGGATCAACCAACAGACTCTTTATCACTCCAGAAAACGAGGAGGACTGGGTGTGCCAAACTTGTATAGATATTTCTTAGCATCAAGACTGTCCCAGTTCTCCACTGTATATGCTAAAGGGAGAAAACCAGATTGGATACAAATCGAACGCCAGGCGGTTCCACATCATACCCTGGATTACCTATTGTGGTGTTCACCTAAGAATAGACCACCTATCTTGGCCCCCACTCTCTCACACTCTTTTGCTATGTGGGATAAAGTGAAATTGAACCCTAACCTTACCTCAGCCATGCAACCCCTCTCACACCTATTCCGTAACCCGAGTTTCCCCCCGGGGTTAAACATAAAGGCCTTTCAATGGTGGCTGGACAAAGGGCTGTACCGTATAGGCCATTTCTTCACGTCCAGAGGCCCAATTTCTCTGGCCTATTGTGTAAGCAACCTCGACCTTCCTCAGTCTGAGAGATTTCGGTTTCAGCAAATTAGCCATTTCTTGCATAAAATATGGCCCGAAAAGCCTGATCCTCCCAAATTTTCAAATTATGAACTTTGGTGCAGTCAACCCATGGAGCAGAGGGGAGGCATTTCAGTCATCTATGCGTCACTTTCCCACCCGACTGAAAAATCCCCTTACATGGTAGCCTGGGAGGGAGATTTCAAGTTTCAGTGGAACTTGGAGACCTGGCAGTCTGCTCTAACCACAGCATATAAAGGAATCATCAATACATCTCTCATGGAGGCAAATTTAAAAATTATGACTAGATGGTATATGACACCAACACGATTGGCCAAGATTTTTCCAACGGCTGATCCGTTATGCTTCCGGGGGTGTCATCTGAGGGGCACAATCGCCCACGTGTGGTGGGAATGCCCTAGAATCAGGTCCTTCTGGAGAAAGACATTAAATCTCATTAAAAGAGTCACGGGATGCGAGATTCCCAGGTCTCCGGAAACCATTTTACTAAACGCTCATATTCCCAAGATATCCAAACACGATCGTTTACTAATCCACTATATATTGCTAGGAGCCAAAATTACACTAGCCAAGGCGTGGAAGCACCCAAATGTCTCCACTAAAGCAGTTATCAGGAAAGTATCTTGGATCATGGCCCAGGAAAAGCTTGCCAGTATCATCAACGATTCAACAAGTAAATTTGAGAAGGTTTGGGAACCATGGGCTCAGTTCTTGGGTATTTCTCTAGTTCCTGGATTAGCGCAGATTTAAAACCTAGCTTAAATTAAGCACTTAGTGAACCTCGCCTCCCTCCCCTCCCCCACCCTACCCTATCCCCCTTCTTCCCTACCTTTCTTCTTTCTGACTATCTATCCTTTCTTCTAACAGGGTATCGAATTACTATTATTGGTACAACTTTAGAGGTCCTCTTAGGAGTGAGTTAGCCCCATCGGGGGTTTCCCCCCTGGGGGAAGGGGGGGTTACCTCCCTCTGGCACAGTAGGTGCCCTTTTGGGGTGCCGGGGGGAGGTGGCTCCGTGACACCTTCCCTATCCAGGATGTTGGGGACTGGGGGAGAGCATTTAGCTCCCCGAGCTCTGTTGATGGGGTGAGGTTGGGAGGAAGTATGCCTTTGATTGAAATCTGTAGGTCAGGTGATATGATTAACCACATGATAGAGTTTTTTACGAGTACGGACCCTCCTTAATTTAAGCTCTTTCGTGGTGTTCTTTTCCAGCCCCCCCATGCTACCAGTTAAAAACTGTTATCTTCTATATTGCTATCGTATATGTTACTCTGTATTTTCCTATTTGAAAATAAAATACTTTGAAAGTAAATAATGGATGTGGGGGCCTTTTGGTGGGCGTGATTTTTTTTGGGGGTGGGGGGCAGCATTTAATTATTGGACCCAGGCAGCACAGATTTAGACATTGAGGGGCCTGGGGCACTTCACGTTTGGGGGCCCCTCAACATAAAAATATATAATATATAGGTATATATATATATATATATATATATATATATATAAAATATATAAGTTAGGTTCTGAAAGACACTGGTTTGATCTTTTGTTTACTGTAAGAATACACATTGCACAGGTAATAGGAACTGGAATCGGCAAGTCATATGTCACGGTTATGCATCAAACTACAATAACACACTACTGAAGCCTTCATGGAAGATACGTTTCATTATTTCATCAAAGTAGTCTGGGCCCCCCTCTAGAAGGGAGACCCTCTCTGGCAACAGGGCCCAGGGCAATTTCCGCTTGTTCCCCCTTATAAATCTGGCACTGTGTGGAGAGGGAGTCCTAACCTTATTATAATAATGATTTTTAAACAAAGGTGCAGTTATCCTTTATGCAATGCACATCAACACCAGAGATGTGAATGGTCCCTAAGTCTATTATTATTATACAGGATTTACAGTTGTGTGAAAAAGTATTTGCCCCTTCCAGATTTTTTTTTGCATATTTCTCACACTTAAATTATTCAGATCATCAAACAAATTTTAAGATAACCCGAGTGTAGCGGGGTATTCCCCTTTAATACAGAGAGACAGGACTTTCCGGGTGAGAGGTGAGTCGGGAGGGAGTAGAGAAGAGACTGGGTGGCATCTGACTCGGTTTTCTTCAACCGCTGTTGAGACGGAGACCCGACCGCTGCAGAGGCTGTGTGTGGAGACACAGCAGGTGGAAGTTCCCGGACTGGGATCGCGTCCGGAGGGGTGAGCGAGCACATGCTCAATCCACAAATACTGTATACCATTGTTAGGCCTACAGACTGCCGTGGCCCACCAGTTCCTATTTCAGTTCTTTTTCCCCACTGGAGATCCATAGTGGAACTGAGTCAAACGGATCTCTAGTGGAGTGTACTGTGTTGGCATTTTTACCCCCCCCCCCCCTTGGATTACAAATGTGTTCCTGAAATGTGCACCACCGTTTAAAGACTTGCATGCAAAGAATTTTACCCCCCCCTAGAGACTGAGTTATATGGTCAGGCCTGGCCATCTAGATAGTTTATTTAATTGCTGCGCCATAGGGCGCATAGTGTAGTGCTGTTACACGTGGCGCGTGTGAGCCATATCTGACTGTTATAGTGTGTTTATTGCTGCAGGGCTCTGCAGATATATTCCTGTGATTTGGTATAACTGTTGATTTTATTGCCAGTAGAAGTAAACTCGTTATTCTTCTATCACTGCATTGGTGTCTGAATCTAATCATAGAGCATAAGATATATATATATATATATATATATATTACCCTAGACTAACTGTGCCAGAAGGGGGTCGAGTAAATTGCCGGGGGTTGGCGGAGCTGTCTTCAGGGCCCAAACCAAATCTGAGGCCCTCTTAACTGAAGGTAACGCTACACGTGGGGGTTCTCATCCGGGATCCTGATACAGCAGGTGAGCATGCCAAAAGTACCGGCATGGACCCGCTAGAGGTTAAAGTATGGTGCGAAGCAGCCGAGACAGAGCCAGACAAGTCGGTGGTCATCAGCCTCCCAGGAGAGGAATGGTCAATAGAGACAGTGGAGCGACTTGTAATGCCACTATCCCCAGATCTTGTACCGTGGGTGATGGACATAAAATCAGACCCAGACACCTCATTTCAGTATGCGCTGATAGAATGGTGGGAGGAAATACCAGAGAACTTTAAAGGCCAAAGTATGCAGACGCCAGATAACAAAACTTATGGTTTGGCACACGCAATGAAAGCGCAGAAGAAGTCACCCCCACCATTTCCACCGGGGTCACCGCCAGGGACATCCCATGTACCACAAAAAGAGAAAGGGATGACACCTCCAGTGACACCCATTACTGTCATAGGACCAGAACTTTTAAATGCCTTAGGGGATCTGCTCGCGAAGTGTCAGAACACCACCACGGTACACATAGAGGCTAGTTACCGGAAGCTAGGAATATTTTCAGGGAAGCTCCCTGTCCCTGCAGGGGAGGAAGACTTTGATACTTGGGTGGAACAGGCATTACAAGCAGTGGAGGCATGGGAGGTGCCTGAAGCGCAGAAGAGGCAACGAGTGATAGAATGCCTTAAAGGCGCAGCAGCAGAAGCGGTGAAAAGTTTCCGGTTTGAAAATACAGACTGCACGGCTCAAGACTGCTTAGCTATGTTGCAAGAAGAGTTCGGTCTATTGGAAAAGGTGACATAATTAGTATACCAATTCGAACACACTTTCCAGCAACCGGGAGAAAAATTGTCAGAGTACGTTAGAAGACTGAACAGGTTGCTGTGCAAGATTGTATTAAAGAAGGGAATGATGCCCGAAGATACAGATGGGGCAAGAATGAAGCAAGTCCTGAAGGGAGTGTTGCGCTCGGATCCAGTTTGGCTTCACCTCAAAACGTCTGGAGGAGGTATGCCACTGACCTACCTTGAGCTGGTAAAAATCATCAGAGATGAGGAGGCTCTACAGAAAGATAGGCAAGCGATCAAGACACACACATCTTCTATACCTGTAATGGTCAGATCAGCCATGACCCCTGAAAGAGACTCGGAAGTGGATACCCTGAAGTCACAGATGGCTCAGGTATTGGAGATACTGACCTCTTTAATGACAAAGGACTCAAGGACCCCAAAAGGAGGGGGGCCGAAGAAGGAGTTGTTCCCAGATACCTCAGTGCCAGCTTCCCTTCAAGATTGGCGGGATGCGATCTGTTCTAACTGCGGAGGGATTGGCCATATCGCAAAAACATGTGCCAGTCCCAAGAAAAGGAAAGTAAATAATCACAAGCCGGCGGGAGAAACCCCTCCGAAGAAGCACAACATCCCTCAGCGGGTCTGTACACCCATTAAAAGGAGGGAAATCAATGCATACCAGGCTCAAGAAAGACTAAAGTCCAAAGGGAGTTGGACGAGAGAGAGTCCGAAGGGAAAGGGCCAGAAGAAGGCGACCCCTGCCAGGCCATATCCGGAGAAGCTGGTAGGCCCATCTCCTATAGTGCCCATTCAAGTGGAGGGAGTCTACACCAGAGCCATCTTGGATACTGGGGCACAAGTGACCCTATTATACCGGGACTTCTACGATAAGCACTTGAGTCATCTGCCCATCCAGAAGATAAAGGAACTGGAAATATGGGGAATCAGAACCCAGAGCTTCCCCTATGATGGCTATTTGCCCATCAAGATGACCTTTGACCCATCCGTGTCTGGGAAGGCCGAAGTGTTTGACACCCTGGCAGTTGTGTACCCTCGGCCGCCTGGAGCCAACAAGAGTTCCCTTATAATAGGGACAAACACGGACCTGGTCCGATGACTCCTGACCCCTCTAGTGAAAGAGAAGGGGCAAGCAGCCACCAAGATCCATCACATGCTGAAGACGGCCTACCAATGGCTGGTCCTAGAGCAGAAGACCCCTGAAGAGGGGATAGGGAAGGTGTGGAGACTTGGAAGAAAAGGGGTAGTGTTGCAGCCCGGCAAAGTAACCTGTCTCAGAGCCACTGTGAAGCTTATTTGGGAACAACCTGGACCCTTTGTCATGCTGGAGCCCGACCCAAGGGAAGAACACTCGGGTTTGGAAGTGATCCCAGAAGTGGTTCCACTGAAGGCCCTGAAGAAGGCCCATTGTAGAGTCCCGGTGAGTGTCAGGAACACTACAGGTGGCCCCATGGAGATCCCCGCCAGAATGCTGCTGGGCCAGGTGAGCCCTGCTGCCCCGGTTGCCCTGTCAGAAGTCAAGAGGACGGGTGAAGGAGGAGATGTTTGGGAGAAGCTCTCTATGGAGAACCCGAATCTACCCCGGGCTTGGAAGGAGAGAGCCAAGGCCTAGTTGACCAGATGGGAGAAGATATTCTCCAAAGATGAGTTTGATGTGGGGTGTGCAAGGAGTGCCACCCATCGAATCCGCCTCCAAGAAGACAGGCCCTTCAGAGAAAGAGTCAGGCGGGTCCCACTAGCAGATCTGGAGGATCTAAGGGAGCAACTCGCAGAACTCAAGAGGACTGGTGTGATCCGGGAGTCTAGAAGCCCCTATGCCTCCCCGATAGTGGTGGTCCATGAGAAGAATGGGTCGCTGAGGCTATGTATTGACTACAGGACTCTTAACAGGAGAACCATCCCCGACCAGTACACCACTCCGAGGATAGAGGATGCTTTACAGAGTCTGTCTGGAGCCAAGTGGTTCAGCGTTATGGATCTCAAGAGTGGATACTACCAGATCCCTATGCATCCGGAAGACAGGGTAAAGACAGCCTTCATAACCCCAGTGGGGTTCTTCAAGTTTGATCGAATGCCTCAGGGACTGTCTGGAGCTCCTGCTACCTTCCAACGTCTCATGGAGAAGACTGTAGGAGACATGAACCTTATTGAAGTCCTTGTATACCTGGACGATGTCATTGTCTTTGGGAGAACCTTGGAAGAACACGAAGAGAGGCTGGAAAAAGTGTTGAGAAGACTCAGTGAGGAGGGACTCAAGCTTTCGCCTGAGAAGTGTCGGTTCTATCAGTCTTCTGTGAACTATCTGGGGCACATAGTGTCTGAAGAAGGGGTGGCCACAGACCCTGAGAAATTGGAGGCAGTTACCTCCTGGCCACGACCCACCACAGTAACAGAACTCAGATCCTTCTTGGGGTTCTGCTCCTATTATAGGAGGTTTGTGGAAGGATTTGCCCGAATTGCCAGACCACTGAATGAACTACTCAAGACCGAGGGGGAAGAGGATGACTCAGGGCCCAGGAAGCCGGGAGAGTCAGTCAGAGACCAGTGGAACCAGAAGTGTGAAGAGGCCTTCCAGGCATTGAAGAAGAGCCTAACCACTGCCCCAGTCTTGGCCTACGCAGACCCAACCAAACCCTATGAACTACATGTAGATGCTAGTCATGACGGTCAGGGAGGAGTACTTTACCAAGAACACGAAGGACAACTGCGGCCTGTTGCCTACGTGAGCAGGAGCCTGACCCCCTCTGAGAAGAACTACTCCACTCACAAGCTGGAGTTCCTGGCCCTTAAGTGGGCGGTAGTAGACAAGCTCAAAGACTACCTGTATGGGGCAGAGTTCACTGTGAAGACCGACAACAACCCCCTCACCTACCTTTTCGCCACGGTAAAGCTGGACGCCACTGGACACAGATGGCTGGCTGCACTGTCTGGATTCAATTTCAGCCTAAAATACAGGCCAGGGGCTGGAAATCGAGACGCAGACGCTCTGTCCAGGAGATCTCATGGCCCCACCAGTGACACAGAAGACTGGACTCAAGTGGCACCTGACGGGGTGCGGGCCCTTTGTCAAGGGGCTGAATTACAAGCCAGAGGAGGCTCAAGGGCGGAAGAGATAGGGGTTACCATGGTAGGAGTCCCCAAACAATACTGTGGAGTAACCCAACTGGAGGAAGACCATCTGCCAAAACTGTCCAAGAAGGAACTGAGATGCGACCAATTAGAAGACCCCATGGGGAAATTGGTTCTGGAAGCCCTGGAGAATCAGGATCCAAATAGACTCCTGCGCCACTCCTCAAAGGAAGCTCGCCTGTTGAGGAAAGAGTGGGACAGGTTGCAGGTGCATCAGGGAGTGGTCTACCGAAGGGGCCCCTCTGATGACCTGGAAGATAAATGGCAATTGTTCCTTCCGGAAAAACATTGAGAGACTGTTCTGATTGCCCTACATGACAATCACGGTCACCTAGGGGCGGAAAGGACCTTTCAACTCGTCAGAAGTCGGTTCTATTGGCCCTGCATGAGGGCAGAAGTGGAAGAGTACTGCCATTCATGTGCACGCTGCATCCAGAGGAAGACTTTACCCCATCAAGCTGCCCCAATGGGCCATCTACAAAGTCAAGGCCCAATGGATCTGGTATTCATTGATTTTCTCTGCCTCGAACCCGATCTGAGTGGACTAGGAAATGTTCTGGTGATAACCGATCATTTCACCCGGTATGCCCAAGGTTTCCCAACCAAAGACCAGAAGGCCTCCACCGTAGCCAAGGTACTTATGGAGAAGTACTTTGTCCATTATGGGCTGCCACAGCGACTTCATTCAGACCAAGGAAGGGACATTGAGAGTCGGCTGATCCGGAAACTCCTGGATTCGTTAGGAATCAAGAAAACCCAAACCACACCTTACCACCCGCAGGGAGATGCTCAGCCGGAGAGGTTTAACCGGACCCTGCTCAACATGTTGGGAACTCTGGATAGTGAGAAGATTCAACATTGGAGCAAACACATTGCAGCTATAGTACACGCTTACAACTGCACCACCAGTGATGCTACAGGTTACTACCCCTATCGACTCATGTTTAGGAGAGAAGCAAGGTTGCCTGTGGACCTGGCCTTTGGCACCTCTTTAGACCATTCCTCAGCCACCTCCCACAAAGGATATGTGGACAGGCTTAGACACAGCCTGAAAGTAGCCTATGAACAAGCTCAAGCGGCTTCGGATCAAAGGGGAGCTCGAAACAAAAGAAACTTCGACCTGAAGGTCCGGGTGCAAGACCTGCAGCCCGGGGACCGGGTACTGTTACGCAATCTGGGGGTCCCTGGAAAACACAAACTTGCTGACAGATGGAGACCTGAACCCTATGTCATTTGTAAGAAGTTGCCAGGCCTACCTGTCTACAAGTTGAAGCCAGAAGGGAAGGTAGGACCACTGAAGACGTGGCATCGAAACCACCTGCTCCCACTTGCTGAAGCAGTCAGGATACCTCCAGTGAGGGACTCCTCTGAACCAGTCTCTATTTTGGATACTCCCAGGCCAAACACTCTGTCCCAGACCTCTCGGGCTGGAGAGGGAGAGGCCTCTGAACTTAGTGGAGATGAAGGAAGAGAACTTGACTGGCTGTGGCCTTCCCCAACCCCAGGGACTTCTGCTATAGATCTTCCAACCCCTGGAGGCACTTTAGATGGAGAACTGAATGCAGAAGCCCCCGAGTTCATCCCATTTAGTCCTTCATCAGATTACTGGGAAAATGCAGGTGACACTTACTCAGAAGAGAACCCTAGAGACTTTGTGTATCCTTCGGCTCCTGAAGCCGATATTCCAGAGCCCGCCGTGTTGCCCAAGCCTGCTACGGAAGAAGAGCCTGTGGCGCCAGAGCCAGAAACCCCAAGAGAGCAAAGGGCTCGAAGAGTCATAAGGTCTCCAAAGAAGCTGACCTACCCACAACTGGGGATGAGCTCAGAAGATTCTGTGGCTACTGCCAGGAGGAGTGCAGAGAATCCGGATCCCCCCACTGTTCATTTGGTTGAGGGCAACCCCAACTCACTCTCTGGCACAGTTAGGCAGGCCACTCATGCTAGTGAGACCTGTGGGCAAGGGAATTCAACCCCTCGGTTTTGATGGGAATTCCCTATGCCAACATCTTACGCAATGTTGTCTAGGGTTGTACGCAATGTATGCTAGAATTATCTTTGGGGACCAAAGAGTTTAAGTGGGGGGAGTGTGTAGCGGGGTATTCCCCTTTAATACAGAGAGACAGGACTTTCCGGGTGAGAGGTGAGTCGGGAGGGAGTAGAGAAGAGACTTTACTGGAAGTGAAGGCAGAGGAGAGAGACTACGTTACCCAGAACCCCGTTTGGCACCCAGGGTGCAATGTTGTCACCGCAGAGACTCATGGGTGGAGCTTTATAAGGAGGAGGCGAGGCTAGGCTCGGCCTCTTTGGGACACGAGACTTCAGTGGAGAGACCCTCCTGTGCGGACCTGCTGATGTGCAAGGCCTGAAGCCTGGGGCCTTGTGCAGTTACCAAAGAGCCTTCCACCCCATCTCGAGCCTGGGTGGCATCTGACTCAGTTTTCTTCAAACGCTGCTGAGCCGGAGACCCGACCGCTGCAGAGGCTGTGTGTGGAGACACAGCAGGTGGAAGTTCCCAGACTGGGATCGCGTCCGGAGGGGTGAGCGAGCACATGCTCAATCCACAAATACTGTATACCATTGTTAGGCCTACAGACTTCCGTGGCCCACCAGTTCCTATTTCAGTTCTTTTTCCCCACTGGAGATCCATAGTGGAACTGAGTCAAACGGATCTCTAGTGGAGTGTACTGTGTTGCCATTTTTACCCCCCCCTGGATTACAAATGTGTTCCTGAAATGTGCACCACCGTTTAAAGACTTGCATGCAAAGAATTTTACCCCCCCTAGAGACTGAGTTATATGGTCAGGCCTGGCCATCTAGATAGTTTATTTAATTGCTGCGCCATAGGGCGCATAGTGTAGTGCTGTAACACGTGGCGCGTGTGCGCCATATCTGACTGTTATAGTGTGTTTATTGCTGCAGGGCTCTGCAGATATATTCCTGTGATTTGGTATAACTGTTAATTTTATTGCCAGTAGAAGTAAACTCGTTATTCTTCTATCACTGCATTGGTGTCTGAATCTAATCATAGAGCATAAGATATATATATATTACCCTAGACTAACTGTGCCAGAATGGGGTCGAGTAAATTGCCGGGGGTTGGCGGAGCTGTCTTCAGGGCCCAAACCAAATCTGCAGCCCTCTTAACTGAAGGTAACGCTACACGAGTAAATCCAAGATTCATTTTTTTTTATTATTATTTCATTTATTAAGGGAAAAAAGCTGTTCGAACCTGCCTGGCTCTATGTGAAAAAGTAATTCCCCACTCCCATGCTGAATCATGAATGAACCACAATTTTTTGGAATGCTGAGTTAAATTTCACTTGCCACACCCAGGCCTGATTACTGTTAGACCTGTTGAATCAAGAAATCACATAAATAGAAGCTGTCTGACAAAGTGAAGCAGACTAACAGATCACAAAAAGCCACACATCATGCCACAGTTTAAAAAAATTCAAGAACAGGTTAGAAACAAAGTAATGTACATGTATCGGTCTAGGAAGGGGTTCAAAGCCATTTCTAAGGCTTTGGAACTCCAGTGAACCATGGGTAGAGCCATTATTCACAAATGGAGATAACTTGGAACATTGGTGAACCTTCCCACGAGTGGCCGGCCTTTACAAATTACTCCAAGAGCATGATGACGACTCACCCAGGAGGTCAAAAAAGAACCCAGAACAACATCTAAAGAACTGCAGGCCTCACTTGCCTCAGGTAAGATCAGTGTTCATGATCATGATTCAACAATAAGGAAGAAACTGGGCAAAAATGGCATCCATGGGAGAGTTCCAAGGCCAAAGCCACTGCTGACCAAAAAGAACACAAATGTTCATGTCACATTTACCAAAACAAATCTTGATTATCCCCAAGACTTTTAGGCAAATATTCTGTGGATTGATGAGACAAAAAAATAACTTTTTGGAAGGTGTGCATTCCGTCACATCTGGCATAAAACGAATACAGTATTTCATAACAAGAAAATCATACCAACAGTCAGACATGGTGGTGGTAGCGTGATGGTCTGGGGCTGGTTTGTAGCTTCAGGACCTGGACAACATACCACAATTGATGGAACCATGAATTCTGAGCTCTACCAGAAAATACTAAAGGAGAATGTCCGGCCATCAGTTCGTGACCTCAAGCGCACTTGAGTTATGCAGCAGGACAATGATCCGAAACACAACAGTAAGTTCACCCCCAAAATGTTCAAACAAAGCAAAATTTAGGTTTTGAAGTGGCCTAGTCAAAGCCCGGACTTAAAGCGGAGCTCTACCCTAAAGTGAAACTTCTGCTCATCGGATTTTCCCCCCCCTCCGGTGCCACAATTGGCACCTTTCGGGGAGAGAGGGGTGCAGATACCTGTCTAAGACAGGTATTTACACCCACTTCCGGGCATACACTCTGCGGGTAGACTGCGGGTAGTGCGTGACTTCCCGGTCCCCCCCCAGTTGTGTTCTGGGAAACACACGGCTCCCAGAACACAGCGGAGACCAGTGAAAGACACGCAGCGCTACTCGCGCATGCGCAGTAGGGAACCGGGAAGTGAAGCCGCAACGCTTCACTTCCTGATTCCCTCACCAATCATGGCGGTGGGGCAGCCGAGAAATGAGCAATCGCTCGTCTTCTGCTGCCGACGTCGCTGGACTCCAGGACAGGTAAGTGTCCTAATATTAAAAGTCAACAGCTGCAGTATTTGTAGCTGCTGGCTTTTAATATATTTTTTACGGCGGAGCGCCGCTTTTAATCCAATTAAGATGCTGTATCACGACCTTATGCAGGCTGTTCATGCTGGAGAACCCTCCAATGTGGCTGAATTAAAACAATTCTGCAAAGAAGAATGGGCTAAAGTTGCTCCACAGCAATGTAAAAGACTTATTGCCAGTTATCGCAAACGCTTGATTGCAGTTGTTCCCACCAGGGGTGGCACAACCAGTTATTAGGTTTAGGGGCAATTACTTTTTCACATAAAGCCAGGCAGGTTTGGACAGCTTTTTTGCCTTAATTAAACCGTTGTTTAAAAACTGCATTTTGTATTTACTCGGGTTATCTTTGCGTAATAATAAAATTTATTTGATGATCTGAGTCATTTAAGTTTGACAAATATGCAAAAAAAAAAAAAAAATCAGAAAGGGGCAAATACTTTTTCACACAACTGTATATAGTGAGTATAAAAGCCTTGCGAGCTACCATGTGTGTTCACTGTGCCTACTGGCAATGTGCAAACAATATAATTTATATAACCAGCTGGTGACACTGCTCCCAGTCCCATATACATGTGCAATAGGAATTTAAAACAACAATAGTGTCACACTATGCTCTACATCCAAATTTGTCCAGTAAATAAAATCAAAATAACATTAATAAGTGCATGACAGCGCCACCCGCTGGGCCGCAGGGAACTGAATATCACTGATGTCTCGACCCGAATCAGCATACTGAAAGGTACCACAATCACTCTGTGAAAAGGAAAAACTGAAGGACAACAATGGCAACAGTCCTCCAATTCCTCTAAGGAGCACAAACACCCGTTAAACTCGGGTACAGTCACTGGGTTTCCGGGTAACAGAACAACAACCCTGGAAAGTTCAGCAGCAGTAGACTAAGCAAGAACGGAATCTTTTTCCTCCTACAGATAGAACCTTGGGTGCGGCAGGACAAGAGACTTCAAATGCTGGTCCATTGTCTCCAAATGGTACTCGACATCCTCCCCTTCTTTCCGTCGATTCAGCACCTTATCCACGTGGATGTGCCGACCCAACATCCATTCTGCTTTACAGTCCTTGAAGCGTTGAGATGCTTTGGGGGAACACGCAAGGTACCTGCGGGCATGTAGGACCTGAATGTGCGTCCACACAAAGTCATTGTACCAGCGCTCCCTGCAAACCTCCACCTCATACAAAAGTTCCTTAGACAAATACAGGTATTCCCACCCATACTCGCTGCAACCTTTTGGCAGAAAAGTCTCGCTAACGGAGGCATGGAATGGCGATCTCCTTCTCCCGGCAGAACAATAGCATCCGGGTGCCGAGGCACTTTGATCACCTCCATCCTGGGCATAGGTGCTCGCAATAACAGTCTCTTTCCCCCAGTACTAGATGCAGGTGGCACCGGGGGTGGAAGGGCAGACTGGGGACAGGATCCCTCCTCAGGCGCTGGTGCCTCCACCCGGGGTGTTCTATCCCCTGTTGACATAGGTGGATCCCTGACTCTGCGGGACGAGGAGAGAGGCATCTTGTCCCAGCCCTTTTGAGCAAAAAGTTTGTCTATGACGACGTCGTCTCCCAACTCGGAGAGCGACTCTAGGTCGGAGGTGTCACACTCTTCCGCGGGCAGGTAGCCTGTAGTAGAGACTGAATCGCTACCTCCTGTGAACACACAGGGCCGGGACTCCCCGACACCTCCGCCCGAACACCAAGTCCCTTTGCCCGGCTTACCTCGGCCCATACTTGAGGAGGGATGTCCGGGACTCTTCCTACCAGATCCATCCGGGCCGGGCGTAGGCGGGCAGGATGATCCACCGCGACCGCTGGACGGGGCTACCATGCCAGTCTTCCTCTTCGGCGGTGGACACTGGGAAGCAGTGGTGACCGAGTCAGCATCCTCGGATTTCTCCCGTATATCTCTGACCACGACCTCCCCCGCGGTCGCTGCAGTGCACACAGGGACGGCTGTCAAAGCAGTGATTTCTCCTTCCTGAGTGGTGGTGCCTGTAGTGCGGTTGAGGTGGATGGTTTTTGGCTTTTCGATAGGTGGTTCCACCTCAAATAAGAACTCCCCGCAGGCCTCGCAGCGCCCAAACGGCTTCAGCTGACACACCAGTACCGAACAGCCGGGACAAATCAAACCCAGGGCCTCAACGTCCATGTATGAGTACAGGGCGAATCGTCCCTGGGGCTTTAGCCGGATCCCCGTATCCGTTATCGGAGCAGCAGTAGTAGTCAAACTCGTGGTAGAAGGATGAAGTGGAATCCACGATGTATTTCCGAACATGACGACTCTCTGCTGATCCATTGCGCACTGCAAGGTTGGCGCCAAAGTCCCCACGTGTAGTCCTTCACACGACTGGACTCCACCCCTTTTTTGCCCCAGTTCGCGGGCTTTCCCCTCTCAGCCTAGGTCACGCCCACGAACTGAGCAGGGAGGGTCTGCCTCTTGACGCAGTGGCCAATATGGCCGACATACTCGGAACTCTTCCGGGCAGACACGTTCAAACTCCACAACTTCAGCTCCATAGTCACACGAACACATCCTGGACACGATGCCCCCACGTGTAGCGGCCTCACTCTCTCCCTCTCTTGTATCTGTTGTTCTTGGCTGTTGTCTAGGGGTACTCTGGAGGAGAGAGTGCAGGACACTACGCCCAGCTTTCACCTTAAATGCATATGAGGTTTTAGCAAAGTCTCTTTAGATTACCTTCGGGTCTACATTCTGCCTATGGAGCCTCCGCTTCTTCCGTGGAGGTGTATCTGCCAGTAATAGAGCCCCACACCATTTAAAAGTTCAACACTCCTTTATTTCTTCAATACCAGAATGAACATACTCAGTTGAACTTCCATAACAGACAGACAGGGGTGTGGATGCGAGTAGGCCCAGGCACAATGAACTCTCCTATCCCTTTCTCGTGCGGATAGGCCTGACGCACGGTCTCTGCCACAGACCGTGAAGTTGGTAGCTGCCACCTACCGGGTGAACTAGTTGGGGCCCCTGCCACAGGCCTGAGTAACGGTCTTTGCCACTGACCGGAGGAGCGGTCTCTGCCACAGACCTTAGAACATGGACCACCTTCCGTATGAATATGGCCCCTGTTTGGCGAGGACATTCATCCCGACGGTCTCCGGAGGCCCTGTCCCGGCACTGGCAATCTGCTGCACCAGATCTACGGGAAGGTCACCTGCGCGGTCCCTTACGCCTGGATTCAGACACCCGATTCTGTGGGTGTCTTAGGACGTTCCTCCCGGGCGGATCCCAGTGGAAGAAGCTGGGCCCCAGACCTGAATGATGCACCCCACCCCAGACCGAGGGTGTCTGGGGTGACTCCCGAACTCCACGTGTCCAGGCCTAGGCCGCCTGGACACCGACCGCTGGACAGCAGCCCTCAGGCTGAAGGTGCCTGGGACTCGAACCCCGTGGTGAAGATGTCCGCCCCTTTTATAGCCTCTCCCAGCCAGCACAGCGGGTTCCCCGCCCCACCGCACAACAGCCACGAGAGACTAAAAAGGGTACGGCACTCCAGTGATGGTTCAACCCCGGCTCAAAGTGACAGCGCCACCCGCTGGGCCGCAGGGAACTGAACATCACTGATGTCTTCAACCGAATCAGCATACTGAAAGGTACCTACCCGCTACATGTCAATTGGGATGCAGTGGCTTCATGGACGCAGCCGCAGGTCCCAATTGAACAGCCATGTGGGTGCAGGTGCACGGCTCCAAATACACACTTTCTGCATTCAGGGCCATTCACCCGCACAGATGTCAAATTGGGAGGAGCATCTGTCTATATGCAGCTACTGTGTCCCAATTTACGTAAATGGGACTATCTGCAAGGGGATAGACAGAACACCAGTGCATCCCTGTGTAGGCAAACATGTTGACCTGTTTCTCCATATCCTGGTTTCCTATATATACTCACGTTCATCAGGAATCTGAAAAAAGAAGTGGGGTTCCAGAGCAAATAGGCAGAATAGCCAGTTGAGTTATCAAAAATAAATATAGAGTATTATATAGGATTGCTGGATTTGATATTATTTTTTTAAGTCAATTGATGAAAAGCACCATGTGAAAAGTTGTTTCATAGGATGGATGGTGAGGGACAACATCTCCAGAGAAACAAAGCAACTCTCCATTCTTCCCCACAAGTACTCATGTATAACAATGTTCCAAGGGAATAGCAGGCAGAACAGGAGTAGCTTGCTTTCATGTAATGGAATTAGTCTCTGAACTGCTCGGCAAGCTTTCATGCCGTGTCATAGCAAAGATCTTATAACAGGGTAGACAAGGTTGTTAAAACCAAAGGAATAAAACTGAACAAACAAGACCTGTCCAGTGTACATTTAAATCTCTCAGCAGTGATCTATGTTGAAGCCAGCTTTAAGTAGAATAATGAAGAGAAGAACATGTGGCTTGTGGAAAATATTGGACATTACTAGCACCAAGGGTAAAAAAAAAGTATATCAATCTCTTCGTATTAAAATGCATGAGCTCTCAGTGAACCATTTGCTTTACTTCATACTGTGTTGCACTAAAATGAACACAGACTATAGTGACAGTTAGCATTGGTTGCAGATGTTCCGTTCTGTTGCTTCCTAGACAGGTTAACCATTGCCGGAGATTTTTATTCTGGGGTTTCTGGTGTAAAATATTCACAATTTCAGTTTTATATTAGTATAATATCTTATATTAACCCCTTCCCGACCAGCCGCCGCATACCGTTATACTGCGGCAGGTTGGCTCCCCTGCGCGAGCCATCGTAGCTGTACGTCAGCTCTTTAAGACGCTCTAGCAGGCGCGCACTCTCGCAGCGTGTCCCCGCAGCCGATTCGCATGCTTGGTGGACGCAATGACCGCCAGGGACACGCAATCGCTTGTGACAGAGCAAGAACTGGGATCTGTGTGTGCAAACACACAGATCCCGGTCCCGTCTGTGGAGAGGAGACAGATTGTGTGTTCCTACTAAGTAGGAACAACGATCTGTCTCCTCCTCTAGTCAGCCACATTCCCCCCACAGTTAGAACACATCTAGGGAACACAGTTAACCCCTTGATCACCCCCTAGTGTTAACCCCTTCCCTGCCAGTGACATTTATACAGTAATCAGTGGCTATATTTAGCTCTAATCGCTGTATAAATGTCAATGGTCCCAAAAAAGTGTCAAAAGTGTCCGATATGTCTGCCGAAATGTCGCAGTCCCAATAAAAATCACAGATTGCAACCATTACTAGTAAAAAAATAAAAAAATAATAAAAATTACATTAATCTATCCCCTATTTTGTAGACGCTATAACTTTTGCACAAACCAATCAATATACGCTTATTGCGATTTTTTTACCAAAAATATGTAGAAGAATACATATTGGCCTAAACTGAGGAAGAATTTTATTTATTTTTTACATTTGGGGGATATTTATTATGGCAAAAAGTAAAAATATATATATATATTTTTTAAATTGTCTCTTTTTTTGTTTATAGCGCAAAAATTCAAAAATAACAGAGGTAATCAAATACCACCAAAAGAAATCTCTATTTGTGGGTAAAAAAGGACATCAATTTTGTACAACGTCGCACGACTTGCAATTGTCAGTTAAAACGACGCAGTGCCGTATCGTAGAAAATGGCCCGGTCATTAACCACTTGAGGACCGCCGCACGCCAATGTACGTCGGAAGAATGTCACGGCTGGGCACATGGGCATACAGGTACGTCCCCTTTAAGAGCCCAGGTATGGGTCGCGGGTGCGCTCGCGACCCGGTCCTCTTCTCCGTGACCGTCCCCGCGGGAACAGCGGACCCGATCGCCACTGGTGTCCTGCGATCGGGTCACAGAGAGGAAGAACGGGGAGAGGTAAGTGTAAACAAACCTCTCCCCGTGCTTCCTAGTGAGCCTGTCACTGATCGTCTGTTCCCTGTCATAGGGAACGACGATCAGTGATGTCACACGCTAAGCCACGCCCCCCCCACAGTAAGAAACACAAATCAGGGCACACTTAACCCCTACAGCACCCCCTACTGGTTAACCCCTTCACTGCCAGTGTCATTTTTACAGTAACCAGTGAATTTTTATAGCACTGATCACTGTAAAAATGCCAATGGTCCCAAAATAGTGTCAAAAGTGTCTGATGTGTCCGCCATAATGTCGCAGTCATGAAAAAAAATCACTGATTGCCGCCATTACTAGTAAAAAAAAAAAAAATTATTAAAAATGCCATAAAACTATCCCCTATTTTGTAGACGCTATAACTTTTGCGCAAACCAATCAATAAACGTTTATTGCGATTTTTTTTACCAAAAATATGTAGAAGAATACATATCGGCCTAAACTGAGGAAAAAAAATGTTTTTTTATATATTTTTGGGGGATATTTATTATAGCAAAAAGTAAAAAATATAGAATTTTTTTCAAAATTGGCGCTCTATTTTTGTTTATAGCGCAAAAAATAAAAACCGCAGAGGTGATCAAATACCACCAAAAGAAAGCTCTATTTCTGGGAAAAAAAGGACGTCAATTTTGTTTGGGAGCCATGTCGCACCACCGCGCAATTGTCAGTTAAAGCAACGCAGTGCCGAATCCCAAAAAGTGGCCAGGTCTTTAAGCTGCATAATGGTCCGGGTCTTAAGTGGTTCAAGGGCTAAATCTTCCGGGGGTGAAGTGGTTAAAATGTATCCTAGTCAAAACTTGTTATTTTTTAGTAAAGGAAAAATGGGGAAGGGATAGAAACTCTTTTAGATCTTTACTTTTTTCCAGGGGTTTGTTGGAAAAAAATTGTCTAATTTCCTGTCCTGGTGAAAACATTGTCATCAGGAAATGAATTGAGAGGAAATGTCTGGCAGTGGCACATGCTATAGATCAGGGCTTGAAAAATGCACTCGCCCGCTCTCCAAATGCAAGCATAAATTGCCGTTGGGCGAGTGCTCAGGTGCCACACACTGGGGGGTGTCAGGCCGGCGCCCCCCCACACCCTCTGTGACTGAAAGGAGACAGCGCCGCCGCCGTGGGTTTAACAGCAGATCGCGCTGTGACAGAACATGTCTGTTCTGTCACTGCGCGATGCTGCTGTTAAACCCGCGGCGCTGTCTCCTTTCAGTCACGGAGGGGCGAGCAGGTAGTGGCTTTGAAGGGGGGGTGCGAGCAGGGCCGGTACAAGGGGTGGGCAGAAGGGGCGGATGCCCTGGGCGGGACCATTTACTGGAGGAAGGGGGGGCGCAGTCAGGGCCATCATGCTACTCTTAAGCCCTGCGTTGCCCGCAGTTTTCCTGGGGTAGCGAGAGCAGCCGATTGCCCCCCTGCCGCGCTCCCACATTATAACAGGAGAGCGGGACAGCTGCGGGCTTCATGTGCTTGAGCCCGCCCCGTCCCGCTTCTCCCTCTGTCAGAAGCTGCGGACCGGAGACAGGGAATGAAGCAGAGCAGCGCTCTGTGTTCCTCCCTCCCCACCCCTGCCTGACAGACCCGTGTAGCACACAGCCGAGTGAATTGTAGTGGCTGTGTGCTGGGTCTGATAGCCGGAGACTGCACTGTGATGCACTGCTGGGTCCGCCGTGATGAATAAGTTCTGTCATCACTGGTGAGATTGAGAAAAAAACGTGGAGAGATTCGAAGAGAAATGGTGGTACAGAGGTGAACGTGGATGGGGGTACAAGGGTGGATGGGGGGCTACAAAGGTAAATGTGGATGGGGGGGTACAGAGGTGGACGGGGGGTGTACAGAGGTGGATGGGGGACTACAAAGGTAAATGTGGATGGGGTACAGAGGTGGATGGGGCTACAGATGTGGACGGGGGGGTACAGAGGTGGACGGGGGGGTACAGAGATGGACAGGGGGGTACAGAGGTGGACGGGGGGTACAGAGGTGAATGTGGATGGGGGGTACAGAGGTAAATGTGGATGGGGGTACAGAGGTAAATGTGGATGGGAGGTACAGAGGTGGACGGAAGGATAGAGGTGAGCCGTGGGTGAGGGGGGTACTGAGGGGTACTGAGGTGGACGGGGGATACAGAGGTGAGCTGTGGATTAGGGGGGATACAGAGATGAGCTGCAGGGGAGGGGAGCTTGCTTAATTATATGTAAGGGGAGGCTCTCTGGGGACACTGATGTATGGGGGGGCTCTCTGGGGACACTGATGAATGGGGCTGCTCTCTGGGGACACTGATGTAAAGGGGGGCTCTCTGGGGACCCTGATAATAACTAGCTATTAGCTATTGCTGTTATGTTTAAATTGAATAAAGCTATGTTATAATTGCATTTTTTTATATTTTGGATTCTTTATTCTTAAGAATTTTTTTATTTCATAAGCTTTAAGGGGGCGGGGTTGGGGGACGGACCTGGGAAAGGTTTGGTGGGGCAACTGGTGGAGAGTAAGGTTGTTGCCTGGCTAGTAGGTCTAGACTTGAAATATTAAGCCCTGCTATAGATCATAACAACACTTTGTAGCAGTAGGAAAAGGCTAAAATCTTCAAAAGGACTATAAGTGTGTGTAGCAGATTCACCTTTCTGTTTGGTGACATTCTTACTGGTAGTAAAGAGGACATCTTACCAACAAAACCTGTTTTAAACAATTTCATTTAATAATAGGTGGGCATATAAGTTTGCATTAACTGCTGTACACTTTGCCACCAAGTAATTAATTACTTTGTTGTTAGTCAAGTGCAAATGTAGATGTGATCATTCCTGGGATGCACTGGCATATGTGTGTGGCTCTTAAATGATTGTTGCAATTGTCTTCCATTACCTGTATGAACCATTAATATCTGTCAGATTTTGCCATCACTGGCATCACTGAGGGCTAAGCCATCTACCACCGAGAAAAAGGTCTCAGACAATGTGATCTGCAGGTGCAAACTAGGAGCCCTCCCTACTACTATGACTTTCTAAACAATAATACATAGTCTAAAAGCTTAGAGGTAATATTTCACAAAATATAGTTTGTTCACAAATGCATATGGTGAAGTTAATATTATATACTACATTATACTGAATATGGATGTTTAATGTGTGTGTTGGTTAGTGTTTTGTTTAGAAATTTATATTTCTGATTGAACCAGCACTTTGGTGTATGAATCCTTATCCCAAAGGATTGTGCATTTAAATGCTCTCACACTTTCTGGGGTTGATTTACTAAAAGCAAATAGGCTATTCACTTTGCAGGAGAGATTACAGTTTACAAAGGAATTTACCCTAGAGCTTAAAGAATGTGTAGTTAAACTTTGCAAAGAATACCAAATCATGTGCTAGGAAAATGTAAAAAAAAAAATCATTATTGGATGATATAGAGCGTCATCTCATTCACTGAACTCTAGAACTTTCCAAAGTGAAACTTCCTTTGCAAAGTCAACAGCTTTTTTTTGCCTTTAGTAAACCAGCCCTTCTGTGTATACGTTTAGATGAGCATCTGAATTGCCGTAGCATAAAGCTTTTTTATGTAAAGTATGTTGTCATCCTCTTCTTCACCAAAGTGGACAGGCATTTACTTACTTACTGGGGCGTCGGCTCAGAGAGTGAAGCCATATAAAAATGGTACCTGTGCCTTTCATGTTCAAAAAAATGCCTATTGCAATTTAGTCCCCTGCTGCATCCTTTCACTTGCAAGTTACAATATTTCAGGGGATGGAGTGATTGAAAAAATGTTTTCTCCTACCTGCAGCAGACTTATGTCATCAACTTAGGAAAGGAAGATTTTTATTGATACGTTGGAGTTTTTAGGACAAAGGACACTGTATACTGTGATATGTTAATTATTTATCCCTGTGGATTTGTAAAGTTACTTAAAGCATTTTTGTAATAAAATTACTATATAGGCTGCCGTTGCTGACCTTTTCTACTTCCCTAGTTGTCTAGCTCTCAGGTCACCCTATTGGTTTGAATGCCATGGGGTTTATTTACTAAATGTAAACTTCGTAGGGGATTTTTTTCCTAGCTAAGTTAATACGATGAACATTCACTTTGGGCATTTCTTGCAATCATGTGCAAGGAAGATAATTTAAAACAACTGTATTTTACTTGCACATGATTGGTTTATGGAAGTCAACAGGGCTTTAACTCATTCACTAAACTAAGGAAAAATTCCCTTGAAAAGTAAACAGCCTATTTACCTTTGGTGAATCAACCCATTTTGAGTCAGTGAAACAGAAAAAGCATGCATATCAAGAATTCTGACTTCACTCAGAAAGTGATGAGGCAAATTACATCCATGCATCTTTCATTTTTCAAAAGCAGCTCAACAGTTAAACTCTGTGCACGTGTTTCTAATAAATAAAATATACACTATGAAATAATTTGGCTTAATAAATTAATATGGGCAATACTGAACACAAATCAAAACACTATCCTTTTCCTTAAAAGTGCAATTAAAAAAAAAAAAAAGAATCAGACCCTTCTCTCCTACATCCCTTGATTAATTTATTAATTGCTTTGGGGGGAAATGATGCATTTCTATCTGGGGAAGGGAATAAATGTATCTATATTTCAAGATTAGTATTTAATTTACACAATGATTATTTAATCAGCTTCTTGTAATGTCAGGAGTAAGAATGACACAAATAAATCTATCAGTTAATGGGTTCCTATGTTCATTATAGCGCTTGTTTGAAAATTGTTGACTGCTTGATATGGTGCATATATGCAACTTGTTTCATAGTGAAGCAGGTGTCTAAGCCCTTAATCTAAACTACTGGATAACTTTCCATAACCATCTGGGTATCAAAGGCCTGCCTGTCATAGACAGTGAATATAAACTCACCACTTACGCCAATCCTTTGGATTTAGACAAATTCAAAACCTTGTCAAACCTGAAGGTAAACTACTCCAAGTCTTGTGCCTTAATTGTATCGCTTCCAATAAAAACAGTTGAGCAAAAATGTTTCCATTCTTGTGGAAGTGAGATGCCATAACCTACCTTGGCATACAAATACCTCTCTGAGCTTTTTATAAAGGAACTTTTACTTTGAATTGGAAGCAATGCCCTGAGAACTTAAGAACTGAAAAAAAAACCGAAATGTATTGTGGTTTGGCTGGGCCGCCTTAATGAAAATAATCATACTTCTGAAGTTGATATACTTTATGCAGACAGTCCCAAAATAACTTCTTCCATTCTTCCATCATTCTTTCAACCTACAAACAAAAATGCACCTCCTTTATTTTATCCTTTATTCAGTCAGGGAAACCCAACCCCAGATATAAATATTTTCGCCATACCTTACCGAAACAAAAGAGTGGTATCAGCCTCCCAGACTTGCAGAGATATTACTGGGCCTGCTAGCTTAGTAGAATGATTGACTGGAGTGTCCATGAAAAACAAAAAGGTTGGTTTCACTAGAAAATTCTTACTCACCACTTCCTCTACGCTTGATTACATGGCTTTTAGCCCTGCTTGTCTCTAAGGCTACATTGGTACATCCACTTATAGGCTCTCCCTTTTTCTCCTTTTGCAGGGTGTAGTCCTCCACCACAGTATTGTCTAACTTCAGCCCCTTAAGCCTGATCATCATGAATCCTGAATTTGCCTCTGGCATGTCATTCAGATTCTTAAGTAACAGCTGGATCCACAAAGATGCTTTGGCTATGCACTACTTCAGACTGGAAAATTTTCTCAAGCAGCAAACCAAAAAATTCATTCTTACACCCCACACCCAACCTGTGTGGAGATATCTCTAAAATAAACATTTTTGGGATGGTCCTACTGCTGTGGAAACATGGGCCAGACTCTTCACTTCTTTTGAGTCACTTTGCACAAAAAAAGCTCATCAACGACAGCTGATTTCCATTCTCTATTCGTATCTGTTTTGAAATCTTCCCTCCATTGCTGGCCCAGAGTGCTCAGCCTGGGAGAGAGACTTTGGTATAGAGTTATCCTAAGGAGAGTGGGAACATATAACCCTTTAACCCCCATTGTTCTCTAAATGTAGTGATTCAAGAAAATTGATACAAAATAAGGTCCAGGTGGTACAAAACATCATCTCTGCTGCACAAATTCTCCCCTGAAGTTCCCAATACCTGCTGGATAGGGATGAGCTTCGAGTTCGAGTCAAACTCATGTTCGACTCGAACATTGCCTGTTCGCCCGTTCGCCGAACAGCGAACAAATTGGGGTGTTCGCGGCAAATTCGAAAAATCTATGGGAGAAATCTAAAGTGTTAATTATAAAGGCTAATATGCAAGTTATTGTCCTAAAAAGTGTTTGGGGACCGGGGTCCTGCCCCAGGGGACATGTATCAATGCAAAAAGAAGTTTTAAAAACGGCCGTTTTTTCGGGAGCAGTGATTTTAATAATGCTTAAAATGAAAAAATAAAAGTGAAATATTCCTTTAAATTTCGTACCTGGGGGGTGTGTATGATATGCATGTGAAGTGGTGCATGTTTCCCGTGCTTAGAACTGTCCCTGCAAAAAATGTCATTTTTGAAAGAAAAAAAGTCTTTTAAAACTGACTCGCGGCTATTAATGAATTGTCGGCTCCCGGCAATACATACAAAAGTCATTGATAAAAAAAAAAAAAAGCGTGGGGGTTCCCCAGAATTCAATTACCAGGTCCTTCAGGTCTGGAATGGATATTAAGGGGAACCCTGCCGCAAATTAAAAAAAAAATTGACGTGGGGTTCCCCCAAATATCCATTCCAGGCCCTTCAGATCTGGCATGGATTTTAAGGGGAACTCCACCCCAAATTTAAAAAAAAAATGGCGTGGAGTCCCCCTAAAAATCCATACCAGACCCCTTATCCGAGCACGCAACCTGGCCGGCCGCAGGGGAAAAGGGGGGGACGAGAGAGCGGCCCCCCCTCCCTCCTGAACCGTACCAAGCCACATGCCCTCAACATGGGGAGGATGTCCCCATGTTGATGGGGACAAGGGCCTCATCCCCACAACCCTTGCCCGGTGGTTGTGGGGGTCTGCGGGCGGGGGGCTTATCGGAATCTGGAAGACCCCTTTAACAAAGGGGACCCCCAGATCCCGCCCCCCCCCCATGTGAATTGGTAAGGGGTACGTTGTACCCCTACCATTTCACGAAGAAAGCGTAAAAAAAGTTTAAAAAAACACACAAACACCTTGAAAAAGTCCCTTATTAAAAAAAAAAAAAAAAAAAAAACATTCCAGGGGTGAAATCCAGTGTCCCGCGGCGATCCCGATGTCCAGCGCTGTCCTTCATTGGTTGTGCCTGAGCGGACCTGATGGGGAACTCCCTCTCAGTATTTTAAATGTATAGACCCGCCCCTTCTAAAGTTCCCCATCAGGTCCGCTCCCTCGGTATGTCGGACCCGCCTACGTCATTGGCTTGAGCGGGGAACTTCCTTCACTGTGTAATTTAAATTTACATAGTGAAGGAAGTTCCCCGCTCAAGCCAATGACGTAGGCGGGTCTGACATACCGAGGGGGCGGACCTGATGGGGGACTGTTCTCACTTTGGTAATACATGTATAGACCCGCCCCTTCTCATGTTCCGCATCTGGTCCGCTGAGCGGACCTGATGGGGAACTTTAGAAGGGGCGGGTCTATACATTTAAAATACTGAGAGGGAGTTCCCCATCAGGTCCGCTCAGGCACAACCAATGAAGGACAGCGCTGGACATCGGGATCGCCGCGGGACACTGGATTTCACCGCTGGAATGTTTTTGTTTTTTTTTAAATAAAGGACTTTTTCAAGGTGTTTGTGTGTTTTTTTAAACATTTTTTTACGCTTTCTTCGTGAAATGGTAGGGGTACAATGTACCCCTTACCAATTCACATAGGGGGGGGCCGGGATCTGGGGGTCCCCTTTGTTAAAGGGGTCTTCCAGATTCCGATAAGCCCCCCGCCCGCAGACCCCCACAACCACCGGGCAAGGGTTGTGGGGATGAGGCCCTTGTCCCCATCAACATGGGGACATCCTCCCCATGTTGAGGGCATGTGGCCTGGTACGGTTCAGGAGGGAGGGGGGGCCGCTCTCTCGTCCCCCCCTTTTCCCCTGCGGCCGGCCAGGTTGCGTGCTCGGATAAGGGGTCTGGTATGGATTTTTAGGGGGACTCCACGCCATTTTTTTTTTAAATTTGGGGTGGAGTTTCCCTTAAAATCCATGCCAGATCTGAAGGGCCTGGAATGGATATTTGGGGGAACCCCACGTCAATTTTTTTTTAAATTTGCGGCAGGGTTCCCCTTAATATCCATTCCAGACCTGAAGGGTCTGGTAATTGAATTCTGGGGAACACCCACGCTTTTTTTTTTTTTTCATCAATGACTTTTGTATGTATTGCCGGGAGCCGACAATTCATTAATAGCCGCGAGTCAGTTTTAAATGCATTTTTTTCTTTCAAAAATGGCATTTTTTGCAGGGACAGTTCTAAGCACGGGAAACATGCGCCACTTCACATGCATATCATACACACCCCCCAGGTACGAAATTTAAAGGAATATTTCACTTTTATTTTTTCATTTTAAGCATTATTAAAATCACTGCTCCCAAAAAAACGGCCGTTTTTAAAACTTCTTTTTGCATTGATACATGTCCCCTGGGGCAGGACCCGGGTCCCCAAACACTTTTTAGGACAATAACTTGCATATTAGCCTTTATAATTAACACTTTAGATTTCGAACGTTCGAGTCCATTGTATTTAATAGGGTTCTAAAGTTTACACAAACATTTTGTCTGTTCGCAGGTCTTGGTGCGAACCGAACAGGGGGGTGTTCGGCTCATCCCTGCTGCTGGAGATGTTAACAAGGTACAGGTACTATGATACATAAATGGTAGAACTGTGCAATGATACAGTAAACAGGATTATATTACCCTTGTTACTATCTACTCCATAAACTATTCCCCTGCAAAGTACCTTATTTGTCACACCTCTCTATCTCACTGGGCTTATTCCAAATCCTTGGCCACATTTACGGTCAACACAGCTAGATTATGCATCCCCGTGCATTGGTGTTCTAGACAGGTTCCGACTATTAGAGAGTAGTTCCAGAGACTCAATCGAATAAAAAATAAAATAAAGGGGCTTATCCATATCTTTAGGATAGGCTGTCCAAGTTTACAAATGTCTGGTATTGCTGGTCTCACTTCAAAACCACTGATGCTTATTTTGACCTTTGCAAACACTTTCAATAGGTGTTCCTGATTCTGAATAATTTTTGTCACTATCTCTGGTTTCTTTAGGGGACATCATGTTTGACTTTTCCCTTTACGTAGACAAGGGTCTCAGGATGGGAGCAGGCTTTCAAGTTCAATCCCCCCCCCTTTCCTATCCTACCCCTTTGCCGCCGCCCTTTTCTTCACTTATTTAATTTAATTTTTCTTTCCTTTACCCTCTTCCATCACCTAAGCTTAACTTAACCACTTAAGCCCCGGACCATTTGGTAGCTAGAGGACCAGAGGTGAATTCAGAATTTTGCACCGCGCTGCTTTAACTGTAAATTGTGCGGACATGCAATGTTGTACCCAAACGAAATTTGCGTCCTTTTCTTCCCACAAATAGAGCTTTCTTTTAATGGTATTTGATTGCCTCTGCGATTTTTATTTTTTGCGATATAAACGGAAAAAGACCGAAAATTTTGAAAAAAAATGATATTTTCTAATTTTTGTTATAAGAAAAATCGAATAAACTCAATTGTAGTCATACATTTAGGCCAAAATGTATTCAGCCACATGTCTTTAGTAAAAAAAATGACAATAAGCGTATATTTATTGGTTTGCGCAAAAGTTATAGCGTCTACAAACTAGGGTACATTTTCTGGAATTTACACAGCTTTTAATTTATGACTGCCTATCTCATTTCTTGAGGTGCTAAAATGGCAGGGCAGTACAAAACCCCCCAAAATGACCCCATTTTGGAAAGTAGACACCCCAAGGAAATTGCTGAGAGGCATGTTGAGCCCATTGAATATTTTTATTTTTTGTCCCAAGTGATTGAATAATGACAAAAAAAAAATAAAAAATTACAAAAAGTTGTCACTAAATGATATATTGCTCACACATGCCATGGTTATATGTGGAATTGCACCCCAAAATACATTCTGCTGCTTCTCCTGAGTACGGGGATACCACATGTGTGGGACTTTTTAGGAGCCTAGCCACGCACGGGACCCCGGAAACCAAGCACCGCCTTCAGGATTTCTAAGGGCGCAAATTTTTGATTTCACTCCTCACTACCTATCACAGTTTCGAAGGCCATAAAATGCCAAAATAGCACAAAACCCCCCCAAATGGCCCCATTTTGGAAAGTAGACACCCCAAGCTATTTACTGAGAGGCATTATTAGTCCATGGAATATTTTATATTTTGCCACAAGTTGCGGGAATATGACAAACTTTGTTTTTTTTGCACAAAGTTGTCACTAAATGATATATTGCTCACACATGCCATGGTCATATGTGAAATTACACCCCAAAATACATTCTGCTGCTTCTCCTGAGTACGGGGATACCACATGTGTGGGACTTTTTGGGAGCCTAGTCGCATACAGGACCCCAAAAACCAAGCACTGCCTTCAGGATTTCTAAGGGCATAAATTTTTGATTTCACTCCTCACTACCTATCACTACCTATCACAGTTTTGAAGGCCATAAAATGCCAAGATGGCACAAAACCCCCCCAAATGACCCCATTTTGGAAAGTAGACACCCCAAGCTATTTGCTGAGAGGCATGTTGAGCCCATTGAATATTTTTTTTGTCCCAAATGATTGAATAATGATAAAAAGAAAAAAAAAAGAAAAAATGTACAAAAAATTGTCACTAAATGATATATTGCTCACACATGCCATGGTTATATGTGGAATTGCACCCCAAAATACATTCTGCTGCTTCTCCTGAGTACGGGGATACCACATGTGTGGGAATTTTTGGGAGCCTAGCCGGGTACGGGGCCCCAAAAACCAAGCACCGCCTTCAGGATTTCTAAGGGCGTAAATTTTTGATTTCACTCCTCACTACCTATCACAGTTTCGAAGGCCATAAAATGCCAAAATAGCACAAAACCCCCCAAATTACCCCATTTTGGAAAGTAGACACCCCAAGCTATTTACTTAGAGGCATGTTCAGTCCATGGAATATTTTATATTTTGCCACAAGTTGCGGGAATATGACAAACTTTGTTTTTTTTGCACAAAGATGTCACTAAATGATATATTGCTCACACATGCCATGGGCATATGTGAAATTACACCCCAAAATACATTCTGCTGCTTCTCCTGAGTACGGGGATACCACATGTGTGGGACTTTTTGGGAGCCTAGCCGCTTACGGGACCCCAAAACTCAAGCACCGCCTTCAAGGTTTCTAAGGGCATAAATTTTTGATTTCACTCCTCACTACCTATCACAGTTTTGAAGGCCATAAAATGCCAAAATAGCACAAAACCCCCCAAAATGACCCCATTTTGGAAAGTAGACACCCCAAGGAAATTGCTGAGAGGCATGTTGAGCCCATTGAATATTTTTTTTTTGTCCCAAGTGATTGAATAATGACAAAAAGAAAAAAAAATGTACAAAAAGTTGTCACTAAATGATATACTGCTCAAACATGCCATGGTTATATGCGGAGTTGCACCCCAAAATACATTTGGCTGCTTCTCCTGAGTACGGGGATACCACATGTGTGGGACTTTTTGAGAGCCTAGCCGCGTACGGGCCCCCGAAAACCAAGCACCGCCTTCAGGATTTCTAAGGGCACAAATTTTTGATTTCACTCCTCACTACCTATCACAGTTTTGAAGGCCATAAAATGCCAAGATAGCCCAAAACCCCCACAAATGACCCTATTTTGGAAAGTAGACACCCCAAGCTATTTGCCGAGAGGCATGGTGAGTATTTTACAGCTCTCATTTGTTTTTGAAAATGAAGAAAGACATATTTTTTTTTTTCTTTTTTCAATTTTTAAAACATTGTGACAAAAAGATCTGCAAAATACTCAACATACCTCTCAGCAAATAGCTTGGGGTGTCTACTTTCCAAAATGGGGTCATGTGGGGGGGGGGTTTGTGCCATCTGGGCATTCCATGGCCTCCGAAACTGTGATAGGCAGTGAGGAGTGAAATCCAAAATTTACACCCATAGAAATCCTGAAGGCGGTGCTTGGTTTTCGGGGTCCTGTACGCGGCTAGGCTCCCAAAATGTCTCACACATGTGGTATCCCCGTACTCAGGAGAAGCAACAGAATGTATTTTGGGGTGCAATTCCACATATAACCATGGCATGTTTGAGCAATATATAATTTAGTGACAACTTTTTGTACATTTTTTTTTTCTTTTTGTCATTATTCAATCACTTGGGACAAAAAAAAAAAATATTCAATGGGCTCAACATGCCTTTCAGCAAATAGCTTGAGGTGTCTACTTTCCAAAATGGGGTCATTTGGGGGGGTTTTGAACTGTCCTGGCATTTTATGCACAACATTAGGAAGCTTATGTCACACATCATCCACTCTTCTAACCACTTGAAGACAAAGCCCTTTCTGACACTTTTTGTTTACATGAAAACATTTTTTTTTTGCAAGAAAATTATGTTGAACCCCCAAACATTATATATTTTTTTAAAGCAAAGGCCCTACAGATTAAAATAGTGGGTGTTGCATTTTTTTTTTCCACACAGTATTTGCGCAGCGATTTTTCAAACGCATTTTTTGGGGGAAAAACACACTTTTTTTATTTTTAATGCACTAAAAAACACTATATTGCCCAAATGTTTGATGAAATAAAAAAGATGATCTTAGGCCGAGTACATTGATACCAAACACGACATGCTTTAAAATTGCGCACAAACGCGCAGCGGCGAGAAACTACATTCATTTTTAAAAGCATTTAAAAGCCTTTACAGGTTACCATGTTAGATTTACAGAGGAGGTCTACTGCTAAAATTACTGCCCTCGATCTGACCTTCGCGGTGATACCTCACATGCATGATGCAATTGCTGTTTACATATGACGCTAGACCGACGCTTGCGTTCGCCTTTGCGCAAGAGCAGGGGGGGACAGCGGTGCTTTTTTTTATTTTTATTATTTCTTTTGCTTTTTTATTGTATTTTTAAACTGTTCCTTCCATATTTTATTTTTTTATCATTTTTATTGTTATCTCAGGGAATGTAAATATCCCCTATGATAGCAATAAGTAGTGACAGGTACTCTTTTTTTGAAAAAAAATGGGGGTTAGACCCTAGATCTTTCCTCTGCCCTCAAAGCATCTGACCACACCAAGATCGGTGTGATAAAATGCTTTCCCAATTTCCCAATGGCGCTGTTTATATCCGGGGGGCATTCCCTCCCACTGCTTGTAAAAGCAGTCTAGAGGCTAATTATCTGCTAGAATTGCTTTTACATGAAAGCCGGCCACTGGCTGAAAAGAATGATACCAAGATGATACCTAAACCTGGAGGCATCATTCTGGTATAAACATTCAAAGTCCAGCAACATACCAGTATGTTGCTGGTTCTTGTTGGACATGTATTGTAATCTTTTTTTTCATGCAGCCTGTTGGCTGAACGAAAAAAAGAGATTGATCGGTGGGTATGCCCACCATTAGAATACCTCCCTTCATCCAATTACTTCTAATGATGGGCATATATGCCGAAGCATGGGGGCATCCTCCCGCAAAAAAGTTATGCCGCGTACACACGGTCGGACTTTTCCACGGGCAAGCCTTCGTCGGAATTTCGACCGTATGTACGCGGCATAAAAGGTTATGCTGCGTACACACGGTCAGACTTTTCCACGGGCAAGCCTCCGTCGGAATTTCGACCGTATATACGCGGCATTAGGAGCAAAATCGCTCCTCCGCCCCTGCTGCCCCCATGCTTCGGCATATATGCTCTTTTTTTAACTGTGGTGGTGAAATCACCTCCTACAGCGTTGGAGTCACGGCTTTATGTATCGTGGGAGCAAACGCTGTTGCTGTCAAGATAAATAAATCCGCGATGCAACTGAATGGCGTACCTGCTAAGCAAATGATGGTTAACATTAAAACAAAGTAACATTACAGTACAACAGTAAGACCTTACCATACCATACCTGCAAAGCAAATACCAAAACAAAACCTAGTAAAAAATAGAACATTTTTTTAACGCAACCTGTGGCTAAAATATATATATGCCGAAGCATGGAGGCATCCTCCCGCAAAAAGTTATGCCGCATACACACGGTCGGACTTTTCCACGGGCAAGCCTTCGTCGGAATTTCGACCGTATGTACGCGGCATAAAAGGTTATGCCGCGTACACACGGTCAAACTTTTCCACGGGCAAGCCTCCGTCGGAATTTCGACCGTATATACGCGGCATTAGGAGCAAAATCGCTCCTCCGCCCCTGCTGCCCCCATGCTTCGGCATATATGCTCTTTTTTTAACTGTGGTGGTGAAATCACCTCCTACAGTGTTGGAGTCACGGCTTTATGTATCGTGGGAGCAAACGCTGTTGCTGTCAAGATAAATAAATCCGCGATGCAACTGAATGGCGTACCTGCTAAGCAAATGATGGTTAACATTAAAACAAAGTAACATTACAGTACAACAGTAAGACCTTACCATACCATACCTGCAAAGCAAATACCAAAACAAAACCTAGTAAAAAATAAAACATTTTTTTAACGCAACCTGTGCCTAAAATATATATATGCCGAAGCATGGGTGCATCCTCCCGCAAAAAAGTTATGCCGCGTACACACGGTCGGACTTTTCCACGGGCAAGCCTCCGTCGGAATTTCGACCGTTTATACGTGCCATTAGGAGCAAAATCGCTCCTCCGCCCCTGCTGCCCCCATGCTTCGGCATATATGCTCTTTTTTTTTTAACTGTGGTGGTGAAATCACCTCCTACAGCACTGGAGTCACGGCTTTATGTATCGTGGGAGCAAACGCTGTTGCTGTCAAGATAAATAATTCCGCGCTGCAGTTGAATGGCGCACCTGAAAACAAAAAATTACATACCTGAAAAGCAAGCATGATAAAACATTGCAGAATGAAATACAGTAAAAAAGAGCATAACAATAGAGAGAAAATAGAGAGAGAGAGAGAGAACAATAAAACAACAACTATTTTTGTTTTTTTTCTTTTATATTTTTTTTGTGTTTTGTTTTTTACGTTTTTTTTTTTCTTTTTTACACTTTTTTTTTAAACTTTAACAACTGTAATGGTTCGGGTCTCTCAAAATGTAATGGCATCTTGGGAGACCCTGTGTAAGTGTGTCCTAGTCTGTGAAATGCTGTACCCTACGCTAAAACTTCACTTTTGAGTGGTAGCGTTCAAAACATTCACCAAGGCAAAGACCAGGTTTGTCAGGACAGAGTGGACAATAATAACGGGTGTCACGCCTAAATCCGCGCTTGCTACAGACACGACATCTTTTTTGGGGGGCTCGTTGGGTAGGGGTACTCGGGAGGAGATGCGTATAATGCCTCTCATGCAGCCGGCTTACTGCATTTGGTAGGGGATGGTGAGGTGCAGAACCGCCTGGATACAGGAGTTCTGTAACAATCTCATTCGCCGCCTGAAGCTCTGTATAGCACATGAGCGTTCAGCAAAGCCAATTGGAATAAGGATAGAGACACTTTTTTGTACCAGCGTCTCGCCTTACGGTCAATTAGATACGGCGCCATCAACTGGTCGTTGAGGTCCACCCCTCCCATATTTTTGTTATATTCGTGGACACAGAGGGGTTTCTCCACAATACCAGTCGCCGTAGGAATTTGGACTGTCGTGTCTGCATGAAGGGAGGTAAGAAGGAAAACATTCTTATTGTCCCTCCACTTCATAGCGAGCAAGTTATTACACTTTACGCAGGCTCTCTCCCCCAGCCTAAGACGGGCATCTACAAGCCGCTGGGGAAAGCCCCGGCGATTAGGTCGCACGGTGCCACATGCTCCAATCTGATGATCAAACAAGTGACTAAACAGTGGCACGCTCGTGTAATAATTGTCCACATACAAGTGGTACCCCTTTCCGAATAAGGGTGACACCAAGTTCCACACTATCTTGCCAGCGCTCCCTATGTAATCCGGGCAGTTGACCGGCTCAACCTGACTATCTTTTCCCTCATAAACCATAAAGCTCCATACATAGCCTGTTGCCCTGTCACAGCACTTATAGAGCTTGACCCCGTATCTGGCACGCTTGCTGGGAAGGTACTGCTTGAAAGCCAAGCGGCCAGAAAATTTAATCAGGGACTCATCAACGCAGACAGCTTGATCGGGAATAAACAAGGCTGCAAAACGTTTGTTGAAGTGGTTTATGAGGGGCCGAATTTTATAGAGCCGGTCGTATTCAGGGTCCCCACGTGGACGACAAAGTTCATTGTCGTTGAAGTGCATGAACCGCAAAATCTGCTCGTATCGTTTCCTGGGCATGGAGGCAGAGAACACGCGCATGTGGTCAATTGGGTGCGTGGACCAATAAGCACGCAATGACGGGAATTTATGTGTGCCCATGTTGAGGGAAAGGCCCAGAAAGGTCTTAAATTCGGAAACCGTAATTGGTTTCCAATCTTTGGCAATGGAAGGCAACTGGGGATTAGCGGCGATGAATTGACCAGCATATAAATTACTCTGGTCCACAATAGATCTATAGAGATCTTCCGTGAAAAACAGCGAATAATAATCGATTGGCATAAAATCAGCTGTTTCCACCTGAATACCGGTTTCGGCAGTGAATGGGGGAAGTACGGGTTCTGCAGAAGTGGTGGGGACCCAATCAGGATAGGCGAATTCTGCAGGAAGAGCACTATGGGTACGACGGGCCTGCCTTTGTCTTCTTGGTGGCAGCGGGACACTACTTGTGCTTGCCACCTCGCCAGCTTGAACTGCACTTATGGGACTCGCCACGTCACCACGTGATACTGCAGTGCTGGATGTACGCCCAGGCTGTACTAGGCCGCTGGTGCTTGCCAATTCACCAGAAGGAATAGCGGCGCTAGTACTCCTCTGCTCCATGATACGAGAGCCCTGCGGTTCTTGCTCCTCAACAACCTCAGAAGATCGGGATCGGGTACGCCTGACCTTAGCAGGGACCTCAACTTCGTCGTCAGAGCTATCTGACGTGGGGCCGCTGACGTCACTGTCTTCTACGGGAAGATATTCTGAGCCTGAATCTGACAGATACGTGACCTCCTCTTCACTATCTGTCATGCTCAGAATCTCGTAGGCCTCTTTACTAGTGTACCTTCGACTTGCCATTTTGGGCTCTAAATTTAGGGGTACACTAGTAAGATTCACAGGAAAAAAAGCACCCGACTGTCGTCAGCAAATATATCAAACGCTACAAAAAAAACTGTTAGCGGTCGCAGGGATCAGGACTGTCTCTGCGAACGCTGCAGTTATGTGTGTTGTGTTTGGTAAGTGACAGTGATCGATCGATACTGCACTTGGGTGGGCTGGGCTGGGCGGAGGGGCTAAACGCAGGTACTAGCAGGTATCTGGGCTGATCCCGCTAACACTGCGTTTTTGGGAACCCTAAACCGCTGGGGACGCTAGTATAGATCTGATCAGATACTATACCACTAAGGGAGGTGTATGCTTTGCGCGTGGGTGTTAGCGTTACTGGCACTAACCTAACGCTGCCTGGGGCGACGCAGACCCTCTCTGGCGCTAAAACCTAATTGATCTCACCCGCTGGGCGATCAGGGGGTTAAACCTTTATTGGGTGATATATGGCGTGTGCCCTGATGCTATAAAAAGCAAACTAACCAACCAGTGTCACCCGTAACCTTTATATGGTGATCACTGGTGAAAGGGTTAACTAGGGGCAATCAGGGGGTTAAAACCTTTATTAGGTTAAATATGGGGGTACCCGACGCTATATAAAAACCTGACGGGTTACCTAAATAACTAAATAATTAACTGGGTAACCAGTGTCACCAGTGACGCTTATACGGTGATCACTGGTGAAAGGGTTAACTCTAGGGGCAATCAGGGGGTTAAAATAATATATGGGGGTACCTGACGCTCTAAAAACCTGCGGCAAAACTAAAAATAAATAGCTGGCTATCTAGGGCACCACCGGCACTAAATACAGCGATCGAAAATACGATCGCTTAGTGACGCTGGCGTTAGGGGGTGAAAGGGTTACCTGGGGCGATCAAGGGGTTAAACCTTTATTAGGGGGGGTTAGGGGGCTACCCTGGACCTAAAGGGGCCTAGTCCTAACTGCCCTGCAACTTTTTACTATCACAGATGACACTAAAAGCAGTGATCAGTAAAATAAATGATCACTGCAATCAGTGACACTGTGATTGGGGGCTGGGGGGTGACCTGGGGGGTGATCTGGGGGTGACTGGGGGGTGAAATGTGTGCCTATGTGTACCTACGTGTCAGTGGACTGTTGGTGCACTAACCTGCTTCCTCTCTCCTCGGCGCCGGAATCGAAAAGACCGCCGCGAGGGAGATGACATCACTTCCTCCTGCCTGTGTTTACATCACATGGCGGAGGAAGCATTTTCATTGGCCGGGAGCGATCGCGAGGGGGTGGCCGAAATCGAATGGTCACCCCCTCATCTCTGAACGCTCCTCAACGATAAACGGCCGCTCACTGTATAGAAGGGGGGTCCGATCGGACCCCCCAACTGTACAAAGGCGATCACGTACACTCTACGTGATTGTGCCTGTCGGTGCCATTCTATATACAGTGAGCGGTCGTTAAGTGGTTAATATTGGATAACCTGGTATTTCACTGACAGTGTATTCTTTTGTTATTCATAGTTATAGCACTGAACTGTATTGCAGCTATATAGGTGTGACTGTCTCTACTAAGCCATGTTATGTACTGTGATTTTGTTGTCTCTGTTAACCTGTGAATATCTATCACAACTGAAGCTTTATCTGTATGCTACTTTATATTTTTCAATAAAAAGATTGATGAAAAAAAGAGGAATAGTCTATAATCTTCATTAAACTAATTTTCACATACTATTCTTAGCACAGTACATATATATTCACATTTCCTTCCCCATTTTCAGGGTATATTATCAAAATTAAAACAATTGTATCCTTTGTCCTTTGAGTTCTACCAGCATTAGAACATTTGAAAACAAATACAGACTAAACTGTCTCTTTTTTCCAGATATTTGTTGATATTGGTTTGAGCACATAGCATGCAGATAATAAACTACATCATTTAATCACCCATACCAGCAATTTTCAAAAGCAATTAGCATTTGTAGTAAAGAGAGTGGAACAGCTGGTAGTAGAAATACCTCTCAAGTAAACCCGTCATTTGGACAACTCATAGACATTTTGACATATGGTCTGAGACCAGAAGTAAAATAATAGTTCAAACAAAGCAGTTTTAAAAGTGGACAATTGTTGAAAACGATGTTAGGTTTTAGCACTGTCTGTGTCCTTCTTAACTGAGATTTACCTTCACTTTGAGAAGGTAAAAAGAAATGCTGCATTCATTTTTAAAACACCTTGCTTTTTTACATTCTATATTTGCAACTTCATTGGAAATTGTTTTAATAGTATCATAACTTTAAGAACTGTTATGCTTTTTTTTGTTACACAATAAAAATTTATGGAAAAAAAAACAGGAATCAGTTATTGGCCTCATGTACATGCCTCACTTAAATATATTTTTTTCCCCAATGTAATGATGCGTACCTTGTTTTCTCTTATTCCTATATGGATACTGCTTTTGCCCTACCATAGTTACACCATTGACTCCAATAACAGTAGTTCCTGGCAGGGTAAAGTAAGAAGGCCATCAAACAGTCTCTTCTTGCTGCATAATCCCACATAAACCATAAGGTTTAAATATAAAAGCGAAAATAGTGTTTCTGTGCTAAGACAGCTATCCCCAAGATCTCTGCATTGCACCCAGGGGGAGTTGAGGGACAGTTTAAACATAAAAACAAGTTGGATTTAAAAAAAATAAGCATGAAGAATATGATATTCTATTAAGGGCCATGCATGGTATTATTTATCATACTATGAATTAAAAATGAAATAGGAAATACGTTTTCTTAGTCTATAAACACGAAATTGTTTATTCTTAATGTAGCACACAGATCCTTCTCTACCCTGCTTACCTCCACTTGCAGAGTGGGACACACCATGCCACATGCCCAGTATCCTCCATCTTGTAGAGGGTGAGCGGTGTTAATAGTTTTGGGTTCTGCAGCGAGTTACCTCTTTCCGTTGGTTCTCATCCCTAGAGTGTAGGGAAAAGTCTATTCTCTCTCTCTTTGAAGAAGGCCATTGTCCAGACAGTATTAAACCCAATAAAAGAGTTTATTTTACTTGCTTGCAACTTGACAGGAAAGGTTGGAAGCACAGAAAGTTGAACAGGGAGGCAAGTTCAGGCACACGGCACATAATTACCCTCGTCGCCAATCAAGCCTGAGTGGGTTTTGCTTACCCGGATAGTCCCCTCTCACGGTCCTAGCAGCCGGTGTGGAGCACGAACATTCACTTTAAGTTATTTTCCTAAGGATACGATCAGGATATGAACCTCTAAGTCCTGAACTTCCCAGCACTTGTAACACTTGAGACCTTAGGTGCCAATGGGGCACGTTACAAGGCTTGTGGCGGATTGTGGAATCCTTCCCTCTGACAGGTAACCAGGCCTCTCCCGAGACAGTAACTTACTTCACCGATCCCCTGGATAGGTCCTCCCCTGGTTACCTCTCCTTCAGAGCGGGTCACCCTCCCACGGGTACCCTGGGATTCTGCTGTTTGGCGTAGGCCTCAGCTAAAGGTGCTGGGCCTACCTGGAATGATGCAGCCTCGGGCTAAAGGTGCCCGGGACTAAACACACACACGCACCCCTGGCCTGGAGGGCCAAAGGGCGGAAACTCCCCTAAATCATGGGGTCCGCCCCTTGTGTACCCTCTCCCAGCAGGCACAGCGGGTAGACCACGCCTACTGCATGGCTGCCGAGAGAGGACATCCAATAGCGCTGCAATGCCACCTGTTGTACGACCTGAGACCTGGGCGACAGTGCCACCTACAGGTCACAGGGAACTGTACTGCCAGGCAACATCACAACAGAGCAGAGGCCAATTAAAAGAATTCCAACAGCCTGAGCCTAACTATTTGCCCAGGCTAGTCCCTACATTTAGGCATAGCGACCCCAGTTTTGGGGGGTCCACTACATTAACTAAGCTAGTCTTAATAACATTAGCTTCAGTCAGCAATTGTGAATCATTTAACAAGCTTTAAAAGTGGAGTAAAATCTAACTAATTCTCTAAGTGCACAAAAATACTCTCCATGTTTAGCTTTCAGGTCATCTACTGTAACTCAATTTCCCTTCCTGTTTTGTAGCTTATTTTTCCCATCCTGATGTGGACACACATTCTCTGTACTATTCAAGGCATATGAAAAAAGATGGGGAGAAAGCTACCAAGCCACCAATAGTGTAGCAGGTTTTTATTAGAAGAAACAGTTAAAATACAAAGCTTATGCACTCACAGACATCGCTGGTGTTAAGCATTGAAACAAGCCCCCTGTAAAGGTCATCAGTTCTGAATCCAGTCCTCACCAGAGCCACTGATAGGAGCACTGTGAAGCTGGGGCAGGATTACAAGCAAACAAGCCGTCATGAGAGACTCGATCTGTCAAGGAGCTGTTAGGAAGCTGTGAACCATCTAGGGTGCTGTGACCAATCATAACGCATTTTCGGAGGCCAAAACTCGCCTCATTCATCAGCCTCTGAGGCCTGGATGGTTCCCAGCTTCAGTCAACCATCCAGAGTCAGGTTTTTCCAATCTTCTATTGTCCAATTTTGCTGAGCCTGTGCGGATTGTAGCCTCAGTTTCCTGGTCTTCTGCTGATGTAGCCCATCTGCTTCAAGGTCCGATGTGTTGAGCATTCAGAGATGGTATTCTGCATACCTTGGTTGTGACAAGTGGTAATTTGACCTAGTGTTGCCTTTCTATCATCTCAAACCAATCTGCCCATTCTTCTCTGACCTCTGACATCAACAATTTTGTCCATACAACTCCCGCTCACTGGACATTTTCTCTTTTTTCGGACCAGTCTCTGTAAACCCTAGAGTTGGTTGTGCATTAGAATCCCAGTAAGTCAGCCATTTTTGAAATACTCAGACCAGCCTAATACAACAGAAAATACAGGATAATCTATTACTGACATAACATTAACATATATGACATACTAGTATGTTGGATGTTCTAAGCATGAAAAATATATGTAAGAAACTATATTGAGATAAACGTTAATCCTGAAAATTCCCACCACATCCCAGTTTTGTAGACAAAAAGGATAGGAGGCCCCAAGGGAGAGTCTGGGTGGGAAAGGGATTCAGGATAACACAAGAAGGTAATGTAAAATTGTATTTATTAAGAAAATTGAAAAAAGTTGGCTAAAAACAGTAATGGAATACAGAACAAAAAACAGCTGCTCAAGGACGTATTGTATAATGTGCTGATACAAATCAGAGACAAAAAAATGTTATTAATACATACGACCAACCCTACATGTTTCAGAAAAACATAAAGGCATATGTTGCGATTATGATGGGTACATTCCTTCTTCAGGGGTTTGAGTCGAGCTTGCTGATATATTTCTATAGAGAAAGGGGTATAGAAGTAAGTAAGAAAATAGGGTAATACTTGTTATCCCCAACCAAAGTGAAAAGGAAGAGAGAAAAAAGAAAGGCTAAAAGGAAAAGAAAAAGAAAAGAAAAATGAAAAATAAAGAAGAAGATAATAAAAATGGGAAAGAAAAAGATGGAGAAAAAAAAAAGAGAAAGAGAAAAAGGCAGAAGGAGAGCAGCATAATCACATGTGTTTAAACAATATTTTCCAAAGTACTCACAAGTTTGATATTCCTTGCACATATGAGATGCACAGCGTTGATGCAGATGGATGGTATCATGGATCCGGACAGGGAAAGACCAAAGAGGGGTTTCACACAATGTGTCTAACACAGGGGAGTGCGGGGTACGCACTAACTTATTCAACCGGTGACACAATTAGGCCTATTGGAATACTTAAATGCTGATTTCTCTTATAGCAACCTGAGAGAGCTCTCACAGGGGCTAAATTGTTGGCTGAGAATGATATAGATCCTAAGGTTGCACGGCAGCAATGTCAGGGCTCACGGGAGCAAATCACATAGGCGGAATGGGGAATCTGTTAACCAAAAAACAAATGATAATAAGAAGTTTTAACAATCCCTTGGGACTTTGTGTCCAAATTTTTCCTTCTTTTGACAATATTAGTTCTATGTGCAAAACTGCATTGGAGAATAATTTGAAAGTATGCTCAAATGGTATGATGAATTTGCTGATTGAAGAATATGAGAGACGGCTGATTGATATAAATAATAATATAGATCTTATCTTAGCTAGAATTAAACCTTTGCAAACTCACCCCTCCTTCTCAGACCTAAACGAAAAATTGAAGAATCATATAGAACTCTTCAACAAAACAATTCTATCTAAGAAAGAGTACAAATTTCTTAGAGACAAACAAGCGTTCCATGAGGGAAATGCATATAAGTGCATATAAGTGGTCTCAAAGGCTAGGGGGAAGAAGTTTCCAGCGTAATCCAAAACAACATACTGTATATTCAGATATTTCTGACACATCATCAGCGTCATCTAATGTCTCTCACACCTCTTCCAAACAGCAAAAACATACCAGAAAGGCAAAGAGACGCCAGGATGATGAGCATGCTCCATCAGGTATTACTAAAAAACGTCCTCCCAAGTCAACAGCCGCTCATGGTGCCATGCCACTGACACCACAGGTGAATGCCGGCGCCATGGGCCCAGTATCGGCAGATACTGTGGCGCCCTCCCCCTCTTCTCTTGTCCCACCCAAAGTTCCGGTTATGTTTTTTCCAAAAAAACAGGGGAATTTCCCTGCACACCCCATCCCAACACCCCCCTAGATTCATCACTTTTTTCCTCACAATTAAATGTTATCAATCTTTCAACACATATACTCACCTCTGACGAAATCTCAGTCCTATCCAAGGGGCTGACCTTTTGTCCCACTAACAAACTTGATCGGTTTGAGGCTATAAAGGATTTACACCTCTATACCCGCAAACTATTGTTGAAGAGCATGTTTGAAAAGGAGAAACCCGGCAGCGAAGGTTGTCACACATTAAGTGAACGAGAAGCCTTAGACAACTTAAATTCTCTTCTGGAGGAGAATGAATCTAGGGATCTAATCGACATTGTCGATATAGAATCACTTCTGAAACAAAATTTGGATTCATCTCCAGTTGCCTTACCTGTCAAATCTTCCTTGAAAAAAACGTCCTCCCTTTACCCAGCACCTAGCTCCAATCATGGGGTCCAAACATTTTTGAAAATGACAACTCAAGAAATCAAGTCTCTAACTTCTACCTCTCCATATCCAGGAAATCTAACAAAAAATGAAAAAATGGCCTTAAAAACGTTATCAAGCAATCATAATGTAACAATAAAACCCAGTGACAAGGGAGGTAATATTGTCCTTATGAATAATGAGCAGTACCATAGAATGTGTACCAACATTCTAAGTAACCGCAATTGGTACCGCCCAATTGGCATTGATATCGTAGAACCATTCAACAAACAATTTTTTGTAGACAATGCCTTTTACAACAAAATAATTTCTAAACAGACTTGGGACTTCATTCGCATCCCTCATCCACGTTTGGCAACTTTCTATTCTTTGCCAAAAATACACAAGAACACATCAGACCCCCCGGGCAGACCAATCGTTTCAGGCAACGGCTCCATTACGGAAAATCTCTCAAAACTTATAGATGAACACATTCACCCCTTTGTACTATCCACACCCTCTTATATCCGTGATACGATACATCTGTTATGGATCATTGAGGATGTGGAGGTATCTAAAAACTGTATCTTGGCCACCATTGATGTGGAGGCCCTATACAGTTCTATACCACATACTAAGGGATTGGCTTGCATTCTTAGGGTACTATCACGAATAAGCCATCATGAAAATTCATTCAATGAATTTGTCCTTTTGAGTTTGGATTTCATCTTAAATCACAACATTTTCTCCTTCGATGGCCGTCTATTCCTCCAGGTACAGGGCGTAGCCATGGGCACCTGCTGTGCCCCTGGCTACGCCAATCTCTACCTGGGGGAATGGGAAGATGCGATCTTCAATGACGAGGGTCTCTCTATGTACCTGTGCCACATATTCATGTGGCACAGGTACATAGATGACATCTTTGTCGTATGGAATGGTCCCCAGTCCCTTTTGGATGAGTGCTTAACTGCACTAAATGTAAATTAATTTAATTTGAAATTCACTATGAGTTCTGATCCATCAAAAATTACATTTTTGGATGTAGAAATCTTCAAAAATGAAGACCTACTTCTGTCCTGCAAATTGTTTAGAAAACCCACGGCAGGGAACACGATTCTACATTCATCCAGTTCCCACCCTAGGCCTCTTGTCAACTCAATCCCATACGGCAATATCTACGGATCAAACGGAACTGCTCAAACCATCTAGATTTTCTGCATGAAGCAAAAAATCTGAAAAAATGCCTGCTTGAACGTGGCTACAGCCACAGAAGCCTGAAAAAGGCATTTCAATGAGCAAATACCAGAAATAGGCACGAGTTACTTGCTCCCAAAAAGGCCATCAAATCTGGTGAAAATTCCAGAATAATTACTACTTTCTCTAGTGATCACAATCAGATTTTACAAATCTGTAAAAAGTACTGGCACCTGTTAACGTCAGATCCTGCGATTGGACCCTTTGTACCTCCCAACCCAATGGTCACCTACAGATGAGCCACCTCTGTATGTGACCTGTTGGTTCAAAGTGAATATAGGGGTTCCAGCAGAGGTGATCCATGCAAAATAGTAAGAACCTTCCCATGCGGATCATGCGCATATTGTAAATATATGGACACCAGGAAAGATATTTACCTACCCAATGGTGCACACTTCCTCGCAAGACACTATTCCAACTGTCAAACAACTCATGTAATATATTTACTCCTTTGCAGCTGCAATTGCTTTTACATAGGCAAAACCGTACAGAAACTCTGGCAGAGACTGTATCGCCATGTAAAGGCTATGCAAACTGCAAATCCAGATTTACCACTAGGCAGACATGTCGTACAGACACATGCTGGAATCTGCCCCAAAATATCTGTACTAGTTCTGGACCTTATCCACCCAGGCACCAGGGGGGGAGACCTTAACAAAAGTCTCCTCCAACGGGAGCTTCGGTGGATATCAAATCTCAATGCCACTCATCCGCCAGGCCTCAACGAGGCATTCAATCTTAGACCATTCTTGCCGGGATTCTCAAATGGAGGCTTTGATAAAGATCAATAATATATTTACCCACCTATGGGGCGCGATCCTTTTCATTTTTTGTCTGTCTCTTTTTTTTTCTCCCCCACCCCCTCCCCCTTTTTTTTTATGTCACATGCCACTATTTGTCAGTCTCTGTAAATGTGTAAATAGTCTTGTTAATATTGATTTGTTCATAGCTGTCCATATGCATGTGTACAGTTAATCATCATTACCATGTGTACAATCAATACATGCTCAACCCTTTACTTAGGGTTTAATTTATCACATTTTGTCTGTCAATGCTTTTCTTAATCGTTTTTATTATAACCCTGTCTATTTCATCATCATCTTTCTATCGATCTGATGATTTTTGTTTATCAATCTCAAAGTGTAACAATATGATCTTTGCATACAAATATATTTATTTTTGTCTTTTAGAACAAAATGTGCGATGCATTTGGATGGTGGTCCTGGATCGGGCACTTTAAACGTCAAAGACTTCGTCTTCCTCTATTATGCGACTTTTCTTTTCTTTTTTCTCTTTTGTTTTACTTTTGGCTGTGGATGTTTGGATCCCGGGCTGCAGTGGTATCTCCCCGGCACAGGTAAACCTCCATGCTTATCCATAGCTGGAGGCTGTTTTATGTGGATCGCGGCTCCGTCTGCATGCGCCGGCTCCTCCCCAGATCCGACGCATGTGTGTTGTCTTTTTCCATCCACCAACACAATGGCCGCGCTCCCTCCTGTGTCGGCGGCCTTTGTTGATGTCTGACGTCACCGCGCACTGCGACGCGGTGGCACCGGACATCGCAGCTGGCCGGGGAGCGCTAGCCCTAGGGTGCATGGAAATCCGGTGCCGTACTTACAGGTTAACCGATCGCTCATAGGTGTATTGAACCTCAGGATCAGGAGGATCCGGATGAGATGCCACTACTTTGGACTGGCCAGTAAACCCAACCCCTCCCAGTCTGATAGGTATTTAACTAGGGCAGGTGCAGCTTATAGGTGCTGCACAGCCAAGTGTTTTCATCTCATGATATCCGGTATTCAAACGAACTCTCTGATGAGGTAAGGTTACATCACCTTTCTTTTCTCCCATGGATATACCTTAGGTAAAATCTTTGGCAGTTTCAGATTATTACTGCATGTCCTGAAATTGTTAAAACTTCTTATTATCATTCGTTTTTTGTTAACAGATTCCCCATTCCGCCTATGTGATTTGCTCCCGTGAGCCCTGACATTGCTGCCGTACAACCTTGGGATCTATATCATTCTCAGCCAACAATTTAGCCCCTGTGAGAGCTCTCTCAGGTTGTTATAAGAGAAATCAGCATTTAAGTATTCCAATAGGCCTAATGGTGTCACCGGGAGAATAAGTTAGTGCATACCCCGCACTCCCCTGTGTTAGACACATTGTGTGAAACCCCTCTTTGGTCTTTCCCTGTCCGGATCCGTGATACCGTCCATCTGCATCAACGCTGTGCACCTCATATGTGCAAGGAATATCAAACTTGTGAGTACTTTGGAAAATATTGTTTAAACACATGTGATTGTGCTGCTCTCCTTCTGCCTTTTTCTATTATTTTTTTTTCTCCATCTTTTTCTTTCCCTTGGTTTCCCCTTTTCTTCTTTTCTCCCTTTTTATATTTTTATTATCTTCTTCTTTATTTTTCATTATTCTTTTCTTTTTCTTCTCCTTTTAGCCTTTCTTTTTTCTCTCTTCCTTTTCACTTTGGTTGGGGATAACAAGTATTACCCTACTTTCTTACTTACTTCTATACCCCTTTCTCTATAGAAATATATCAGCAAGCTCGACTCAAACCCCTAAAGAAGGAATGTACCCATCATAATAGCAACATATGCCTTTATGTTTTTCTGAAACATGTAGGGTTGGTCGTATGTATTAATAAAAAAATTTTGTCTCTGATTTGTAGCAGCACATTATACAATACGTCCTTGAGCAGCTGTTTTTTGTTCTGTATTCCATTACTGTTTTTAGCCAACTTTTTTTAATTCTCTTAACAAATACAATTTTACATTACCTTATTGTGTTATCCTGAATCCCTTTCCCACCCAGACTATCCCTTGGGGCCTCCTATCCTTTTTGATGTTCTAAGCATGGGTAGATGGGAAAATCCATTATGTTCTGTGAAGACACCTCATATTTTTCCAAAATATAGAGAAATATTGGTTTCAGGTAGTGGCAACTCTAAGACAGGCTACCCCCCCCCCCCTTTTTCCCCCCACCTACTGGACCCCCTCAAGTTGGAAGCCACATTACCTCTCCCCTACTCATCTTTTTCACCTTTATGCCCCGCGTAATTTTCCGGGCATCCTTTATATTATTGCTACTACATGTAACAGATGTACTAGCACAGAACAAGGTGCCATTGTTTGCATGAAAAAAAAAAAACCTGGACACTTACAACACATGTTTGTATCTGGAGGGGCATTTAAATTCTTTCCAATAATACAATGTTTATTTTGATCCAAGATCTTATCTCTGAGGGCCATGGTAAGGTCTTCCATCATGTCATTCACTTAGGCAAAACATTGGGGTTGATTTACTAAAAGGAGAAAGTGCAAAATCTGGTGCAGCTCTGTTTAAAAACGAATTAGCTTCCAGGTTTTATTGTCAAAGCTTAATTGAACAAGCTGAAGTTAGAAGCTGACTGGCTACCATGCACAGCTGCACCAGATTTTGCACTCTCCAGTTTTAGTAAATCAACCTCATTGGCTCAGCGTCAGTGGGTTTAAAATTTTCTAGGAGATTTCACAAAATCTCACCTACAATCTCCCCCAAATGCTGGTCCTGTGGCAATGCCCCAGACTCTCTACTATATATTTGGTGGACATGCCCTATTATTCAACCCTTCTGGAAGGAGATACATAAATTGATATCACAAATCACTACGTACACCATAGGCTTCACACCAGCTCAAATTCTTTTACACCATTCATCTCTTTCAAAAAAATAATACTTCAAATCTTTAGCAATGCACCTAGTGAAAGCAGCCAGAATGTGTGTCCCTGCCTCCTGGAGATCAGCAGAACCCCTTAATATTGCAGAGTGAGTTAATAAAATAGCAGAAATAAAAAGACTTATCAATATCGCACATGAGAAACCCTCCAAATATACCAAAACTTGGGCTTGTTGGGACCATTTTACAGAATCTGCCCAATACACCCAACTAACAGCGTCCCCACCTTGATGGTCAGTCCCAGCCAGGGGCGGATCCAGGGGGGGCAACAGGGCAATTGCCCCCCCCCCCCCGAGACCATCTGTCACACTCACTTGCTTGCTCTGTTTTTTTTTTTTTTTTGCGCCTGATCTCCCGGAATTTGAGGACCCGGTACCGGCCGAACATAGGTCCCCTGGACCCCAAACTTGGCACAGATATAGCTCCATGTCTCCCCTATAAGTGTGCAAAGTTTGGTGTCTGTAGGACCTACGGCCGGGGAGCACTAATTATTTTAAACCGGGCACCCCTTCCATAGACTCCAATGTTAAACGGTAATTTCTCCGGTGACTTTGCGGACCCGGTTCCGGCCGGTCGTAGGTCCCCTGGACCCCAAACGTGGCACACATGTAGCCCCATGTCTCCTTTACAAGTGTGCTAAGTTTGGTGTCTAGGAGACCTACAGCCGGGGAGAACCGATTTTTCAAATCCGGGCACTCCTTCTATAGACTCCCATGTTAAACATCAGTCTAGTCAAGGGCACAGTGAAGCATGGGCACAGTGAGGCATAGGCACAGTGAGGCATGCAGAGGGACACCCTAGGCTCATACTCGAGTCAATACGTTTTCCCAGTTTTTTTGGGGGTAAAATTAGGTGCCTTGGCTTATATTCGGGTCGGCTTATACTCGAGTTATATACAGTATATACAGTACTTGTTCTGTGGCTGCCACTGCCTCTCTGAGTCTCTCTCTCAGTTTCTCACATCAGCCGATCAGCGGCGCCGAGAGAGAGACTCGTCTAATGTAGTTACGCGGCGCTCTGACACGATACCAGGAGCGGAGGAGGAGGTGGGTGGAGCCTTTTCCCTGCACTCGTTGCTAACACCTGGGCCGCTTGGCGTCTAGCAACGAGTGACGTCAGTGAGTCACGTTGGGCCGCTCTGCGGGCAGGTGCGATAGCGTGCGGCTCCACAGACGGGTAAGAAAGCGGGCGGCTCCGCTTGCGGCGCGGTTTGTGGGCAGACCGTGCTGCTCAGTGTGTTGGCAGCGCAGGTGAGAGTGAGAGAGCAGGCTCAGTGTGGCAGCTGGCCAATCAGCTAGCCGGGAGCCGGGGGAGCAGAGAGATGAGATCATCTCTCACCGCCCGTGCCTGCCCTGCATTCCTGCAGTGACTTCCGCCCTCACTCTGCAGGCAGCAGAGAGATTACATTATCTCTCTGCTGCCTGACTCTGGGAGTCTGGGACACAGCAAGAGACCACCTTAGCAGGCAAGTTAGTGACAATCCGCAAGGTGTGGCAGGCGACGTGGCAAGTGACAATCCGCAAATTGTGGCAGGTAACGTGGCAAATGACAATCTGCATCTGGTGGCAGGCAAGTCACAATCAGCAAGGTGTGGCAGGTGACGTGGCAAGTGACAATCCGCAAGGTGTGGCAGGTGATGTGGCAAGTGACAATCCGCAAGGTGTGGCAGGTGATATGGCAAGTGACAATCCGCAAGGTGTGGCAGGTGATGTGGCAAGTGACAATCCGCAAGGTGTGGCAGGTGATATGGCAAGTGACAATAAGCAAGGTGTGACAGGTGACGTGGCAAGTGACAATCCGCAAGGTGTGGCAGGTGATATGGCAAGTGACAATCCGCAAGGTGTGGCAGGTGACGTGGCAAGTGACAATCCGCAAGGTGTGGCAGGTGATATGGCAAGTGACAATTAGCAAGGTGTGGCAGGTGATATGGCAAGTGACAATCAGCAAGGTGTGGCAGGTGACGTGACAAGTGACAATCCGCAAGGTGTGGCAGGTGATGTGGCAAGTGACAATCCGCAAGGTGTGGCAGGTGATATGGCAAGTGACAATCCGCAAGGTGTGGCAGGTGATGTGGCAAGTGACAATCCACAAGATGTGGCAGGTGACGTGGCAAGTGACAATCCGCACCGTGTGGCAAGTGACACGCTCAGGGCTCCCACCAATTGCAAGCGACGGTGGCAAGTGACACACTCGGGGCTCCCACTGATTCTGCATTGAACTATTTAATTTTATATTACAATGTAATGATAGAAATAATGTGCTTCAATCATCCTGACACCATAAAAACCATGGTGCCAGGATGATTGAAGCGCCGACACCAGCCATTTCCCCGATAAATTTCCGACAAAAAAAACATGTTTTTTGGCAGTGCCCCTCCCGAGAAAAGACTCTGGATCCGCCCCTGGTCCCAGCCCAATAAACAAGAAACTTAACTATATGAGCCCATTCGATCTGGGGGAGAGGCACCAGGATAGGATCAGTAGCCCTGTCTCATTTATCCTCCCCTTGTCCTTCTTCTTACCCCGTCCCCTCTATCCTCATATATCCTACCCCCTACCCCACTCCTCCTACTATCACTATCTGACGTTCCTGATTTTAACCCAACACACGACTATCAATAAATAACTACTACCACAGTCTCTCCTAAGAGATCAGTAAGGATGATACACGACAATTTTTTTCTCTATAGTAATGAGATCATTTCCAGCTTTACATGCATGTTCTACATGGCATGTTCACACAGTTGATATTCCATCATTTCTCATCTCATACCGTTTTCCACCTATGAACCCAACTGGTAGGAAATCAACAGGGAGAATTGTTTTACATTTCTACAGTCTTATTGTTTTAATTACAATTATCGTTGTCCTTTATCTATCTATATTGATCTCTGTCAGGTTATTTAACCAATATTGCGCATTCCTGTACTTTGCCTGACTATAATTCTCCACTGGATCAGATATTTGGCTTGATGTGCCTGAATTCCCATTTATGTATGCTTTGTATTGTAGTGTTAAACAGCTTTTTTCAATAAAGTTCTCATTATATAAAAAATTTCAGGAACTATGGATACAGGCCCTGGCAGCATTCAATAACTGAATCAACATAGATTTCTTGCATCTCCTTTTGGACATAGGTGTACGGTAAAGGAATACTGCATCAGGTTTATAAGACAAAGAGAAATATGTGAGGTGTTGTATGATCTTGCTGTACAGGCAGTGCAGTGCCTAAGTGCTTAGCACCTCTGCCTAGCCGTATTAGGCTGGTCAGTTCGAATTAGAACAATGGCACTACCTGCATGGAAGTTCTCTTGTCTAAATTGGCTCTAGAATGTATGAATGTGAGTTAGGGACCATAGATTGTAAGCTCCTTAAGGGCAGTATTGTAAAGTGTTGCATAAATTGATAGTGCTATATAAGTACCTGTGGTAAATAAAAATCATCGCCATAACTGGTTGCCAGAAGGGTTGTAGAGCAGGGCACTCCCAGAAGATGTTTAAGAAAGATCCAATATATGTGCAACAGCAACAACATACTGCATATGTTTAGAAAAAGTTTGGCCAGGATTGATGGTGTCCTAGACCAGCCGGTCACGATCTTATACGAGTTCTCCTGATACTGCAAACTGATACCTTATGATCAAAGAACAGTATTCTGTTCTTCTCATCCTCCTTAAAAATGAGGTGTAAATCTGTTTCCCATTTAAGAATAAACTCTGGATTGTCTCCGGAGCAGGTATTTACTAATAACTGGTAAGAGAGGGACATTGCATAGTGCACCAATCCCAGGCTTAAGCAAATCTCTCAAATGGAGTTAGTTCCCTGAAGAAACATTGTCAATTGTTAAGAGAGTGTAGGAAGTGAGATAAGTGGTGGTGGCACCAGACATCAAGTTCTGGGACCCCGTGAGCCAGGGGTAAAACTACACCATGAGTCCTTGATCAGGAATGCAAAAAAAGCAAGGGGAGAGACGCCTCTGAGTGCAGATGTTTTAAACAATTTAATAACAGATTGAGGTACAAGCAACTCACATTTTACAGGGTAAAAGCAGGCATTGTACAAATTCCATGGGAAGAAGAGGATGTCATCAGGTCAGTCATAATATTCCTTCTCCTGCTGGGGCGCTGTGCTGCTGGTGTTCATCATTCACCGCTGTAGATGGAAGAAAAGCCAGCAGCAGTGGAGAGATTGCAGAGCACGGCCTGGGTGGTAGTTTTTTCCTTGCAGGTGACGGGCGATGACGTCACTGGCATGAGACGCGTTTCCTGAGCCGGCGTGCTGCGTATGATGTGGCAGTCACACTCCTTCGTCAAGCTGATGAGTGGGTTGGAGGAGCTAGTATTTGATGGACGTGGAGGAAGGGGGGGCGTGACTAAGGCAGAGATGGCGAGAGAAGTGTCAGCAGAGAAAGCTTCCAGTACATAGCAGGATTATGAGGCCGGACTGAAGCTGTGGATGGTGGTATTAAAACAGAATATGAGACAACATAAATAAGGGAGAAAAAATGGAATGTATGGTACGGATGAGGATGGAAAAAGAGGAGATAACTAATTTGAAAGGAGGATGAAGGAATTTATACATATTTAGAATATTTAAAAAGGAAAAATGAAAAATTAATTAAATCAAATTTCAATGGAGACTTCTACCAGCAATCACAAGGCATGGCGATGGGGGCCAATTTTGCTCCCTCGTACGCCAACCTAGCCATGGGCTTCTGGGAGACCCATCATATTCACACCAACAACCCATTTGCAGCTAATATCGTCTTTTTCAGACGATATATAGACAATCTTATCATCATTTGGAATGGTCCCCTTGAGCTCATCCCCCCTTTCGTACAACACTGTAATAACAACACCTATGGGTTGACCTTCACATCTGTTTCTGACCCCTCCACCATGGCTTTTCTGGATCTTGAACTTGGACATGATGAACACACCATTTTTGCTAGAAACTACACCAAACCTACCGCTGGAAACTCCTATTTGCACTACAAGAGCTGCCACCATCAAAAATGGATCAGCAACATCCCTAAGGGCCAATTCTGTCACCTTAGACAGAATTGCACCAGAGACTTTGACTACATCGAACTCAGTACAAATCTCAAAAATAAATTTATGGACAAACAATACCCTGAGAACCTGGTTGATGATGCACAAAAACTCTATCTCCATGGTAAGCCACCTAAGACTGACCAAACCACATGTGACTGCTCAACGAGATTTGTAACCACTTTTCATTCTAGACACAAGAACATGGAAAAAATATTACTAAAACATTGGAATATCCTTCAGCAGTAGGGATGAGCTTCGTGTTCGAGTCGAACATACGTTCGACTCGAACATTGGCTGTTCGATCGTTCGACGAAGATCGAACGATTTGGGCCGTTCGCGCCAAATTCGAGTGACGCGAACGGCCCACAATGCACTACGCCATCGCAGTGTCATCCAGGCGCTGTGATTGGCCAAGCATGCACTGTGACCCCGCATGCTTGGCCAATCACAGCGCCGGCAGCGAGGAGAGCAATGATTGGCCACAGGCAGGATGCCTGTGGCCAATTATTGCTGAGGGTGTTTAGTACACGCCCCACACTATAAAAGGCCGCCAGCACGGCGGCCTAGTGTAGTGTGTTCCGGAGCAGGGATAGAGTAGCATAGGCAGGGACAGTGACTGTTATTTCTTTCTTGCTTAACCTGGATTCCTTTAGTTTAGGGAAAGAGAAGGATAGGTAGGGAGAGTGTCAGTGTGTTTTGTGCTTCTGCTATAGTGTGCTTAAAAAAAACATTTATTCTAGGGACAGAAAACTCTAGGTAGGGACAGTGTCAGTTTCTTTCACTCTGCAAGTCCTTGTTTCCAGGGACCTGTAAGGACAGTGAGTTAATTGTCCTTGTGCTATATTGTGCTTAAAAAAAACATTTATTCTAGGGACAGAAAACTCTAGGTAGGGACAGTGTCAGTTTCTTTCACTCTGCAAGTCCTTGTTTCCAGGGACCTGTAAGGACAGTGAGTTAATTGTCCTTGTGCTATATTGTGATTAAAAAAAACATTTATTCTAGGGACAGAAAACTCTAGGTAGGGACAGTGTCAGTTTCTTTCACTCTGCAAGTCCTTGTTTCCAGGGACCTGTAAGGACAGTGAGTTAATTTTCCTTGTGCTATATTGTGATTAAAAAAAACATTTTTTCTAGGGACAGAAAACTGTAGGTAGGGAGAGTGTTTTTTTTCTTTCACTCTGCAAGTCCTTGTTTCCAGGGACCTGTAAGGACAGTGAGTTAATTGTCCTTGTGCTATATTGTGCTTAAAAAAAACATTTATTCTAGGGACAGAAAACTCTAGGTAGGGACAGTGTCAGTTTCTTTCACTCTGCAAGTCCTTGTTTCCAGGGACCTGTAAGGACAGTGAGTTAATTGTCCTTGTGCTATATTGTGATTAAAAAAAACATTTATTCTAGGGACAGAAAACTCTAGGTAGGGACAGTGTCAGTTTCTTTCACTCTGCAAGTCCTTGTTTCCAGGGACCTGTAAGGACAGTGAGTTAATTTTCCTTGTGCTATATTGTGATTAAAAAAAACATTTTTTCTAGGGACAGAAAACTGTAGGTAGGGAGAGTGTTTTTTTTCTTTCACTCTGCAAGTCCTTGTTTCCAGGGACCTGTAAGGACAGTGAGTTAATTTTCCTTGTGCTATATTGTGATTAAAAAAAACATTTTTTCTAGGGACAGAAAACTGTAGGTAGGGAGAGTGTTTTTTTTCTTTCACTCTGCAAGTCCTTGTTTCCAGGGACCTGTAAGGACAGTGAGTTAATTGTCCTTGTGCTATATTGTGCTTAAAAAAAACATTTATTCTAGGGACAGAAAACTCTAGGTAGGGACAGTGTCAGTTTCTTTCACTCTGCAAGTCCTTGTTTCCAGGGACCTGTAAGGACAGTGAGTTAATTGTCCTTGTGCTATATTGTGATTAAAAAAAACATTTATTCTAGGGACAGAAAACTCTAGGTAGGGACAGTGTCAGTTTCTTTCACTCTGCAAGTCCTTGTTTCCAGGGACCTGTAAGGACAGTGAGTTAATTTTCCTTGTGCTATATTGTGATTAAAAAAAACATTTTTTCTAGGGACAGAAAACTGTAGGTAGGGAGAGTGTTTTTTTTCTTTCACTCTGCAAGTCCTTGTTTCCAGGGACCTGTAAGGACAGTGAGTTAATTGTCCTTGTGCTATATTGTGCTTAAAAAAAACATTTATTCTAGGGACAGAAAACTCTAGGTAGGGACAGTGTCAGTTTCTTTCACTCTGCAAGTCCTTGTTTCCAGGGACCTGTAAGGACAGTGAGTTAATTGTCCTTGTGCTATATTGTGATTAAAAAAAACATTTATTCTAGGGACAGAAAACTCTAGGTAGGGACAGTGTCAGTTTCTTTCACTCTGCAAGTCCTTGTTTCCAGGGACCTGTAAGGACAGTGAGTTAATTTTCCTTGTGCTATATTGTGATTAAAAAAAACATTTTTTCTAGGGACAGAAAACTGTAGGTAGGGAGAGTGTTTTTTTTCTTTCACTCTGCAAGTCCTTGTTTCCAGGGACCTGTAAGGACAGTGAGTTAATTTTCCTTGTGCTATATTGTGATTAAAAAAAACATTTTTTCTAGGGACAGAAAACTGTAGGTAGGGAGAGTGTTTTTTTTCTTTCACTCTGCAAGTCCTTGTTTCCAGGGACCTGTAAGGACAGTGAGTTAATTGTCCTTGTGCTATATTGTGCTTAAAAAAAACATTTATTCTAGGGACAGAAAACTCTAGGTAGGGACAGTGTCAGTTTCTTTCACTCTGCAAGTCCTTGTTTCCAGGGACCTGTAAGGACAGTGAGTTAATTGTCCTTGTGCTATATTGTGATTAAAAAAAACATTTATTCTAGGGACAGAAAACTCTAGGTAGGGACAGTGTCAGTTTCTTTCACTCTGCAAGTCCTTGTTTCCAGGGACCTGTAAGGACAGTGAGTTAATTTTCCTTGTGCTATATTGTGATTAAAAAAAACATTTTTTCTAGGGACAGAAAACTGTAGGTAGGGAGAGTGTTTTTTTTCTTTCACTCTGCAAGTCCTTGTTTCCAGGGACCTGTAAGGACAGTGAGTTAATTGTCCTTGTGCTATATTGTGCTTAAAAAAAACATTTATTCTAGGGACAGAAAACTCTAGGTAGGGACAGTGTCAGTTTCTTTCACTCTGCAAGTCCTTGTTTCCAGGGACCTGTAAGGACAGTGAGTTAATTGTCCTTGTGCTATATTGTGATTAAAAAAAACATTTATTCTAGGGACAGAAAACTCTAGGTAGGGACAGTGTCAGTTTCTTTCACTCTGCAAGTCCTTGTTTCCAGGGACCTGTAAGGACAGTGAGTTAATTTTCCTTGTGCTATATTGTGATTAAAAAAAACATTTTTTCTAGGGACAGAAAACTGTAGGTAGGGAGAGTGTTTTTTTTCTTTCACTCTGCAAGTCCTTGTTTCCAGGGACCTGTAAGGACAGTGAGTTAATTTTCCTTGTGCTATATTGTGATTAAAAAAAACATTTTTTCTAGGGACAGAAAACTGTAGGTAGGGAGAGTGTTTTTTTTCTTTCACTCTGCAAGTCCTTGTTTCCAGGGACCTGTAAGGACAGTGAGTTAATTGTCCTTGTGCTATATTGTGCTTAAAAAAAACATTTATTCTAGGGACAGAAAACTCTAGGTAGGGACAGTGTCAGTTTCTTTCACTCTGCAAGTCCTTGTTTCCAGGGACCTGTAAGGACAGTGAGTTAATTGTCCTTGTGCTATATTGTGATTAAAAAAAACATTTATTCTAGGGACAGAAAACTCTAGGTAGGGACAGTGTCAGTTTCTTTCACTCTGCAAGTCCTTGTTTCCAGGGACCTGTAAGGACAGTGAGTTAATTTTCCTTGTGCTATATTGTGATTAAAAAAAACATTTTTTCTAGGGACAGAAAACTGTAGGTAGGGAGAGTGTTTTTTTTCTTTCACTCTGCAAGTCCTTGTTTCCAGGGACCTGTAAGGACAGTGAGTTAATTGTCCTTGTGCTATATTGTGCTTAAAAAAAACATTTATTCTAGGGACAGAAAACTCTAGGTAGGGACAGTGTCAGTTTCTTTCACTCTGCAAGTCCTTGTTTCCAGGGACCTGTAAGGACAGTGAGTTAATTTTCCTTGTGCTATATTGTGATTAAAAAAAACATTTATTCTAGGGACAGAAAACTCTAGGTAGGGACAGTGTCAGTTTCTTTCACTCTGCAAGTCCTTGTTTCCAGGGACCTGTAAGGACAGTGAGTTAATTTTCCTTGTGCTATATTGTGATTAAAAAAAACATTTATTCTAGGGACAGAAAACTCTAGGTAGGGACAGTGTCAGTTTCTTTCACTCTGCAAGTCCTTGTTTCCAGGGACCTGTAAGGACAGTGAGTTAATTGTCCTTGTGCTATATTGTGCTTAAAAAAAACATTTATTCTAGGGACAGAAAACTCTAGGTAGGGACAGTGTCAGTTTCTTTCACTCTGCAAGTCCTTGTTTCCAGGGACCTGTAAGGACAGTGAGTTAATTGTCCTTGTGCTATATTGTGATTAAAAAAAACATTTATTCTAGGGACAGAAAACTCTAGGTAGGGACAGTGTCAGTTTCTTTCACTCTGCAAGTCCTTGTTTCCAGGGACCTGTAAGGACAGTGAGTTAATTTTCCTTGTGCTATATTGTGATTAAAAAAAACATTTTTTCTAGGGACAGAAAACTGTAGGTAGGGAGAGTGTTTTTTTTCTTTCACTCTGCAAGTCCTTGTTTCCAGGGACCTGTAAGGACAGTGAGTTAATTGTCCTTGTGCTATATTGTGCTTAAAAAAAACATTTATTCTAGGGACAGAAAACTCTAGGTAGGGACAGTGTCAGTTTCTTTCACTCTGCAAGTCCTTGTTTCCAGGGACCTGTAAGGACAGTGAGTTAATTGTCCTTGTGCTATATTGTGATTAAAAAAAACATTTATTCTAGGGACAGAAAACTCTAGGTAGGGACAGTGTCAGTTTCTTTCACTCTGCAAGTCCTTGTTTCCAGGGACCTGTAAGGACAGTGAGTTAATTTTCCTTGTGCTATATTGTGATTAAAAAAAACATTTTTTCTAGGGACAGAAAACTGTAGGTAGGGAGAGTGTTTTTTTTCTTTCACTCTGCAAGTCCTTGTTTCCAGGGACCTGTAAGGACAGTGAGTTAATTGTCCTTGTGCTATATTGTGCTTAAAAAAAACATTTATTCTAGGGACAGAAAACTCTAGGTAGGGACAGTGTCAGTTTCTTTCACTCTGCAAGTCCTTGTTTCCAGGGACCTGTAAGGACAGTGAGTTAATTTTCCTTGTGCTATATTGTGATTAAAAAAAACATTTATTCTAGGGACAGAAAACTCTAGGTAGGGACAGTGTCAGTTTCTTTCACTCTGCAAGTCCTTGTTTCCAGGGACCTGTAAGGACAGTGAGTTAATTTTCCTTGTGCTATATTGTGATTAAAAAAAACATTTATTCTAGGGACAGAAAACTCTAGGTAGGGACAGTGTCAGTTTCTTTCACTCTGCAAGTCCTTGTTTCCAGGGACCTGTAAGGACAGTGAGTTAATTTTCCTTGTGCTATATTGTGATTAAAAAAAACATTTATTCTAGGGACAGAAAACTCTAGGTAGGGACAGTGTCAGTTTCTTTCACTCTGCAAGTCCTTGTTTCCAGGGACCTGTAAGGACAGTGAGTTAATTGTCCTTGTGCTATATTGTGCTTAAAAAAAACATTTTTTCTAGGGACAGAAAACTCTAGGTAGGGAGAGTGTTTTTTTTTTTTCACTCTGCAAGTCCTTGTTTCCAGGGACCTGTAAGGACAGTGAGTTAATTGTCCTTGTGCTATATTGTGCTTAAAAAAAACATTTATTCTAGGGACAGAAAACTCTAGGTAGGGACAGTGTCAGTTTCTTTCACTCTGCAAGTCCTTGTTTCCAGGGACCTGTAAGGACAGTGAGTTAATTTTCCTTGTGCTATATTGTGATTAAAAAAAACATTTTTTCTAGGGACAGAAAACTGTAGGTAGGGAGAGTGTTTTTTTTCTTTCACTCTGCAAGTCCTTGTTTCCAGGGACCTGTAAGGACAGTGAGTTAATTGTCCTTGTGCTATATTGTGCTTAAAAAAAACATTTATTCTAGGGACAGAAAACTCTAGGTAGGGACAGTGTCAGTTTCTTTCACTCTGCAAGTCCTTGTTTCCAGGGACCTGTAAGGACAGTGAGTTAATTTTCCTTGTGCTATATTGTGATTAAAAAAAACATTTTTTCTAGGGACAGAAAACTGTAGGTAGGGAGAGTGTTTTTTTTCTTTCACTCTGCAAGTCCTTGTTTCCAGGGACCTGTAAGGACAGTGAGTTAATTTTCCTTGTGCTATATTGTGATTAAAAAAAACATTTTTTCTAGGGACAGAAAACTGTAGGTAGGGAGAGTGTTTTTTTTCTTTCACTCTGCAAGTCCTTGTTTCCAGGGACCTGTAAGGACAGTGAGTTAATTGTCCTTGTGCTATATTGTGCTTAAAAAAAACATTTTTTCTAGGGACAGAAAACTGTAGGTAGGGAGAGTGTTTTTTTTTTTCACTCTGCAAGTCCTTGTTTCCAGGGACCTGTAAGGACAGTGAGTTAATTGTCCTTGTGCTATATTGTGCTTAAAAAAAACATTTATTCTAGGGACAGAAAACTCTAGGTAGGGACAGTGTCAGTTTCTTTCACTCTGCAAGTCCTTGTTTCCAGGGACCTGGAGAGACATTGAGTGAATTGTCCTTGTGCTATATTGTGATTAAAAAAAACATTTATTCTAGGGACAGAAAACTCTAGGTAGGGACAGTGTCAGTTTCTTTCACTGTGAAAGTCCTTGTTTCAAGGGACAGAGAAGGACACCTGAAGGTAGCCCTTATTGCTTTTTTCCCATCTCCCTGCAGGCCATCTATTAGAATGTCTGGAAGGCAAACAAGGAGAGGCAGACAGTCAGGAGGCAATAAAAGAGGGCAAGCAGGCTCTGTGTCTGGGGGCAACAGTGCTGGTCGTGGACGCGGTGCATTGTCATCAGCACATGGCCATGGGACACGCTTGTCCTTCTTTTCGGCAGCTGGACATGTTGAGCCACATCATGCCGAAGACTTGGTAGAGTGGATGACCAAGCCCTCCTCCTCCTCCTCATCCTCTCTCACCCAGGCTCAGGGTACTGGAAAAGCAGCTGCCAAAGCGTCGTCTTCCCTGGTATCAATGTCAGACAAATCATCAGTCACTCCTTCCCTAGACCCACCATGTCCTCCTCCTGAGGAGTCCCCCGAACTGTTTCAGCACAGTGTTGGGTACATGCTCCAGGAGGATGCCCAGCGTTTCGAAGGGTCTGATGATGAAACCCAGCTAGAGGAAGGCAGTAGCGTGAGAGCAGACAGAGGGGATGCTCAAGAAGGACACCAATCTGGCAGTCATGTTCCAGCAGCTGCAGCATACTGCCAGATTGGCTCCAGTGATGAGGAGGGAGGGGATGATGAGGTCAATGACTCCACGTGGGTGCCTAATAGGAGAGAGGAGGAGGAGGAGGATGAGGAGGAGGCACATCTCCAACGAGGCAGGATGCCCTTTGGTGGCCAGCGTAAGGGCAGTACACCGACGGAATCACACCGCAGAGCTCCGCCTGTGCAGGGCGCTGCCTCTGCCCGTCATTCAAAAAGTTCTTTGGTGTGGGCCTTTTTTGAGGCTAGTGCATCAGATCGCACAGCTGCTGTTTGCAACATATGTCTCAAGCGTATATCGCGTGGCCAAAACATCAGCCGCTTGGGTACCACATGCCTGACCAGACATATGTTGACCTGCCATGCAGCTCGTTGGCAAGCCTACCTCAAAGACCCACACCAAAGAACCAAGCGGACCTCTCCTTGCACCGCATCAGCTGGGATCTCCAACCCCACTATAACTTCAGTCCTCTCTGAAACATGCACTGAGAGGAATGAAGGTGTAGAATTAGGTGTGTCACAGCCAAGTACTTGCGCCCACTCTGCTAGCAGTACACCGACGTCCGATTCTAGCAGGCAAATTTCCCTGCCCCAGCTGCTGGACCGTCGAAAGAAGTTCACTCCCAGCCATCCACATGCCCAGCGGTTGAATGCTAGCTTGGCTAAATTGCTAGCGCTTCAACTGCTGCCTTTTCAGTTGGTAGACTCGGCCCCCTTCCGTGAGTTTGTGCAATGTGCGGTTCCTCAGTGGCAGGTTCCCAAACGCCACTTTTTCTCACGGAAGGCTATTCCGGCTCTCTACCGGCATGTGGAAGGCAATGTCTTGGCCTCGCTGGACAGGGCGGTCAGCGGTAAGGTGCATATTACCGCTGACTCATGGTCCAGCAGGCATGGACAGGGACGTTACCTTTCTTTCACGGCCCATTGGGTCACTCTTTTGGCAGCTGGGAAGGATTCAGGACAAGGTGCAGTAGTGTTGGAGGTTGTCCCACCGCCACGCCTCCAAAATGCTACTACTGGTTGTGACACACCTCTCTCCTCCACCCCCTCCTCTTCTTCTTCCTCCATGGCCTCTTCCTGTGGTTTGTCCTATGAACCAGCGGTGCTCCGTAGCCGTTCACGGGGCTACGCAAGTACGCAGGCAAAAAGATGCCATGCCGTGCTTGCGCTGGTGTGTTTGGGGGACAGAAGCCACACTGGGGCAGAGGTCCTGTCTGCTCTGCAGGGCCAGGCCGAGAGGTGGTTGACGCCACGCCAGCTTAAGCCAGGAATGGTGGTTTGCGACAATGGCACCAACCTCCTCTCCGCCCTCCGACAGGGACAACTGACCCATGTGCCCTGTGTGGCTCACGTCCTTAACCTGGTGGTGCAGCGCTTCTTGGGCAGGTACCCGGGCTTACAGGATGTCCTGAGGCAGGCCAGGAAAGTCTGTGTGCATTTCCGCAGATCTTATAATGCCAGTGCTCGCCTGGCTGAGCTGCAAAAGGAGTTGAACCTGCCCAAGAACCGCCTTATATGTGACATGCCCACCAGGTGGAACTCAACGTTGGCCATGCTGCAGCGGCTGCACACGCAGCAGAGGGCCATCAATGAGTACCTGTGCGACTACGGCACCAGGACAGGGTCAGGGGAGCTTGGTTTTTTTTCTCCACGCCAGTGGGGCATGATCAGGGATGCATGCACTGTCCTGGCACCATTTGAGGAGGCCACGAGGATGGTGAGCAGTGACAGTGCATGCATCAGTGACACTGTACCTCTTGTCCACCTGTTGGAGCACACGCTGCGTGGAATAATGGACAGGGCACTTGAGGCAGAACAGAGGCAGGAAGAGGAGGACTTCCTTGCCTCTCAAGGCCCCCTTTACCCAGACAGTGTTCCTTCTGTCCCACCCATCGCACAGGAAGAGGAGGAGGAGGAGGAGGAGGAGGAGGAGGAGGATTGTGTCAGCATGGAGGTGGAGGCTGGCACTCAGCATCATCAGCAGCAGTCTTTTAGGGATGATTTACAGTCCCAAGAAACCAGTGGACTTGTACGTGGCTGGGAGGAGGTGGCTGCGGATCATGTCGTCCTTAGTGACCCAGAGGACTCCGGAGCGAATGCCTCAGCAAACCTACGCTGCATGGCCTCCCTGATCCTGCAAAGTCTGCGGAAGGATCCTCGTATTCTTCGGATCAAGGAGAGGGACCATTACTGGCTGGCCACTCTCCTTGATCCACGGTACAAGGGTAAGGTTGCGGACCTTATGTTACCGTCGCAGAGGGAGCAGAGGATGAGACAACTCCGGGAGGCCTTGCAGAAAGGTCTGTGCAACGCGTTCCCAGAGACTGGGAGGTTGCAAACTCCTGGTCCTGGACAACGAGTTGCTGAGGCTTCGGCCAGTCAAAGAAGGAGCGGTGGGGAAGGTGGCCGTCTGACCGATGCGTTCAGACAATTCTTTAGTCCGCAGCCCCAAAGTATGATCGGTTCCAGCAACCATCGCCAGCGTCTGATAAACATGGTGCAGGAATATCTAGGGGCAAGGTCAGACTTGGACACCTTCCCCACCGAAAATCCTCTGGCTTACTGGGTCTTGAGGATGGATCACTGGCCAGAGCTTGCACAGTATGCAATTGAGCTACTGGCCTGTCCTGCATCCAGCGTTCTTTCGGAACGCACATTCAGTGCTGCTGGAGGATTTGTCACGGATCACAGGGTGCGCCTGTCCACCGACTCGGTTGATCGACTGACTTTCATCAAGATGAACCAGTCTTGGATCACCACCAGCTACCACACACCTGATGCTGATATAACAGACTAATTGATTTTAAAATGTCACATCCCTTCAAGACTGATGCTGATGCTGAGTGCCTGTGCTGTTATGTTGACTGGCTATCCTCCTCCTCCGAGTCCTCAATGATACGATTGATGATGATAGCTTGGAAGATCATTTTTGTTTATGGGTGCCGCCACCAGTGCCTAACGCCCAATTTTTCAGCCCCTGTTTAACAGGGGCGTGTAATTACAATTTTTGAAGCAATACTTTGCAACAGGGCTCATTGCTGTGCTCCAAGTACAGTATCTGTGAGGAGTTGCAGTGTTGTGCCACCAGTGCCTAAGGCCCAATTTTTCAGCCCCTGTTTAACAGGGGCGTGTCATTACAATTTTTGAAGCAATACTTTGCAACAGGGCTCATTGCTGTGCTCCAAGTACAGTATCTGTGAAGGGTTGCAGTGTTGTGCCACCAGTGCCTAAGGCCCAATTTTTCAGCCCCTGTTCAACAGGGGCATGTAATTACAATTCTTGATCTAATAATTCACAGCAGGGCCCATTGCTGCACCCACCAAGAGTAACTGTCAGGGCTTACAGTGTTGTGGCACCAGCACCACCATCAAAGGCCCAATTTTTACTACCACTGTTCAACAATTATATGTAATTAAAATTCCTGATATAATAGTTGACAGCAGGGCGTTCCAGCACCAACCAAGAGTAACTGTGAGTGCTTACAGTGTTGTGCCAACACCAACAACTAAGGGGCCTATTTCTGCAGAGTATATACGGCAGGTCCCTACTTTCAAACATCCAACTTACAAACGACTCCTACTTGCAAACGCAAGAAGACAACAGGAAGTGAGAGGAAATCTACCACTAGGAAGGAAAATTCTCTCCTGTAAGAATAAATATGGGAGAAAGGTGTCTCCTCTGTACTGATGCTTTATCAGCAATCCTTGTTTCAAGAAAAACACCACATTTCAAAAACAGTTGTCATTAGGACGGAAAGTGAGGTGAAATGTTCTGAACAGGGGCACAGACAGCAAAACAAATGTTACAGGGGTGATAACCCTTACCTATGTTTTCCAAAAAGTTTAAAAATAGATTTTTGGTCTGGAGCTACACTTCAACAATGTACCTGTTCAAAATTACAAACAGATTCTACATAAGAACAAACCTACAGTCCCTGTCTTGTATGCACCGCCTGTATACGGCTGTTCTGAGTATATAGGGCCTTTTTTATTTTATGTGCGGGGTTCCCCTTAATATCCATACAAGACCCAAAGGGGCTGGTAATGGGCTGGGGTAGGGGGGGGGTCATGGGGTAGCTATGCCATTTTTATTAAAGATTTTCATCCATATTACCGGGACCAGACATTACATTAAAGCCGCAAGCAGTTTTAAATGGCTTTTTTTTCCTTTAGAAGTGTCATTTTGTGCAGGGACAGTTCTAAACACGGGAAACACGTGGCACTTCACAGGCATACTTTAGACACCCCCCAGGTACGATATTTAAAGGAATATTTGACTTTTTTTTTTTCACTTTATGCATCATTAAAATGACTGCTCCCGGAAAACGACCGTTTTTAAAACTTATTTTTGCATTGATACATGTCCCCTGGTGCAGAACCCGGGTTCCCAAACCCTTTTTAGGACAATAACATGCATAATAGTTTTTATAATTAGCACTTTAGAATTCGAACGTTCGCATCCATTGTATTTAATAGGGTTCTAATGTTCGTTCGAACTTTCGGTCCGTTCGCGGGTTCTGGTGCGAACCGAACCCGGGGGTGTTCGGCTCATCACTATTCAGCAGGATCCACATTTGAAATGTGAATTGCCATCCCACCCCAGAGTTACCTACCGCAGGGCTCTGAACCTAAAAAATAAACTCGCCCCTAGCAAACTTAAACCCACTACCTCATCCACACCCATACCGGTTCTCATACCAATTACAGGCATGTACCAATGCCGTAAACCACTGTGTAAAACATGCAAATTTGTTCAACACGGTCAAAAATGTTTCAGTACAAAAGGGAAAACATACCAGTTGAAGGAATTCTTCAACTGTTCCTCTGACTTTGTGGTGTACGGCCTCAGTTGCCCATGCGGCTTAATGTATGTAGGCCGTACCATACGCCCATTGAGACAAAGATTCGGGGAACACCGTAAATATATAGAGGGTGGTATAGACCCTTATAGCATCCCCAAACACTTTGCCAAAGTACACCAAAAATCAACTACAGGACTTCAGGTGTGGGTCATTGAACAAATTGGTAGATCCCTCCCGGCAGCCGAAAGATTTAAGAAACTTTGCGCCCGTGAGACCTATTGAATCTATAGCCTAGACGTCCCCTCTCACCTGGAGGTATAAAACGAGAGTATCAAAATCCACATCATTTTATAATACCTCTCCCTTGACCTTTACTTTTAACATTTTAGAGATATACACCATTACTATTATTATTTTAGTATCATTGATATTTTAATCTTGGTTTCTCTTGCCCACCATGGCTCACCTTTATCTATATATATCTCACAGGTTATTTTATATTGTCCTTCCCATATTGGGGGTGGTGGGTATTTGTAAGTAAAGTCCCCCAGTCCCACCTACGGACTACCCACCCCCACCTTGTTTTTATCTTTCCTTCCCCCCCATTTCCCCCCCTTTTCCCATCTTATCCCTCTTCCTACTTGATTCTACTAACCCCCCTCTTTCCTCCCTTTTCCTTTCTATTTTTCTACCCCCCCCCACCCCCTTGTTTTTCCTTCCTCTCTCTCCCTCCTCCCCTTCCCCACCCAACCCCCCACCAGCCCCTTCTCTCTTCCCCCCTCCCCCCAACTAATCCCCCTCCCCTCTTATTATCCTGTTTAATGAATTGATTTTATTATTGTTATCGCTTATGTGTATTTTTGTATTTGTATTTGTATTCTTATTTCTGGCTTTGCATATGTATGTATGTATACCATCATTTTTCTGTATGCATTATTTATGATCAAATTCCTTACGGTCACATTCCAAGGCCTTTACGGTTCCATCTATTTACGTAAATAACCCCATAGCACCTTATTTATTGGTGCCCCACTCCCAACCAGTTCCTCACTATCCGTCCTTCCCTTTAACCTAATTCCTTCACGTCATCATGTATGTACTGATGTATGTACATGCATATACGTAACCCCCTGCCAGTTACTGTGTTAACCACATCCCTTTTCTGACTGTATATATATATATATATATATATATATATATGTATATATGTGTATATATGTGTGGGTGCACGTATATATATGTATATATGCTCAACCTGCTCCTCCCCTTCCCACCTTTGTGTTTTGCTTTCTCGATCTATTAGCATTTTTTATATATATATATATATATATATATATATATATGTGCTCTTCCTTTACTATATATATATGTATATTTCCCCTTCCGTCCTCCCCCCCCCCTCATTTTCCGTTTATGTGCATAAAAATGTATATACTCATATACATACACACCATTCTCCCTTCCCTCCCTCACTGACAATCTCTCTTCCATATATACTTTTCACCCTTTCCAAACCCCTCCAGCCTCCCCCCCCCTCTCCACTATTTCATCCTCTTTTACTCTTATTCCATCCATTGCTTTACCACACCTTTGTCCCTCCTCCGGCCCCCGCCCCCTCTTTTTTATTCATAGATTTTTAATTTTTAATTTTTAAATATTTTAAATATGTATAAATTCCTTCATCCTCCTTTCAAATTAGTTATCTCCTCTTTTTCCATCCTCATCCGTACCATACATTCCATTTTTTCTCCCTTATTTATGTTGTCCCATATTCTGTTTTAATACCACCATCCACAGCTTCAGTCCGGCCTCATAATCCTGCTATGTACTGGAAGTTTTTTCTGCTGACACTTCTCTCGCCATCTCCGCCTTAGTCCCGCCCCCCTTCTTCCGCCCCCCCTCCACGTCCATCAAATACTAGCTCCTCCAACCCACTCATCAGCTTGACGAAGGAGCGCGACTGCCACATCATACGCAGCACGCCGGCTCAGGAAACACGTCGCATGCCAGTGACGTCATTGCCCGTCGCCTGCAAGGAAAAAACTACCACCCAGGCTGTGCTCTGAAATCTCTCCACTGCCGCCGGCTTTTCTTCCATCTACAGCGGTGAATAATGAACACCAGCAGCACAGTGCCCCAGCAGGAGAAGGAATATTATGACTGACCTGATGACATCCTCTTCTTCCCATGGAATTCGTACAATGCCTGCTTTTACCCTGTAAAATGTGAGTTGCTTGTACCTCAATCTGTTATTAAATTGTTTTAAACATCTGCACTCAGAGGTGCCTCTCCCCTTGCTTTTCTTCACAGTATTGGAACACGGTTTCTGTTTCTCCTTGATGGCAGCCCTGAGATTGTACATGTGACTTTTTTCACTATTTCCCTTCCGGCCCCCCTCTTGTTTACGTACCCCCAGAGCTTGGACTCTATGCTCACTGATTGTACATTCATTGTACATATATAATCTGATCCTATACTAATGGGATATCAGTGATTTGGACGCATGCACATTTTTACTTGTGTAATAAAAAACCTTGATCAGGAATTCCTTTGCTATCAGTATACCCTTATCAGCCCAAGTGCAAAAGAGTTCATCTGTTTGACCTGGGAATTAGAGACATGGGAGATGGGAAACTAAGGAGGTTAATAATGGAAATGTTTCTGTCCAGTTCATGTAGGGGGTGGCTATAGGTGGTAATAGGTGTTTCCGGTGTTGGTTTAGGGATCAGCTGACCAGCCCATGGTATACCCACAAAAGGTACTTGTGAGCAATCCCGCAATTTAAACTTCCTGCAATTGCACCAGTCTATCACTTGTGCTATGTGTGTTGCGGTGTAGTAACTTGCCGGGTCCAGTAAACCTAGCTGGCCTCTAGTTTTCTGCCTCATCAGGACTTCTTTGCTAATGCGTGGAGTCTTGCCCTGCCAAACATAGATTCCACTTTCAGAGAGTGAAAAAGTGGAATAAGTATAGGTAATGTCTCAAGCAGATTAAGCCATCGGGGTATCACGGTAATTTTTAGGGCATTTCACCTCCCAGACTACTAGAGTGCCAGAGTCCACCAAAGATGGAAGGAATGACGGAGTGACGGAGTGAACGCCTGAGCGTGTGGGCGGGTTCCTCACACACGCGATGATTCCAGCGTGAGACGCCGCTGCTGCTGCTGCTGCTGCCACGATGCTTCCAAGGTGAGACGCCAGCCCTGTCACGGATCTGCAGATTTGAGCCACTGGATGAGCTGCACCTGTCCGCTCCTAGCCCGCCTCTAGCCTACCAATCGAACAACCTGCTGGACAGCTGTTCTTCCACCTATTTCTTACCGCACCGCAGTGAGGAGAAATACAGCAGTCATCGGCCACCGATGGATGGATGGGGGAAAATAGCAGGAGATAACGGTATCTGCCCTAGTGACGAGTGACAAGTCAAAGGTATCTCCAGCACAAGACGCCAACTCCGCAGCCCCGCAGACACCCAGATCACAGACCCGCAGACCCACAGACCTGCAGACCCGCAGACAACCGTGGACAACTGGACCTAGCGGCATATGGTGAAGGTAAAATAGCGGTAGATTACATTATAGACTATGCTCTCCCCCTCTCTGGGCTGATCCTCCACCTATACTCTGAAGTACTCGGAGCTTTAACTTTATCTTTACAAAGAGAGCACTGCTATTGGAAAAGAAGGTGGAGGGGAAAGCAAAAAAAAAAAAAAAACACACATATAGACTCTATCTTTCTGCTCTATCTTTCCGCTGCTGAAAACAGAAAATTGAACGGTGTTTGAATGGCCCCCGGCAAAACTAGGGGTAAAACACAATCCGTTACCCCATGCTCCTCCCCATTAGTAAAAGCAATAAAAGGAACTCTGAAATCAGTAGAAAAATCTCTGCTAAAATCCTCCAAAATCATTGAGACGCAGGTAGAGATCCAGAGTACAATGGGGGTAGAGCAGCCTACTTTTGTTAAAGACATTATGGAGGCAATAAAAAAAAGCAGCGAGACTCTTACATCTAAAATAGATGCCCTGGCTGTAGATGTCAGCATCATGAGGCACGAGTTTGAGAAAATACAGCAAAGAACGGCAGCAGTGGAAACTCGGGTCACAAAGATAGAAGAAAAACAAAAAATGGAGAACAGAGAATGGCACATAATGAAAAAACAAATCATAACACTTCAAGAAAGAGCAATAGATACAGAAAGCCGATTAAGGAGGAACAATGTCCGGATTTTGGGGATACCAGAGCGAGCAGAGGGAGATAACCCAGTAGAGTTTTCGGAAAAACTATTGATAGATATCCTAGGCCTGGTAAAAAGAACTCCAACATTCATAATAGAGAGAGCACATAGAATCTCTTTCCGTATCCCCAAACCAGGGGAATTTCCTAGACCCTTCTTGTTGCGTCTGCTAAATTTTAGAAACCGAGATAAAATCTTGTCAGCAGCTAGGATGAAAAAGGATATACAATATGAAAACGTGAAACTGATGTTTTTCCCAGATTACCCCCCGGAGATACAGGAAAGGAGAAGAGCATATAATGAAGTTCGGAAGAAACTCAGAGAGAAGGGACTGAAATATAGTCTTTTATATCCTAGTAAACTAAGGGTGAATGATGAGATGCAAACACATTTTTTTGAAATGCCGGATGCGGTGGCAAAGTGGTTGGATGCTAGATAGCTTTGGTTGTGCGGTTTAATATCCTTCTTTTTGTTATTTTATTAAGGATTATTAAGGGTTATACAGGTGTTCTCTTACATGGAGGGAGGGTTATGAGACTCACAAGATAAAGCTGAGAGGCTGCGCCCTCTACATATATTGGAAGTAGTGGAGCAGTTTAAAATTGCTACTCCCTTTGATATTTTTTTTTTTTGCCTCCCCCTTTTTCTCTTTCCCTGCCCTCCCACCCCTTTTCTCTTTTGGCCAATGGTGGCGTATTTGCAGGGAGGGAGGGGGAAGGGGAAGGAATTTTTTATTTTTTTTTCCCTCTAGGGACTACTTTCTCTCGGGGAGTGTAGGGAGAACTGGGAAGAAGGGATAAATAACTTAATATATAAGAGGAATTGAACACGATAAGAAATATGGAATAAGAAATAAGTTGGTGACTATGCACAAAGTAGGGAGGGAGGGAGGGAAGGGGGATGAAATAGCGTCACTGAGCGCCAGAACCACTTAATTTGTATTTATTTTTTTATATATATAATACACGAGAGGGATTTATAGCACACTACTATATACCAAATACTGTTCAATAAAAGAGGTGGAGTGGGGGGTGGGGGCTGGGTGGAGGGGGAAGGGGAGGGGGGGGAGAAAAACTTTTAGGCTTCTCCTGTTTTTTTTATTTTATTTTTTTCCCTCCTTCTCTTGTTTTTTGTGCCCTCTCTATATAGAAATATTTTGGAGAAAGGAGATGGGAAGAAATTTCAATGGTAAATGATGATAAATTTAACTTGAAACTGAAAAGGATTGTTGAAGCGAAAGTACCTGATTATATCAATAATCTGCCCTTCCCTGGCTATTTTTTTTGGAGATGGGCTTAATTTTAATTTTTTTAGGGGGGGGAGGGGGGGTTTGAAGAGATTGAAGAGGGGCATATATGATAAATGTAACTTGAACAGTAGCATTTTTTATGTATTCATCCCTTTATGGAGAAAAGGTGTGTAGGGGAAAGTGATCTATAGAAGTAATATTCTCCTCTTTTTTTTTTGTCTTTGTCTCTATATCCCTGTATATATCCCTCTATGGAGAAATGTTTGCTTAAGTCATAAGGATAGCATACTATACTGAGTGTCGAACCCGCCACACGTTTGTATGAAAGGTAATTGTACTTGTTTTTTTGTTTTTTTTGGGGAGGGTTGAGTTTGGGAAATGCAGGGTATTGACCATGGAATAGATACCATGGTCGGTAAAAAAGGGACTAATCGAAATGCCTCTTCACTCTTGTCCAGGTATGAATGGAATTGTGGATCAAAGGAGGAGGTGGAGAGGGATAGGGTGGGAAGGGAGGAGGGAGGGAAAGATAGAGTAAGAATGAAATGTATAAATGCCCAGAAGAATGTGTTTGCATCTCATCATTCACCCTTAGTTTACTAGGATATAAAAGACTATACTAGGATATAAAGACTATATTTCAGTCCCTTCTCTCTGAGTTTCTTCCGAACTTCATTTCTAAAATCTCAGAAAAGGTTCCATCCCCAAAATAGAAGGTGTAGGAGGAAGTCCCCTAGGTTCTAAAAACAATGGCAGGCAAAGAAAGTAACAATAACAGTTATTAAGTAATATCATGGAATGTCAGAGGACTAAACTCTAGGTTCAAGCGAGCTCTGATGTTCCAGTATATAAGAAAATATAGTCCGCAACTAATTATATTACAGGAGACACATTTAATGGGGAAAAAAACAACAACATTAAAAAAAAGCCTGGATACAAAAGGAATATCATGCCACCTATTCATCTTACGCCAGAGGGGTATCAGTGTTAGTTAATAAATCCTTTCCTGGAAAGGTGGAAAAAGCCTACATAGATTTACAGGGAAAATATGTGATCTTATTATATAAGATCGGGCAACAAAGGTGCATTATGGTGGCAATATATATTCCTCCTCCTTTTACGGTTGAAATCTTAAATGAGATAATGGAAAAAATTATTCAATGTCTTCCAGCAAAACTGATGCTCATTGGAGATTTCAATTCAGTGATGTCCGCTGAAACCCTGAAACAGACCGAAACCCTCAAAGAACCACTCAGCTGATTTATATAATTGGGCACAAGTGACGGGGGTAACAGAAATATGGAGATGGAAAAATCCAGAAAAAAGAATGTACTCCTGTTATTCTACATCGTATAAAACAGCATCTAGAATAGATCTGGCATTTGCGGACTCCGCAATGTTAACAGATATTATAGATGCTGAGTACTTACCTAGTGGCCTGTCAGATCATGCCCCCCTGCGGGTGTCAATACGCATCCCCACATCTAGGGACACAGCATTGTGGAGGTTGCCCCCACAATGGGTGACATACCCAGAGATATCAGAAAAGATGATAACCATAATAAAGGAATATTGGGAAGACAATGAGGGACCGTCCTCAGTGGATATAGTCTGGGATGCATTCAAGGCATATCTACGAGGACAATATATCTCAAATATTGCAGCAGTAAACAAAAAACAGAAGGCCAAGGTACAGGAGCTACAAATACAGGTAGAGAGTAGTAAGGAAAAATATAGCCAAGACCCAAGTAACTTTAATTTTGATTTAATGATGGCCACGCAAAGAGAACTACAACTACATATGGAGGAGATAACAAGGCTAGAATTATACAGAAAGAGGCAAAATATTTTTGAACTAGGGGACAAAAATGGGAGGTTTTTGGCGAGATTGGCACAACAGGAATATCAACCTACAATCATAGCATAAATAGAAACGCCAGAGGGAATTAAGGTAAAAGAACCAGATGAGATTCTAAGGGCCTTTGGCGAGTATTATGCTGGATTATATGCCTCTTCTCTCCCCTCCGATCTCCGCCCGGGAGCCATGCCGGACTTATTGGACCGGGTGGCCCTCGGGTGGTTATCGGATAGGGAGAGGGAGGCATTGGTGGACCCAATTACAAGTGAAGAAATAAAAAAGGCCATAAATACATTTCCAGGAGAAAAAACACCAGGCCCAGATGGAATTCCTGTCGAATTTTATAAAAAATATAAAGATCTACTAGCTCCAAAATTAGAAAAGGTATATTCAGAGGGATTGCTGAAGGGGATATTACCAGACTCAATGAGAAAGGCACATATAACCCTAATATATAAAGAGGGCAAAGACCCAAAACTATGCCCCTCATATAGGCCAATAGCATTATTGAATATAGATTTCAAAATATTAACAAAAATATTAACAACTAGATTACAGCCTTTATTAAAATCCATTATAGACTCAGATCAGACGGGATTCATCCCACAGAGAACGACAGATGTAAATCTGCGTAGATTATTCACGAATATACATGCACATCATAACTGCAAAGGATCCAGGACGATAGCATCCCTGGATATAGAAAAGGCCTTTGATGCTATAGAATGGCCCTTTTTATGGGAAGTACTTAGAAGAATGGGGTTCCCTCTAAAATGTATTAATTGGGTTCAAATAATATATAGAGAGCCTATGTCAGCGGTTAAACTCGGAGGAAAACTGTCATCCTTCTTTCAGCTATACAGAGGTACAAGACAGGGCTGCCCTCTCTCTCCAGCACTCTTCGCAGTGGCAATAGAGCCAGTGGCAGAGGCTCTGAGGATGTCACAAGAGATTCAGGGACTTCGAATAGGAGAGCTGGAGGAGAAGGTAGCTCTGTACGCAGATGATATGCTGTTATTCTTGAGAGATGCGGGTCCGTCACTGAATGGGGCATTGGAATTATTAAATACTTATTCACTGTTCACCGGACTTAAAGTAAACTGGGGTAAATCATTGTTATTTGCTATAGATCAAGGAGCACAGGATACAGCGACCCCAGACCTGCCACTGAAATGGGTAACAGAATTTAAATATTTAGGTATAGTGATATCGCGACAAGCTGAAAGATTTAAAACGTTGAATCTAGATCCAGTATAACAGGAAAGTAAGAAAAAAAAAATATGGGAAAAGCTTCCCCTGTCCCTACTAGGACGTATAAATCTGATAAAGATGAAGATTCTCCCTCAGCTGCTATATTTGTTTAGAAATTCACCACAATGGTTACCAAAAAGTTTTTTTACACAGCTACATAGTATGTTTTCTTCATTTATATGGCAAAATAAACTGGCTAGAATAAAATTAAAAACACTTATGCGTCCGGTATCACAAGGGGGACTGGCTTTTCCGGACTTATACAGGTATTACCTAGCAGCACAGTTGGTAACAGTGGGAAGGTGGTTGAACCCTGATAGATACGATCCCGCTACAATGGTGGAGGCTGCAGTAGTCCAGTCTCTGGAGGTGCTGCAGGCACTACCATTTCGCGGGTTGAAAAATTGTCGAGATTTGACTCCATCAATAATAACGACAGTAAAAGCATGGAAAGCTGGTATGATGAGAGAGAGTAATCCAAAAACAGAGATCTCTCCAAATACTCCATTATGGAGAAATCCTGATTTTGGACATTTGGCTTCTATTCCGGATCCTAGAGCATGGACAAAATTTGAAGTTAAAAAGATATCACAAGTAATATATGAGGGAAAAATATCTTCATTCACAGATATGAGAAAGAACTGGAAAATCCCAGAGAGCTACCTCTTTAGATATATACAGCTAGTACATGCGATGTCAGCCCAGTTTCCACAGGGTATCCCTCAGTTAATAGAAACAGGCTTAGAAAAAATGATGAGAAAGAGAAGAGAAAAGGGAATGATCTCAATTCTATATAATCATTTATTTAAGATAGAACTATCAGATATGAACAAATTGTGGGAGTGTTGGTTAAGAGACATTCCAAGACTATCAACAGAAAATTGGGGAAAGATATACAAATTTCCATTCCAGATCTTAATTTCACTTAGAGATAAACTAATTCAATTTAAGATAACACATAGAAGCTATTTTACACCATATAAACTATCTAAAATATCACCATCTGAAGCCTCGTACACACGGCCGAGAATCTCGTCGTTAAAAACATGTCGTTTTTTACGACGAGATCCTTGGACAAGAAACTTGTCCCGGCCGAGTGTACACACACTCATTTCAAAGAACCCGCGGTTCTTTGAATGGAGTGTACGCGGTGACGTCATCGAATACGACGAGCATGCGCTCGTCACATTCGATGCCGTCGCCGCCATCTTGGTTCACCCTACCTATGCCTAGGAAGCTACCGCGCATGCGTCAAAGTCATTTCGAGCATGCGCGGGCTTCCCGGCGAACAGGTAAGTGTACACACACACAATTTTCTCGTCGAGAAACAGGCTGACGAGAATCTCAACGAGAAAATAGAGAGCAGGTTCTCTATTTTCTCGTCGAGATTCTTGTCGCTTTTCTTGACGAGAAACCATACACACGAACGAATTTCTCGGCAAGAAATCTCTGCCAGCAAGTTTCTTGCTGGTTCTTGCCGAGAAACTCGGTCGTGTGTACGAGGCTTAACTCTCAAAACTGTTGGAGATGTGAAGGTACACCTGGAAATTTTATACATATCTTCTGGACTTGTCCGAAGATAAGGGTATTCTGGAGAAAGATTCTGAGAATAATTGATAAAGTGACATCAGTTCAGCTTAACCCAGAGGCAGAGATCTGCCTACTAGGATTGGTTGAGGAAAATATGCTCTCTATAGAAAGAAGAACACAACTTGGCCTTCTTCTATTTTATGCACGGAAGGCAATAGTGCTGAACTGGAAGAGGGCCGAAGCTCCCCCATTGGCACAATGGAAAAATCTAGTAAATAGTAATCTGATACTGTATAAGGAGACATACTGCAACAGAGGAAAGGGGGAGACATATGGGAAAGTCTGGGCAAATTGGATAGAGAGTACTATGACAGCTGCAGGGGAGGGGGATGGGGAATTGGGATAGAACTACGCCAATGGAAGAAAGGGTTATGGAACACACAAACCTACTCTTGTGAATGTTAGGATGGATGAGATAAATATTTTCTGTTTTTTTTTTCTGTGTGAAATGTATGATGTAAAATGTATAATTTAATAGGATGTAAAAGATGTAAATGCATGATGTAATGTGAGAAAGAAAAGGAAAATGTAATAAAGAGAATAAAAAAAAAAGAGTGCCAGAGTCCACCACAAGCCCATATCTTTTCAAATCATATGCAGGGTCAAGAGGAAGTTCAATTTAAATATCATAGTGGGGTCATCCAGGAGGTAAGTACCCAAATACTTGAGGGATTGGATGGTAAAACAAAAAAGGAAATTGGTGCACAGGGTTTTTATAGGGATAGGTTTTATAATGTAAAAGGTGGTCTGCGTAAGCAGTGACCTTATGGTGGTAGCCTTAAGATGTGATGCCAGAGATATCTGGGTTGTTGTGTTCATGTTGTAAGAAGGGCTCCAGAGTTAGCACAAAAATTAGTGGGGAAGGGGGCAACCCTGCCTGGTCCCATTGTGAATGTCGAAAGGAGCCTAGTCAGTGCCACTAATGCAGACTAAAGCCAAGGGTGCGGAGTAGAAAGCATAGGCGATGGGATGCAGCGTATGTTGCAAAAAGGTCCAGTCAACCCTCTCACAGGCTTTTTCTGCATCTGTAGAAAGCAAAACCAGGGGGGAGTTCACATTACTGGCTCTAGATATATTATCGATTGTTCGGATGGTATTATCTGTAGTGGGGATGAAACCTGACTGGTTTGAAGATATAATCTACTGGAGGTTTGGACTGAGCTGATTGACAAAAATGTTTTAATTTTTTTTAAAAACACAGTTCAGTAGAGATACTGACATATTACTGGTATAGGGGGGAGGGTCTTCATCAGATAACAGAAATGTGAGCCCTCGTGATATGGCATGGTCCTTTAGGATAGCGTTAAATGCTGCTAAGAAGAAGTGTGAGAGTTGGAGCAAGAGATATTTGTAATAGGACACTGTAAGGCCATCCAGGTCGGGAGCCTTGCCACTGGGAGTTGATAATGTAGCTGAAATTAGTTCTTCATAAGAAATAGACTTGGTGAGAGATTCCTTCTTCTACTGTGAGGATGGGCTGTGGAGTTGCCTTGCTCAGCTCAGATTATACAGGTCCAATATATATATATATATAGGACTGGAAGGCATTAGCAATAGCCATGGTCGCATGTGCTCTGGTACCCATAACAGATAAGATTGATAGAATTATATTCTGCGCTGTGCACATTCACAGAGGGTGGGAAAACACTCTGCTACATTTTTTGTTGTGTTTATAAAAGACACATCTGGCAGAATGATATGTTTAGTGTTGTAGTGTGTCTATGTTGGCCTCTGTTGGTGCAGGACACTGTGGTTGCTCTGGATCAGGGAGCTCACATGACGTACTGATACCCGCTGGAGGCGCCATCTTGCTCACTTCCAGTGTGGAGGATGTTGGCTTGTTCGGCTTAAGATTTTGGTCTATGGTGGTGGTAGGACAAGGCTATGTGGTCTGCTTCTGGCTCCTCCTATTATTTATCCCTTGGGGCAGATGTAAAATGCCCGTAGATGATTGCAGCATGGCTGTAAGGGTTTGAGGGCCTGGGAGCTCCACACCTTCCTACTGGGACCATGCCCCCAAAATAATTATTTTAAACTGAACATTGAAAAAGGCTTTTGGGGACACAGAATGTGTAAGTTTTTTTACACAGATGCTTGTTTAGTTCTGTTTTAAGTGACTTTCTCAAAGTCATTAAAAGATGTTTCAGCTTCAATAAGGGAATAAGCATTTACCAGGCTTTTTTTTTCCCAGTGCTCATTGCTCTTGAATGTTTTTTACCATCCCATCTCATTTTTGTGTATGCTATTACTTGTTCATGTGGGCCTTTTTTTTACATAAGAGAGAGAAACGTTGTGCTGTTTTCTCAACAGGAGCCTGGATGGTCAGTTAGTGATCAGGTAAGTGGCAAACATTTTGATGGATTTTAGCAAGCTAGGTAGACTATAGCAAAAAAGTATCGCATTTACAGTATATTGCTCATTTAATAAATGTGCTAGGCTCATTACAATTATGATTTTTAAACAAAGTGGCAATTGTCATTGAAACTAATATGCACTCATTTTGTTTATAGTGTTACTTTGGTAATGGATATGCACATTCAATTTCAGCTCCATGTCATACAGCACACCCCAATTGAGCTGTATGGCCTAAGTGTTTTAGTAGAGGTCCATTTGAAACTACTGTCATGTCATCTGCCCACACCAATAAATGCATCACATGGTGTTTCAATCCTGCTGCTGATAAATAAATAGAAATGTTAATAGTTTATTTTATCAATTACCAAAATGAAAAGAAAATGAACAGAAGAGAAATTCAATTTAAATCAATATTTGGTGTGACCACCCTTTGCCTTTAAAACAGCATCAATTCTTCAAGGTACACTTGCACACAGTTTTTGGAAGAACTTAGCAGGTAGATTGTTCCAAACATCTTGAAGAACTAACAACAGATCTTCCACAATGCTTCACTGTTGCCTGCAGACACAAATTAATGTGCCACTCTCCAGCCTTTTGCGAACAAACTCCCTCTTGCTACAGCAAACTATTTCAAAATTTGATTCATCAGTCCATAACACCTGCTGCCATTTTTCTGCACCCTATGTCCTATGTTTTCATGCCTAGATAAGTCTCTTAGCCTTGTTTCCACGTCAGAGCAATGTCTTTTTGGCTGCAATCCTTCCATAAAGACCACTTCTAGACGGACTTCTCCGGACAGTAGATGGGTGTACCTGGGTCCCACTGGTTTCCACCAGCCCTGTACTTATGGTACTGCTAGACATCTTCCGATGTTGAAGGGAATTAAGCATGATGTGTCTTTCCTCTGATACATTAAGTTTCCTTAGTAGACCACTGCGTCTACAGTCTTCAACTTTTTCAGTTTCTTTGCAATTCTTCAAAAGACCCTGAACGGCACATCTTGAAACACCAGTCTGCTTTGAAATCTTTGCCTGGGAGAGACATTGCTAAAGCAGTATACCTACCTTGTGTCTTGTTGCTGTGATCAGTCTTGCCATGAAGCTGTCTTCCACATCCTCACCCTATTTTTAAGCCTTCTACACAGGTGTTTCTTTTTAAGTTAATGGCTGTGTTTCAACCTACATATGAAATTGATGATCATTAACCACTTAAGCCCCGGACCATTTTGGCTAGTTAATGACCAGGCCCCTTTTAGCGATTTGGCACTGCGTTGCTTTAACTGACAATTGCGCGGTCGTGCGACGTAGCTCCCAAACAAAATTGACGTCCTTTTTTTCCCACAAATAGAGCTTTCTTTTGGTGGTATTTGATCACCTCTGCGGTTTTTATAAATTAAAATAGAGCGACAATCTTGAAAAAAATGCAATATTTTTTACTTTTTGCTATAATAAATATCCCTAAAAAATATATATAATTTATTTTTTTCCTCAGTTTAGGCCGATACGTATTCTTCTACATATTTTTGGTAAAAAAAATTGCAATCGGCGTTTATTGATTGGTTTGCGCAAAAGTTATAGCGTTTACAAAATGGGGGATAGTTTTATGGCATTTTTATAAAAAAAAAAATTTTTTACTAGTGATCAGTGATTTTTTTTTTGTGACTGCAACATTATGGCGGACATATCGGACACTTTTGACACATTTTTGGGACCAAACACAAGCATCTCCCTGCTCTAGGCCTCCGTGAGACGACCCCGTGGCGATCGAGTCCGACTCACGAGGAAGGTAGCGGGGTCGCGAGCGCGCCGCCGCTGGCGCGCGCGACCCCCACGTCAGGCAGTTAAAGGGGACTACAGGTACGTTGATGTGCCTGTACGTGCCATTCTTCCGACGTATTTCTACTGGAGGCGGTCAGCAAGTGGTTTACTGCTGCTTGGTATAATTGGTTAATCATACACCTGCCTCGAATCCTACAAAATCCCTGATTTTGTGCAAGTGTACAAAGTGTGCATGTGTAAGAATTGATGCTGGTTGGAAGCCAAAGGATAGTCGCACCAAATATTGATTTGATTTAGATTTTTCTCCTGCTTGCTCACTTTGCATTTTGTAAATTGATAAAAATAAACAAATAAAAAAAAAATTCGAACAAAATTCATACTTTATAGCATTTCTTCACACCTGCCTAAATCTATTGCACAGTACTGTGAATACAATAGATTTATAAAAATAAATATATATATACCGTATTTATCGGCGTATAACACGCACTTTTTTCCCCTTAAAATCAGGGGAAAATTGTGGGTGCGTGTTATACGCCGATACCCACTGATCCCGGCGATCTCCGCTGACTGAGCGGAGCGCAGCGATCGCCGCCGAGATACACATAGCCGAGTGTACTCGGCTATACTCGGCTTTTCTCGGCTCTGCTCACAGTCACGCCCAGTCCCGCCATTGGACCTGTGATATGTCCATCATAGGGCGGGACTCGCGTGACTGTGAGCGGAGCCGAGAAAAGCCGAGTATAGCTCGGCTATGTGTATCTCGGCAGCGGCTCCGCCCAGTCCATGCGTCTCTGCGTCCCTGCGTTCCCTGCATTCTCGGCGGCGTTCGCCCCGCTCCGCCCAGTCTCTGCGGCGATCTCGGCGGCGCCAATTTTGAAAACTGGGGCAAGGCTGCACTTAGCAAAGGCTGCACTGGACACTGGGCAAAGGCTGCACTGGACAAAGCTGCACTGGACACTGGGCAAAGGCTGCACTGGGCAAAGGCTGCACTGGACACTGGGTAAAGCTGCACTGGACACTGGGCAAAGCTACACTGGGCAAAGGCTGCACTGGACACTGGGTAAAGCTGCACTGGGCAAAGGCTGCACTGGACACTGGGCAAAGGCTGCACTGGACACTGGGCAAAGGCTGCACTGGACAAAGCTGCACTGGACACTGGGCAAAGGCTGCACTGGGCAAAGGCTGCACTGGACACTGGGTAAAGCTGCACTGGACACTGGGCAAAGCTACACTGGGCAAAGGCTGCACTGGACACTGGGTAAAGCTGCACTGGGCAAAGGCTGCACTGGACACTGGGCAAAGGCTGCACTGGACACTGGGCAAAGGCTGCACTGGACACTGGGCAAAGGCTGCACTGGACACTGGGGCAAGGCTGCAATGGACACTGCTGACAAGGCTGCAACGGACACTGGTAAGGCTGCATTTAAATGTAAGGTTTTTTTTTTTTCTTAAACTTCCCTCCTAAAAGTTTTTTTCTCTAAAATTCCCTCCTAAACTTGGGGTGCGTGTTATACGCCGGTGCGTGTTATACGCCGATAAATACGGTATATATATATATATATATATATATATGTTTATTATCTCCATTACTGAAAATCCTTTGCATTAGCCAGCTATTTTATACTTCGCTCTGATCACATAGGAGCAAGGGAATTCTTAATTTGATTAATTTAGTTTTACAGTGAAGAAATGTTCATATATCATTTACATATTAACATTTATACTGTAGTGTAATGAACCAAGCATAAAATTCAAAACAGATTGGCCGGTAGTCGAAAATTACTGAACTTAATAATTGCTGCATATTACATTTCTACTGTAAAGTAGCTTAAGTACACGGTTATTGACATATACCATTCAATTTGATATATTACTTATAAAAAAGTTATTTTATAAGTTTGAATATTTTTTTTTGACCTAAATTCCAAGCATACTTAGAAAAAGACATTTATCTCCACTATACAGTACTTTGAATTATACTAACAATTTCCTATCCGGAATGGGATGAAAAGAAGCATTAAAAGCACTTTAATTGCACCTTTAATGCATCATCTTAATATAACTATATCCCCTACTATGAAAATTGATGGTGATCATGCATTTCAGGAAGCCGGGATGTGGCTTTTGTTGTAGCCATATCGGAGATATTGGCATGAGAACCTAAAATTAATAAAATTTAAACTCCTAGTGGGAATTCAGTTTAATGACTCATTTTAAAGAAAGGAAGCATTTCAAAGAAAAAAAAAAGCACGGGCAGTAGTCCACTGCACCACATATTTTAATAATTGCAGTCTTTGTAAAATTTTAAACATTTCAAATGATTTAGTAATTATTTTCTTAAAATGCTTAACCAACAATTATCAGTGCCAAAACAACAGCTATAACAGAATTTCAGTATATCTATCTATCTATCTATCTATCTATCTATCTATCTATCTATCTATCTATCTATCTATCTATCTATCTATCTATCTATCTATGTCTATATATATACAATATATACATTCTAAATGCTAAGATTTTAAGAGCAAGCAGTCTAAAAAAAATGTAAACACATTTTTAACTCTTATTTTTAAAATTTTAAGTCTGAAATACAAACTGTAATATCTGGTATGATTCAGTAAAGTCTGAGTAGCATTAAAGGAGAAGTATGTCCAAAGCTTTCTTGCTGTACTTCCTTCACAGAAATACATTTACTTTTGTTCTCCTGTGACCCAGAGCCAGCTGATAGGAGGCTACTGCCTTCTATCAGCTAATGGAGCAGATCTCTACCAGGCTCGGAAAGTATCCTTACAATATTGTCGGGATCCACCTGACTGCTTAATTGACAGGTGGCCCCACCTATCAATACATTGCTGAGAGCCAAAGGCAGCCATGCCTGCACCCTCCCCAGTCTGGTGCTCTAGCAAGCGCTGGAGGAGCAGAGAAGACACCGGTTACTGACAGTCACTGCTTTCTGCTTGGAGCAGACAGAGAGTTGAGAATTCAGCTGTCATGTGCTCATTTTCGATCTGGTGTCGGAGAGCTGCATTGTGCCACCGATGCTGCATTACTGTGGTGAGTTTGTGTGTTTTTTTTTTTTTTCTTACCCCATACTTCTTTTTTTTTATGTACCCAGACAGCACAGGGGTCCCTTGAACTTTAGAGCAAGTTAATGTCCTAATATGTATATGGTTACACCCTTGATGAAGAATTTTAATGAAATTTACACAGGCTGGAGGTGTAGCACTACATGCCTTATTCAACAGAAAGTTCTTATTCCTAACTCATATCGATAAAACAGTTCTCTTCATTGAGGCCACACTAGTCAAGACTGATTTGGGCTATAAACTGGCATTGGATGTTATCAGGAAAGGACACTGTGATCAGGTAAGACATTGTATTTCCTACACTAGCACTGGCTGTTATTTGCACCTAGCTCTCCCCTTCCTGCCACAATGGCTCTGGTGTATGGCAGGAAGTAAGAGCTGATTAGTCACAGCAATCACAATCTACAGATCCACTCTTGTTGGCTCTGTACTTTCTGCCTGTCAATATCACCAGTCAATTGATAAGTACTGTATGATCATGGGCATTGTTTACCCTTTCATAGGCTTTATACGTTTTTTAATCTGTGATCTGTATTGTCCAGTGACAGTGCAACAAAATTTACTGTGTTCTAGGGGGCACAACAGGCAGTTCAGTTACAACGGGTGGCCCTTAGTGTTACTAAATTTTCAAACATAAATTTGTATCCACAGCTTCCACTTCCATTGTGACTCTTCTGCCTTGCAAGATCTCTTTAGAGCAGCTGTAACATGCATACTCTCAGCCAGGTATTTGTGTTTATGGCCTTAGTGTATGGGCTGCATATGTGAAATGCGGCAGAGGGTCCTTATTATTGAGTTGGTTTGGGTGCAGTGTGTCAGAGCCTCTTCCCAGCATCCCTGTTCAGGTGCTGTGCTAGAGGCATGTATGAACAGTGTAGCTGGGACCCTAGTTTGTTTATAGCATGTAAGCACAGTATGACAGATGGGCATGGGGTCATGGAACATCTAGTGTGTGCTAATCAACCGGAAGCTGGGAAAAGTGGTAGCTGCTCAACCTGGAGCCAGCAGCACAGATCATCAAAGTATATAAGTGTTGGGCTTATACATGAAACAAAAAATATTTTTTTGCTTAGAATGATTTAAGCTAATAAAGGCTGGACATTTAGTAAGGCTTTAAGTGGTTTAATAACGTCTATATTAGACTTTGCTTCTTAAAGTAAACCTGTCACCTTACAAAAACAATTCAGGCAGCTACACCCTGTAATAGACATGATTCTGGTAGGCAAGAGTACAACTCTTCTCTCCATTTCAGAGCCAGCAGAACCCCTTACAGGTGTTTTGGGCCCACTGGGGCAGTGGTGTTCAGCAGGGGGCATGATATTTGACAAACCCAGAAATGTCAAAATGCAGTGGTGCTTCTAGCACTGCAATTGTTGAGAATGGACTAATTGCTCAGGATATGAATGTTTTAATCCTCTTCTAGTATGGGGTGCAGCTGCTTGGATTATTTTTGGAGACAAGATCACTTTAATGCAAATTTGTTTGAGGAAAATACTAGTGCCTAAATTGCTGCAAAATTATGTTTGCTTTTTAAAATTCACTTTTACTTTTAAATTGCATGTAGCCACTAGCCAGCACAGAATAGTCTGCATTGGAAAGTCAGCCACAAGTTTTATTTAGTTTGAATGTGTTATGATGCCACAGATAAATATTGTGACAGTTGTGAAACCACAGACAAATATTAAATATGTGTATAAAAATAAAATTGCATGTGGGCGTGGCAACTACAGGCAACCAGCAACCAGTCTGTGAAGGGAAGACCGTGGGACACAGACCGGCATGTTGATGTAGCACTGACCCCCGAAGGAGCTGCTGGTTTGATTTGGGCCTGCACTCTACTAATAAACCCCACTAACTTGGCTCAATCCCCTTGGCACAGCTGTGGTGCAATGCAATACAATACAATATAAGACAATGCAAAATACCTGTATTGTAACCCCAGGATCCACTGGTTCCACCTGGTGGGGGAAAAACAATATGCCACACAACTGGATACTTAACCAGAAATATATTTTACTGTAAAATATTGCAAAGAAGTGATCACAGTAATTGTGCTGTCATCCCAACATAGGACGACAGCACAATGGATTTCAATATAAACAATTTGAAAACAGTATATATTGTGACAGCAGGAAGGTAAAGTCACCTGGTTGCATCCAGGGGGGTAGATATATTTCGCCCAGATTCAGGCTTTACGCCGACTTATACAACTAGGTGGAGAGTTGTATAAGCCCAGCTAAGGCTAGTGGGCTCATGGATGACTCATACCTCTAGGGAGAGTGTGGGGCGTCGTGCAGACAGGGAGTTGATGAGACCAGCTGAAGCTTGTCGGCTCATTTAGGCCTCTATAAGAACTCCCAGCTTCATTAGATGTTAGCTCATGCCTGGACCCAGACCTGTGTGGACTGTCTAGGGAGAGTGAACCCCTGTGCGGTGAGACAAAGCCTGTGTGGCTATTTGCTTGGACATTTAAAACCAGGGACTTAGGGACTAGGACAGCACTAGGCTGATCCCAGTTGTTAGTTAGGAAACCTGTATGTTTAGTCAGAGGTCAAGTTGACCAGGATTTATTTTGTTTATGTTTCTTTTGGCTTTGCTGTGTTTTGTCACTGTAAATAGAAAATAAACCGCACCTTTTTTGATTTTGAAAACCACAACCTCCGTTTGCTGGGCCTGTTTTTGTGTGGGGAGCCCATCCCGGGGGTCACACACACCCGCTGCCGAGCTAACCCCCTCACAGTTGGTGGAGAACCAGTGGCAGTTTTTTTTAAGCCAGCATGGAGGAGATACTGAAGCAGCTGGCTCTAGCAAATGCCAATCAACAGCAGACAAATGCAGGTTTGCAAAAGAGCCTTGCAGCTCATCAACAGAGCCTTGCAGCTCAACAACAGAACTTCGCAGCCCAGCAGCAAGCTCATCAACAGAGCCTTGCAGCCCAGCAGCAAGCTCACCAACAGAGTCTGGAAGCTCAGCAACAAGCCCAGCAGCAATCTGAGGCCCGCTTCATAGACCTGTTACAGAAGCAAGAGCAGAGACTACAACAAATGGAAGCAGTAATGCAGCAACGTCCGCAGACCAGTGAGGAAAGCCGTCCCACTAATACCGCGTCCTTTGGGGTGAGTCGTTTATTGACAAAAATGACTGGAGAGGATGATCCAGAGGTATTTTTGACCACATTTGAAAGGACTGCTGAAAGAGAAAAGTGGCCTGAGGAGCAGTGGGCTGGACTGGTGGCTCCTCTGTTAACTGGTGAATCGCAGAAGGCTTACTATGACCTAGAGCCTGAACAAGCAAAAGACTATGTGATGCTAAAAGCTGAGATATTGGCAAGGCTGGGTGTCACCCAGGCTGTCCGGGCTCAGCGTGTGCATAACTGGACTTTCCAGCTTGGAAAACCCCCCAGGTCTCAAATGTATGATCTCATTCACCTGAGCAGAAAGTGGCTACAGCCAGAGACTTTGTCCGCACCAAAGATTGTGGAACGTGTTGTAATGGATCGGTTTTTGAGAGCTCTTCCTACTGCCATCCAAAAGTGGGTAAGCCATGGAGACCCAGAGACGGCCGATGGTCTTGTGGATCGTGTGGAGAAATACTTGGCTACAGAGAACCTGACGGCCTCTTCCAGAGACACTCGGACTTTCCACCCTAAGACCAGACCATCCCCAGGGGCGGATAAGAGGATTCCAAGGGGTAAGGGTGGAGAGAGTGAGAGGGTGGGAGCTCTACCCCAAGTTTGGCGAGAACAGCCTGGGAAATCAGCGGCTCAAGAGTCGGCAAGAAGGATCGTTTGCTACCGCTGCCGGCAAGCGGGACATATTGCAGCCAATTGCCCGGTTGTGGAGGAACCCATGCAGTGTGACTTTCTGACGGGCAGACGTCAGTCGCTGTGTGCGACAGTCGCATGCACTGCCATTTGAGGAACTGAGAAACATTTATGCAAAATGTGTGTTAATGGTAGAAATGTTGTGGTATTGCTGGATTCAGGTAGCCTTGTGACCCTGATAAAGGCTGAGTTAGTTAAAACAGAGGTCTCTGGGAATAGCAAGGTAGCTGTTATTTGTGTGCATGGGGACACCCGAGAGTATCCAGTGACTACAGTGTGTTTCGAGACCCCCAAAGGTACCCTCTCTCATCCAGTGGGCTGAGTATCTCAGTTACCGTATGACGCCATTGTGGGAAGGGATTTTCCGAAGTTCTGGGAACTGTGGGATGATCCTGAGCCCCCCACTGGTGCCCCTATGTACCAGGAATGTGATAGCCAGAACTCCCCTGAGAGTGGTGAGGACTCTCCGGAATTTCCCTTATCAGTATTGGCAGGGGAGACTCAAGAAACTGGAGAGGAGCCCACCTCCTCAGACGAAAACCTACCGTCTGTGGAGTTTTCTGATCTTGAGGTTCACAGGGAAAACTTTGCCACAGAACAGTTGAAAGACCCCGCCCTAATAAAGGCACGGGAAAACGTAGTGAAAATAGATGGCGAGTTAGTGAACCCAGATAATACCTGCACTTACCCATACTTCAGCGTAGAGAAGGACCTACTGTATCGGGTGGCAAAAAGGGCAGAAGAAACCGTTGAGCAGCTTGTGGTGCCCAAACCTTACAGGAAGTTGGTGTTGGAGTTGGCCCATGGGCACATTCTTGGAGGTCATCTGGGGACAGAGAAAACCCGAGAGAGGGTATTACAGAGATTCTATTGGCCGGGGGTGATGAAGGACATAGAAAATTATTGTTCCTCCTGCCCTGTGTGTCAGAGGTCGGCCCCGATGCCACATTTCCGTAGCCCGCTGGTCCCTCTACCCATCATTGAGGTCCCGTTTGAGAGGATCGCCATGGATTTGGTAGGTCCTATAATCAAGTCCGCTAGGGGGCACCAGTACATATTAGTTATAATGGACTATGCCACCCGTTATCCAGAAGCGATCCCTCTCCGAAATACCTCGGCCAAAACCATAGCCAAAGAGCTATCTCTTGTGTTTAGCCGGGTGGGTATTTGTAAAGAACTACTTACGGACCAAGGTACACCCTTTATGTCCCGGGTTATGAAGGAGCTGTGTAAATTGTTCAAAGTGACGCAATTACGTACATCTGTGTATCACCCCCAAACCGATGGGCTGGTTGAAAGATTCAACAAAACCCTAAAACAAATGTTGAAGAAAGTGGTGGATAGAGATGGAAAGGATTGGGACTGTCTACTTCCTTATCTGATGTTTGCTATTAGGGAGGTGCCCCAATCCTCTACGGGATTCTCCCCCTTTGAGTTACTGTATGGGAGACACCCAAGAGGGCTGTTGGATATTGCCAAGGAAACTTGGGAAAGTGAGAGTTCTCCCCACAGGAGTGTGATTGAGCATGTCGCCCTGATGCAAGACCGAATTGCACAGGTAATGCCCATCGTGAAGGAACATTTGGCCCAAGCGCAGTTAGCACAGCAGAGAGTGTACAACCGTGGAGCCAAGACCCGTACCTTTTCCCCGGGGGATAGGATACTGGTACTTGTCCCTACGGTTGAAAGTAAATTCCTTGCCAAATGGCAAGGCCCCTACGAGATAATGGAAAAAGTGAGCGAAGTGAATTACAAGGTCAGACAACCAGGAAGGCGAAAGCCCGAACAGATCTATCACGTTAATCTGTTGAAAGCCTGGAGGGATAGAGAGTCCCTAGTCGCAGACACTTGGTCACCAGCTCAAACTGGTTGCGTGATTCCTGAGGTTGGAATAGCAGCCACCTTGTCACAACCCCAACAACAGGAGGTTAAGGAGTTTGTGCTTCGCAACAAGGAGGTATTCTCTGAGCTGCCGGGACAAACATTTGGGGTAGAGCATGACATCATTACCCCGCCCGGTGAAAGGGTGAAGTTAAAACCCTATCGGATCCCAGAGGCCCGACGGGAGGCAATACGGGAGGAAGTACAGAAAATGCTGAACTTAGGGGTGATAGAGGAGTCCCAAAGTGATTGGTCTAGTCCCATTGTGTTGGTGCCTAAACCGGATGGGAGCTGGCGATTTTGTAACGATTTTCGTCAGTTGAACAAAGTTACAAAATTTGACACCTACCCCATGCCACGTATAGATGAGTTGATCGACCGGCTGGGAACAGCCCGATACATGACGACTCTTGACCTCACAAAAGGGTATTGGCAAATCCCCCTGGCCAAATTGGCCAAAGAGAAAACCGCATTTGTAACCCCAGACGGGGCGTTCCAATATAAAAGAATGCCGTTCGGGTTACAGAATGCGCCGGCCACATTCCAGCGGAAAATGGACCAGATGCTGAGGCCCCATCGGAAGTATGCTGCGGCTTACCTGGATGACGTAATTGTCCATAGCACAGATTGGGCCTCACATCTGCCAAAAGTGCAAGCAGTCCTGGACTCTGTTCGGGAAGCGGGGTTTACGGCTAACCCCAAGAAGTGTACCATTGGGCAGGAGGAGGCCAAATATCTTGGGTACACCATTGGGAGGGGAGTAATAAAACCCCAACTCAACAAAGTCGAGGCCATCCAGAGTTGGCCACGTCCCAACAGCAAGAAGCAGGTACGAGCCTTTCTGGGAATCGCTGGGTATTATCGGCGATTCATTCCCCACTTTGCTTCTAAGGCTGTGCCCCTAACCAACCTAACGAAGGGGAAAGGGTCGGTCATGATTAAATGGACCCCCGAGGCTGAGGCAGCATTCCAATTCTTGAAACAAGCCTTATGTAGCCAGCCAGTGTTGTACTCACCCGACTTCTCTAAAGACTTTGTCGTACAAAGTGATGCGTCAGATGTGGGGTTAGGAGCAGTATTGTCCCAGGTCTGGAACGGGGAAGAGCACCCAGTCATTTACCTCAGCAGGAAGTTGAAGTCCCATGAGGTAAATTACGCCACCGTTGAAAAGGAGTGTTTAGCGGTGAAGTGGGCTCTAGATTCCCTTCGGTACTACCTGCTAGGTAGGCACTTTGACATGGTTACGGATCACGCTCCGTTAAAGTGGATGGCTCAAAACAAGGAAACAAATAGAAGAGTGAATAGGTGGTTCCTGGCCCTCCAGGAATTCAACTTCACAGTAAAGCATCGCCCTGGCGTTCAAATGGGGAATGTGGATGCTTTGTCTCGAGTACATGAATGCCTGATTGCTGGTGTTCCAACCCCGAGGTTAAAACAAGAGGGGGGGGGGTATGTGACAGCAGGAAGGTAAAGTCACCTGGTTGCATCCAGGGGGGTAGATATATTTTGCCCAGATTCAGGCTTTACGCCGACTTATACAACTAGGTGGAGAGTTGTATAAGCCCAGCTAAGGCTAGTGGGCTCATGGATGACTCATACCTCTAGGGAGAGTGTGGGGCGTCGTGCAGACAGGGAGTTGATGAGACCAGCTGAAGCTTGTCAGCTCATTTAGGCCTCTATAAGAACTCCCAGCTTCATTAGATGTTAGCTCATGCCTGGACCCAGACCTGTGTGGACTGTCTAGGGAGAGTGAACCCCTGTGCGGTGAGACAAAGCCTGTGTGGCTATTTGCTTGGACATTTAAAACCAGGGACTTAGGGACTAGGACAGCACTAGGCTGATCCCAGTTGTTAGTTAGGAAACCTGTATGTTTAGTCAGAGGTCAAGTTGACCAGGATTTATTTTGTTTATGTTTCTTTTGGCTTTGCTGTGTTTTGTCACTGTAAATAGAAAATAAACCGCACCTTTTTTGATTTTGAAAACCACAACCTCCGTTTGCTGGGCCTGTTTTTGTGTGGGGAGCCCATCCCGGGGGTCACACACACCCGCTGCCGAGCTAACCCCCTCACAATATATATATATATATATATATATATATATATATGTGTGTGTTTATACCTGGGAGCTCCCCCTACTTTATAAGCTATGCGTGAGATCTCACTTAAAGTACTTAGTCCTGGATCTTCTTTTCTTCGCTAGCTAAAGTAACTCCTTGTGATTTGTAATCCACAGTTTATGGTAAGTTAAATTGAAGTGAAGGTGCTCCTGGTGTAACTCCAACAACTATTTTACAATGCTTGAGACGTCAGGGTAGATAGGCCTCAAGCCTGCTCAATGTCAGTTGCTCTGCTCCTCCGTGGAACTACAAATTCCAGTGAGGCCTCTATATGAGTCTAACTGCGTGTGAAACTTAACAAACTGTGGGCCTTGACCTGCTCACGAACTGGATCGGAGCTCCGTGTAGTAACTTTGGTCCGGTGACTGCAGCTTGCTTCTCCGTCAGCTGGGCCAGTTGCTCCATTCCGCTCCGCTGGATGGATCCGGTACAGATGCTCAGATGAGTGTCTCTGGATCTCTTCAATCCGGTCACCGTCCCTCAGGCACCGTCAGATCACTGTACAAACACGCGGGTTGCTCTCTGCTATGGCTGCGAGCCGCGGTCTCCGGGAGGCCTCCACACAGATCCTCACAGGCAGGCCACGCGATCCCAAGAGACCTAAAATGGCCGCTCGGGTTCCTTTTATCTCCTACCCAGCATGCACTGCTTAAGAAAGTGTTCATGGGTAGGTCACCAAGCCTCCTGGGTAACAAGGGTCAACCTTCTAATCAAAACAACAGTCATTTCCTGTCTAGTCCTTTGTGCTTCTCAGAGGTAAAAATCATATATCTGCATTACCAGTATTTGGTCACTAGATGGTTCCAAATACTGAACCATAGCAATGTCCATAGACTTTGTATTAAAGTATGCAAACACACATCAATATGCAAGGATGTGTCCATTGATTTTGTATTAAAGTATGCAAACACACATCAATATACAAGGATGTCAGCGCTACATTGAGAAGGCGCCACCCGCCACTGCGCCGCCTGACACCATATTTCAGCCACATGAAGGCATGCTCGACCCAAGATGGCGCAGACCTCGGGGATCAGCCACAGCAGTGACAGCAGCAGCCTGACCTTCCAGGGCAGACTAAGCAGGAGGAAATGGAAAGCCTCCCATCTCCGTCAACAGATCCTGAAGCTCTGCCGGCAGACAGAGTTAAGAGGATTGCCTCCCCCCAGATAACTCACTTAGCAAAAACCCCTAGCTAAAAAGCACGACTGGGCTGCCTCAGACACCATAAATAAGAGCTCCGCTCACATTTCTGCCCTGGCTACTATACTGGTCACTGACAACTCTGTATCAGAGAGTATGTTAAAATATTTGCTGCTCACATTACAGAAAGACCTGCATATCAGAGCTGCAGATCTCCCTCTCCCAAATTCATGACAGGGTTGACTGCCTGGAAGAGAGCACTGATACACTAGAGAAGCATGTAAGTGAAATGAGCAAAGCCCGCAACAAACTCCTTCATCCACATGACCATCACTCAGATGAAAGTCAAAGAACTAAACTCGCAGATCTTGAAGTCCGGTCAAAGCGAAACTACATAAAATTACAGGGCGTGCCTGAAACGGTACACACCAATGAGCGAAAAAAGTACCTACAACAGCTTTTTACTACCCTACAGCCAAATCTTTACCTCCCGCGACACGCTCATTGATCGAGCACATAGGATCGCAAAACCTGACCAACTCCCTGCAGAAACACCCAGGGACGTTCTAGCCCGAAATTCATTTTTTTCATATAAAGGAGCAAATCCTCTCCACTGCAAGAGCTACTAAACTTCTACCCGCACCTTACTCCAACATATCTCTTTTTGTGAATCTGTACCCCGCCACGATGGAATTGCTCAGGGTGTACGCTCCAGTCACATCAATCTTACAGGAGCACAAATAACACACCGTAGGGGTTTTCCCACCAAATTACTGGTTACTTATCAGCAAAAGAAATCCCAATATTGTCACCTAAAGATGGCTAACAAATTGGGGCTTTTTTCCTATTCCTCCTACCTCTTCAGCCTCACGCAGCTCTATCAACTCCACATTCATACTCAAAGTAAAGAAAACAGACCATAGTGTTAACTATGAGAAAAAACACTTTAATAAATAGTTAAATTGCACTTAAATATGTATGGGAAATAAAAGCGCTCTTCTCCGTTAAAAATCAATGTTCACAGATAAAGCTGTCTGGGAGGAGAAAGACAAAAACTGCAATACAAAGCACAGGTCAGGTCTCCCGATCTCTCAAACATGTTGTGGTCCACGCAACATACTTCAAGAAAGGCAAGAATTCTGTTCGGATCAGGTTGGGCTGTAAAAAAAAGACACACTTGCCCAATATCATTTTACACCTTTTTATATGCTGTAAAAAACAATGCTGCTTCCAAGTTCACCTTTAAATATGTATATAAAAGAAATCTGACACAAAGACTGTAAACTGTGCCATGTTAAATAGTTTTCTTCTAGCTGTAATGATGTGTTCATAATAAAGTATCCTTTCTATGCAAGATCCAGTGTAGAAAATAGTAAATGAACAAATCAGCAGTATGTACATTAGCAAAGAAAGCAGATGAAAGATGAAACCTATTTCCAAATATTCTGCTTACTATTCTATGCGATGTCAGAAACAAACAATTGCTAATGTCTACAATGAGAATAGCTCCAGTGGAGCAATACTAATACATCTGACACAGCTTCCCCTCCATGATTATCAAGAGAAGAGTCTGTTTATCCCCTATAAAAATGAAAGAAAGAAATGGTGATGCTTTAACTAGGAATCCCCAAGATAAAACATACCTCAATTCCTCAAGGCAAAACAAATCCTTCTCTGGTGAGTTTTGTTATTGTTTATTGTTACAGTGTTTTATCAGCGCTAAACTGTATGAAGGCTTCAATTAGTTCTTGATGAATGATCCCATAAAAATCATATAGCTTTTATTTCCCCTGGCATTGGATATTTTTCAAAGTATTACTAAATGTGCTATAATTGGAACAAGGATCACAAAAGTTTAAGTTTTATTTAAAAAAACATAAAGAAGCCAATTAACACTATGAAATGTTTGAAATTCGTTAAATTCAATTTTTTTTTAAACAGCTTGTTTTTAATCTTCGACAATGGCACATTTGACTAGAGCAGCAAAAGAATCATGTTTGTTACCTATGAATTTAGGCTTGTATACACTTTATTAAACTTACTAAAATATTAAACATTTGCTTAATTTGCAAAAATTGTTAAAAAAAAGATAATAAAATTTTAAAGTACAAGACAGTGCTACACTTCCCAATGTTTCCACTGGGAGACAAAAATCCCTCACCATTACCAAAATATTCTATCTCATGTAGTAATGTTTTATTGTTCTGACTACACTAAACTAATGAAAGGTGGAATCTACAAGTGAGTCATTGAGTTCACAGTATCTTCAATGTTGGCCTATACAGGGGTTGTAAACCGCTGGACATTTTTTTTTTACCCTGCCAGAAAAAGGCATAATGTGTGAGTATGCATCACATATGCATACATATGCACATTATGTTAAACTTACCTTAAAGCGAAGCCGTTCCGCGCCGAGATGTTACATCTGGAGGCCGCTTCCATCTTCACCTGTCTTGCTTCTGGGTTCGCGGACTCTGGGTCTGTGACTGGCCAGAGCCGCGATGACATCACTCCCACGCATTTGCGTGGGAGCCGCCGGTCACGGTATAGGGCTCTGAAGAAATGGCATGGGTGGCCATTCTTTCAGAGTGCATGCGCCAGTGATGTCACTGGTTGCATGTAATGTAAATTGCTCCTAAACTGTGCATGTTTAGGAGATATTTACATTACCTATAGGTAAGCCTTTTTTATAGGCTTACCTATAAGTAAAAGTCATGCATGGAAATTAACTTCCACTTTAAAGTGTTACTAAACCCACAACAGTAAAATCAGTGTGTATATGCAGTAGAGCATGCTTGGTATACTTACTGTGGAACCTGAGGGGTTAATCCTCTGCATTGTGTAAAAAGGCTGTTCGATCCTGTCTTCTCTGATCATCTCCTTCTTCCACTGTCTTCAAAAAATAACCTAAAATTTACAGAGCCGGGGGACAGGCTGCACATGCTCAGTTTGGTGTGTATTGCTAGAGAGGTTTTTTTTCTTCTTGGGAGAGTACATGTGATCAGCAGAGAACCAATCAGCACTGTCCAGACACAGGGTCAGGGGTCCTGCATTCTCATTGGAAATTTGGGAGAATGAAAACTCCAACAAGCTTTAACCAGACACTGATAGAAGTCACAAGACTGCTTACGGCTAATGAAAAAAGGTATTTAGCAGTTTATATTTATTAAATAATTGCATGTCCATGTTCTGTGTACTGTGGGAGACCAGATATAGGGAATGCAGGGTTCTGGTTTAGTAACATTTTAAGGTTTGCTAGTCAAGCCAATTTGCTAGTGATGCTCCAAGAGCATGGTCTGTCTGGTGGAGGACCTACTACCTTTCTGCTTTGAAACACTTTTTATCAGTTTGGTGCAGAACAAAGCAAATATTCACCAGAGTACTTTTTTTTTCTGCTGTCAGCCCTGCCCAGCTGTCTTTTGCTGAACTACTGAATACCTTCTCTCTTCTCATCTACATAGCATGGAGGCTAATCACTCTGCCGTCTAAGATAAGAATTGGGAGAGCTGATTGCGCTACTCAAGATAACATAGCTAGTGTGCACAAGATACAGGACAAAAAGTGAAATTGTCCTTCAAGGGATGACTACTATGAAAAACATTCTGTTCTGATAACTGCAAAGTAACCCTTTGCAGTTATCAGAACAGAATGTTTTTCATAGTAGTCATCCCTTGAAGGACAATTTCACTTTTTGTCCAGTATCTTGAAAAAAATCACTAAAAAAAGCCTTACTTCACATTTATTCACATTTTCTCTACATTTTAATGTAGAAGTAACAAAGAACAACACCAGGACAAGCATCACACAGAAGAAGCAAACTATAACACTGCCAATTGTGCTTAAAATGTTTACCTTTTATTTCTATGGTTTAAACGTACAAAAAAATACCACTGCTACAACTGCGAGTAATATAGGTTTTCCCAAGCCCTGTTACGATCACTTTTGTTAGACAGCTTGGTCAACATATATACTGTATATATTGGATTAAAAATATATATATATAACATAGAAAGCTGACCTGGTGTTGGAAGGCGCCGTCATCTCTGAAATATATCATATTTAGAACAGAACAGGCTCTTCTTTTAACGGAACTATATATAGGCACAAGCATGAAAAATAAATGTTTGCATAAAAATTGACACATTTTATTTATAATACAGAAAGATTAAAAACAGAAGTGTACAAATGAACAATGTGGTTTGAAATATAAAATGCCACATCTCATTATATGAAATATAAATGGGGATAAAGTATCCAAAAGCAATGGGAAATGCCAATTTTGTACACATCTTTATGTATAAATAAAATTTGTCTATTTTTATACAAACATTTATATATATATATATATATATATATATATATATATATATATATATATATATATATAATATAGACATGTAAAACAAAATTATTTATATAGTCCATAATATTATTATAAAAATAATAAGCATACAAAAGTGCACCCTGATGGGAGCATGCACAGTGATTTGCAGTGGCTTATTGCATGCGCACTGAGCACTTTCATTTGGAATCCTTTTGATGATTTTTTTCGCTGCCTTTACTAGGAGCATACTTGATTCCAAGTTTATGGGCTTTTTACTTATTATCTTTAATATTTTTCACATTACATTATAAAGTTACTTATTGTATGAATAGTACTGTATATGTATCTATCAGCACTTTACTTGTTTTGATTTTTTGCATTTATTGTAATTTGATTATTTTATTGCACTTATAGCACGTTATATTGCATATTGGTTCACAATGTATACAAATAGGGAAGCACAGCATTTATCATACGTCATAACAAGCATACAGTTGTCAGAATACAATATGTGTGACAGTTGTCCTGTAACAGTGCATCTGTGTTAGTGTTTTGACAAGCGCTATTAGTTTCCTTTTGGTGTGTTCGATGTTGGATACACTCTTATCTAATATACGTTTCTCTTCTGCTTTGCTGAATGCGTATATTATGCATAACACCTGAAATAAGAACGCTCTATACATATGCAAAAGCATAGAAATGTATACAGAATGTTCGCATTGAGATGAGTGCATCACCATGTCATTTGGGTGTTTGCTTAGCCAAGCAAGATGTTACTTTGAAACAAAACATTTGTCTGGTTAAAAAACAAATCAGTTGATGAAAGTATTTTCTTTCTTTCTTTCAAAAATTACAACTATGTAGGTAAAAGTGTTTCCAATGTAGAAACGAAAAAAGCAAAATTTAAAAGAGATGTATTTTTTTTTTTTTTTTAGATTTATAATTACCTAGGTAAATGCAGCATCGGTCCAAAGCTGCATCTGTCCCCCAGCACCTCTAACACTGAGAACCGAGCGATTGATAACCGCCGATGGCTCGGTTCTCCCCAAGCAGAGAGCTGCAGACTGTCAATCAGCAGATCTCTGCTCTGCCCCTCCTCACTCACTGGAGCGCTGGACTGTGGAGGGAGTGAGACCGGCTGGCTAAGGCTCTTAGTGGCTCGCTAAGTGGCTGAGCTGGGTGCCGGTCCAGGCATGTGGGTGGATCCTGACTCTATGATCATGATGACGCCCGAGCCTGGACAGATTCTGTGACGTCAGCAGAGAGCAGACTTTAGCTGAAAACGGGTCACAGGAGTCCAAAATGGACTGCACTCCTGTGATCCACAGAAGTACAGCCAAAAAAGCTTTGGCTGTAGTTCTCCTTTAACTTTCACTGTCCAGTCTGTTCATCTATGTTATATTATGTTATGTGATATATTTGACTAAGGGCTCATGCACACCGCAGCTCAAAAACAAAAAAGCTGCTTTTACAGGCATTTGAGCTTTTATTTCAGTTTGTACTTTTTTGGGCTCTTTTGCACGTCTTTATGCTTTTTCATGCTCTTTCACGCTCAGACAACAAGCAGATGTCTTGATGCAGGTATGGTCAACTGTTGTAACTATCAGCAAGCCAACCCTAAGCAATGATGTGCAGCCACAATCTGGTGCAACTCTCCAGTTTCCATGTTTTCTTTTTATCAAAGCTTAATTGTCAAAGCTTAATTGAGAAAGCTGAAAGTGGTTGTAAAGGCTGAATTTTTTTTATCTTCATACATTCTATGTAGGAAGGTAAAAAGACTTCAGTGTGTAGCTCCCCCCTCAGCCCCCCTAATACTTACCCAAGCCCAATCTCAATCCAGCGATGTGCAGGAGACCCAAGGCTCTCCTGGGTCTCTCCCTCCTCATTGGCTGAGATGCAGCAGCAGGAGCCATTGTTTCCCACTGCTGTCAATCACAGCCATTGAGGCAGGTGCAGAGGGCGGGGCTGAGCTGTGCTCTCTGTGTCTTATAGATGCAGAGAGTCGGCTCGGAAACGAGCATGCATGAGTGCCCCCACAGCAAGCGGCTTGCTATGGGGGAACTCGGCAAGAGAGAGGGGCTCAGAGCGCCGGGGGACTCAAGAAGAGGAAGATCAGTGTGGCTTTGTGCAAAACCGTTGCACAGAGCAGGTAAGTATGACATGTTTGTTATTTTTTTGTAAATAAAATGTTTTCCTTTACAATCACTTGAAGTTAGATGCTGATTGACTACCATACACAACTGCGCCAGATTTTGCACTCTCCAGCCCCAGAGTGTTTAGCAAATTAAAAACCCATGTAACGTTTAAACGTTACATAGCATGTATTGTTTCAGACATATTTTATTAGTATCACTGAAAAGATATGTCTATTATTGTACAGTGTGATTTCTCTTTAGCACTGCATCTTTTTGCTATTAAGACTCCAAGAACAAAAGACAGAGTATTAAAACTAATGCTGAATTTGTCACTCTGAAAAAGAATTTCGTCCCTTGTTATAAATGAGCATAACGCTAGTCTTCTAGGAGCTATTGTTAGCTTGCTTTCTTTAATTCACTTCCTTTATACTTTTACGTTTTTCCATCAGACTCAAAGTAGTTAATATCTCATTATTAACAACTGAGCATCAATACATGTTAACTAGCTGTCTCTTGATTTGCTAACTTGTCAAGTTCACAATTTACTTTTGCATAACTTTTCACCTTAATTCTGCACCCTACACGACATGAGTATAAAACAAATTTCAAAGTGCAACATTTCCTCCTTAGAAAGCAAACATGCAGTGCAAATTCATGCTGTGCGATCCTTAGGGCTAAACAGGCGCGTGAAACCTCTACTGGATATCTGCTGGAGTATTTCTTAGACAACTTATTAGCAGACAAGTAACACCAAAATAATTTAGCCAAAAAAAGAGCAGTTAAAAATATAGATTTTTTTTCCCCCAGATTTTTTTTCTTCAAGAAATATATTCTTAAAGGGGTTGTAAAGGTTTGTTTTTTATTTTCTAAATAGGTTCCTATAAGCTAGTACATTGTTGGTTCACTTACCTTTTCCTTCAATTTCCCTTCTAAATGTTTTTTTTCTTTGTTTTCTTTGTCTGAATTTCTCACTTCCTGTTCCTCCTCAGTAAGCTGTTCAGTGAGCTGTTCTGACTGACTAAACACCACTCGGATGATGGGGACAAGCTTACTGAGGAGAAACAGGAAGTGAGAAATTCAGACAAAGAGAAAAAACATTTAGAAGGGAAACGACTGGGGAACGACGATCAGTGACGTCACACGCTAAGCCACGCCCCCCACAAATCAGGGCACACTTAACCCCTACAGCGCCCCCTCCTGGTTAACCCCTTCACTGCCAGTGTCATTTTTACAGTAACCAGTGCATTTTTATAGCACTGGTCGCTGTAAAAATTACAATGGTCCCAAAATAGTGTCAAAAGTGTCTGATGTGTCCGCCATAATGTCGCAGTCACGAAAAAAATCGCTGATCACCGCCATTACTAGTAAAAAAAATATTAATAAAAATGGCATAAACTACCCCCTATTTTGTAAACGCTATAACTTTTGCACAAACCAATTAATAAACGCTTGCGATTTTTTTTACCAAAAATATGTAGAAGAATACGTATCGGCCTAAACTGAGGAAAACATTTTTTTTTATATATTTTTTGGGGATATTTATTATAGCAATAAGTAAAAAAATGTTAATTTTTTTTCAAAATTGTCGCTCTATTTTGGTTTATAGCGCAAAAAATAAAAACTGCAGAGGTGATCAAATACCACCAAAAGAAATCTCTATTTGTGGGAAAAAAGGATGGCAATTTTGTTTGGGAGCCACGTCGCACGACCACGCAATTGTCAGTTAAAGCGACGCAGTGCCGAATCGCAAAAAGGGGCCTGGTCTTAAGTGGTTAAGGATGCAAAATCTTAGGAACTCTGAGTATGTTAGAAGATAGAAATATGTAAATAGGGATCTATTGGTAAGCGAGACCTATCTGTAAATAGGTCTATCAAGAGTAGTCAATCATCTTTCTAACACTAATGCCGTGAACACACGATCGATTTTCTCGATGGTGAAAACACCGCAGAGAAATTCGACATGAAAAACGACGACCGGCTTGGTCCCCTACACACGGCCGGTTTTCATGACATTTTTTCTCTTGGTCGAGAAAACCGACCGTGTGTAGGCTCCCTGGCAGTGTTTCCCTATGGGAAAACTGCAGCGGAAAAAAATGCAGTGAGTCACGACGAGAAAAATTAGAGCATGTTCTAATTTTTCTCGTCGTGATTCTTGCCGTTTTTCTTGTTGGGAAAAATGCTGGAAAGCCCACACACGGGCGTTTTTATCGTCAAAGAGAAAAAATGAAATTTTTCCCAACGAGAAAAATGGTCGTGTGTACGCGGCATGACTTTGGATAAAAAAAATTAACACTAACTTGTATCTGCCTGAAGATTTTGGAACTAAGAATAGGATAGAGTAAAAACCTGTCTCCATTCCATAGTAGGTACTGGATCCACTGCTTAACTGCGTTTTAGAGACTCTTCATTAGTCAAGAGAGTGTCTCACTTTTTATTCGACTCTTGAACTTTTGTTTCCTTGAAATGGTCCCTCCATTGAATTCAAATTAATATCCCCTTACCACCACTGCTTGAACCCATTGATATCATCTGGTATATGGGTCCTTCCACAGTCTGCTGAAGAGTTTTAGAAGAAAAGCAGTTTTTTTTAACTCTGGTGGGGAGCAGCAATTTTAATAATCGTTAATGTGAAACAATAGAAATAAAAAATTCCTTGAAATAACATGCCTGTGGGTTGCCCTTAACCTGCCTGTGAAGTGGCGCATCTGTACATTGTATACAACCTACTGCAGGAAAACTGACTTTTAAACAGAAAAAAATACTACGGTATTTAAATTGTTATTAAATGACAGCTTCTAACTGCTTCATTCTGTTTGTAAACAAAGCAGTTGGAGATTCCCTTAATCTGTACTAGACCTTTATTCTAGATGAGGATCTGGTATAGATGTTAGTGGTGAAACCTACAAAAACAAAACGTGGGTTCCCCCATATTCCATGTCATATCCTTATTCAAGAATGCAGCCTGGAAGGCCAAGAACGGGAGGGGAGACAAGTGTGCACCCCTCCCTCCTAAACATGACAGGCCAAATTCCCCTAACATGGAGGTATCTTGCCAGGGGGTGCTCCCTTGCAAAGCACCTTGTCCCCACGAGGATGAGGACAAGGGCCTCTTTCCTATAACCTGGTGGGCTTGTGATTTTATGGGTGAGTCTATGGGTTGGGGCTTTATCAGCATCTTGAAGCCCCCTTTAAAAAAGAGGGGTCCCAAGATACCCCCCCCCCACATGAATGTGTAATGGTTAGTAGTCAGTAGTAAATAAACACTTTTATGACAAGTTATTTTGCTGTGGCTACACTAGCAATGGATGACCGCTTGTGGTCCCTGCTGCTAGAAATAAAAAAAAGAGGTTTTGTCTCCCAGGTGATGTCATTGACCTAAAAAAATCTCCACTTTTTTGGATGGGGTTCCCTCTTTTAAAAAAAATCCATCCTTAACCCCAAGGGTCTGGTGTGGAATTTGGGGGGACTTCTCACCATTTTTTGGTGTGGGGCCCCAATAAAAATTCTTTCAGGTCTGATGGGAATTATGGGGAGACCACATGCTTTTTTAATTAATCACTTTGTTTGTGTTCACCTGTCAGCTAAGCCAATTTAGCTGTTAGCCAACTTAATAAATGTATTAATTCATTGATTAATTAGTTAAATATCCTCTAATTGTGTTCCAAAGATCTTCTTTTATTTTTACAGGATGGAACAAAGGTCTTCAGCCTCAACAAAGGAAAGCTTTGTTGTAATTGAAAGTAGCAAAGAATTTGAGGCAAAATTAACTAAATCTTCCGTAAATTTGCCATCAACTTAAAGGGGTTGTAAAGGTAAAAGTTTTTTCACCTTAATGCATTCTATGCATTAAGGTGAAAAAACATCTGCGGGTTAGCGGCCCCCCAGCCCCCCCGTTTACTTACCTGACCCCTCGAAAGTCCCGCGCCATAAACGCGCTTGCTTCTCGGCCAGGCTTCTCGGCTCATTCATTGGGTGATTGAAAGCTTCTGTCAATCACATCCAATGACGCGGTGCGCCGGCGATACAGCCGCCGGCTGTATCACTGGAGCTCGCCCGCAAGAACTCACCACTATGCGAGCTCGCTGAGGGACCCCAGAAGACGAGGTGCGGGGCCACTCTGTGCAAAACGAGCTGCACAGTGGAGGTAAGTATAACATGTTTGTTATTTTTTTTTTAAAAACGTGCCTTTAGTGTTCCTTTAACCCCTTTGGAGATGGGGATGCTCTTATGTCTTTCTACTCCACAACTTTTACACTTTTAGACCATCTTTTTGGGCTTTTGCCACCAAAATATGGGCTACCAAGGGTGATATGCTGCTCACGCCAGGCAGGATGTTTGTCAGCTCTGCACTTCATTACATCTTTAAAAGGTATGGCAATTTCCAAAGGTAAAGTAGTATGTTTTGCCAGATGCATAAGAGTGCATCCACTTTAGGTGAGGTCTGCACCATATTTGGGTCTAAAGCCGGCAGGTGGTATACAATGCTTTTGACAAAAAATATTTTATATGGTACATCCAACACTTTATCATTTCTCTTACCTCAGGAATGAAATGAAATGAAGGAGGATCTTCTTGCTTCAAGCTGAGATCATATTTACAAATTTTCTTAAGATGTTCAACAATCTCCCAATTTAATTTCTTTAACTGCTTGAACAAAAGAAAAGACAAGAACAAAAATCAAAGGCATGGAAACCTTCTTCTGGTTCTTCATCCTCCATTTCACCTTATTCTTTAAAGGAGTTTTCCGCTTTATTTTTAGAGCATATCTTTTTTTGGGCTGAAGAAGATGGAGGAGGGGGGGGGGAGGTATAGCTGAAGAGGAATTAGGCTGAGAAATGAAATGGCTCATGCTTTCTTCTACAACATCTCTAATATAGGCTTTCACTTTTTCCGACTCTTTGTCTGTTTTCCCTGAGAGCTAATTAAAACATTCTTCACACACAATCTTTCCAGGTATAACTGTGCTTGTATAAGCCCAGTAAAAGCCTTCCTACATACAGTATACTGAATTCCAAACAAAACTTACCACTGGATAACACCCATTAAGGGATAACACCAGTGCCTTAACTCCAGGAAAGGCATATCCCAGGTGGATAGGGAACTTGTCTCCTTAAAGGGGAATCTTCTTCCAAGTGGTCTTTTGGAAAAAAAAGGAACACTGACAGCGGGAGGTGAAAGACCTATGTTGTTCAAACGGGGCTGTCTTTGAGTCATATGAGGTGGTACCTGTCAGTAGTCCGGTTGGAGGCCAAGGTGCTGAGAGGGGTCCCCTTGTGGCTGAGTGCAGTGCAACCCTGAAGAGGAAACAGGGAATGCAGTACCCAGAGAAGCACGGTTTGCCAGTGGCCGTGGTTGAAGGCTTGATCGATGTGGGACGACTGGAAAGAGCGAGATGCTCTGTATGGCAGGCGTGCTTGTGGAGAGACAGAAGCGGCAGGCGGTTGGGTGATCCAGAAGGAGTATCAGAAGCCAGGCTGGGGGTCATACACAGCACGATCAGTCAATAGCAGGTTTGGGATTCAGGCAGTAATACTGGAACAAGCTGGGGTCAGTAATTGGTAAGACAGGCAGAAGCAGAGTCGGAGAGCCAAGCCGGGATCAAGTAGTGGAGCAGGCAGAAGCAGGCCAGGATACAAGCCAAGGGTCAAACCGGGAAGACATGATCAGCGGATAGTGGAAGCCGGGTCGGTAGCAGGAAGTCCAGGATCAGAATACAGGAGCACAAGGAACACGGGGAGCTGACGATAATCCAGAAACTCAGGGATCTTAGCAGCAGGTATATATAGGCCAGGAGGCGCCATTGCGTACCTGTGTACGCCCGTTAGAGTCATCGCGTATCCATTTATATTAGTACGACTTCAAGTCGTTCCAACTTCAAAGTAGTCCCTGCACTACTTTGGTCTGATTTTGATGCCACTTACATAGGCATTCCCTGAAATCGCTGCAGCAAATTGCGGCAGAATCGCGGCAAATCGCGGTAAAATCGCGCGACTTTGAAGTCGCACTAGTGTGAAAGGGGCCTAAGGGGTACACTGCACTTAGCTGCAAGGGAAGCCCTCTCGTCACCTCAGTCTCCCGTCAGGTACATGACATAGGGATACCTTTGTAATGGCTGAAAATGCATTTGGAGACATCACCAGGGCAGGCCTCATCTGTGAAAAACAATTTCAATCAGTCTGGAAATTCTAACATAGCATTTCCTAGAGATCAATGAGTCAGAGGATGTCTGGATGTTTGATAAAATACATAGAAAAATACATAGCATTCATGGACATACCTCCTTCAGTGGATATATATCTATACAGGGCTTTTTTTTTCAGGGGGGAAACTTGGTGGAACTCAGTTCCACCACCTCTGGCTCAGACCCTTCTGTGCCTGCTCACCACAATCACTTGTAAACACAGAAGTCTGGTTTCTGTGTTTACAAGTGACAGCTCTGCACTCTGTATGTAATGCAATTCTGGTATTTAATGCCCCTTTAACCACTTCCCTACTGTGCACGAAAACCCCCTTCCTGCCCAAGCCATTTTTCAGCTTTTAGCGCTGTCACACTTTGAATGACAATTGCGCGGTCGTGCGAGGTGGCTCCCAAACGAAATTTGCGTCCTTTTTTTCCCACAAATAGAGCTTTCTTTTGGTGGTATTTGATCAGCTCTGCGGTTTTTATTTTTTGCGCTATAAACAAAAGAATAGCGTCTAGTTTGGAAAAAAAAAACACTATTTTTTACTTTTTGCTATAATAAATACCCATTTTTTTTTTTAAATAAAATTTTCCTCAGTTTAGGCCGATACGTATTCTTCTACATATTTTTGGTAAAAAAAAATCGCAATAAGCGCGTATTTATTGGTTTGCGCAAAAGTTATAGCGTCTACAAAATAGGGGATAGATTTATAGCATTTTTTTTTTTTTTTTACTAGTAATGGCGGCGATCTGCGATTTTTATTGTGACTGCGATATTGCGGCGGACACATCGGACACTTTTGACACATTTTTGGGACCATTCACATTTATACAGCGATCCCTGCTATAAAAATGCATTGATTACTGTATAAATGTGATTGGCAGGGAAGAGGTTAACCACTAGGGGGCGGGAAGGGGTTAAATATGTTCCCTCAATGTGTTCTAACTGTGGGGGGAGGTGACTGACTGGGGGAGGTGACCGATGGTTGTCCCTATGTACAAGGGACACACCATCGGTCCCCTCTCCCTCACAGGACGTGGATCTCTGTGTTTACACACAGAGATCCACTTTCCTGCTCGTTTCTCAGGCAATCGCGTGTGCCCGGCGGCAATCGCCTTGGGAACGCGGCGGCGCGCGTGCGCGCCCTAGCTCGTTTTAAAGGGAGGACGTCATATGACGTCCTCCCAGAACGAGAGTGTCCTCCGCCCGCCGTCAATTGACAGTGGGCGGGGGACAAGTGGTTAAGGCCCTCCTACTGTTTTCGTGAAATTTGACTGACGTCACCCACTATTTGATGTGATTTGGAGGGTATGTGTAGGGGAGGGGTTTTGTGGGGCTGTGGTTAATTCCAGCACTTATTTTTTGAGAAAAATAGCCCTGTATCTATATATATATATATATAGATATACTTTTATTAAGAAAGTGTTTTAACCCTCAAGCACTACAGGCTGTGTAATATTTCATGACTACATATTAGGCTAACCAAGCATAGAAAAATGTATGTTTATCAGGGATATTGGATATAAAAAGATCATGATGGTAGGGAATATTAAAAGTGTATTATTCCTAATTGTTAGTTATTGAGAGAGAATTACTATTTATTTAAAAACATACCGTATATACTCAAGTATAAGCCGACCTGAATATAAGCTGAGGCACCTAATTTTACCACAAAAAACTGGGAGAACTTATTGACTCGAGTATAAGCCTAGGGTGTCCATCTGCATGCCTCACTTTGCCTCAGTGTGTCCATGTGCATGCCCCACTGTGTCCATGCCTCACTGTGCCTTACTGTGCCCATGCTTCACTGTGTACATGCCTCACTGTGTCCATGCCTCACTGTGCCCATACCTCACTGTGCCCATGCCTCACTGTCACTGTGCCCTTGCCTCACTGTGTCCATGCCTCACTGTGCCTTACTGTGCCAATGCCTCACTGTGTACATGCCTCACTGTGTCCATACCTCATTGTGCCCATACCTCACTGTGCCCATGCCTCACTGTCACTGTGCCCTTGCCTCACTGTGTCCATGCCTCACTGTACCTTACTGTGCCCATGCCTCACTGTGTACATGCCTCACTGTGTCCATGCCTCACTGTGCCCATGCCTCACTGTGTCCATGCCTCACTGTGCCCAATCTCCCTACCTGATCTCCGGCGCTGTGTGACTAGACTGACGTTTAACATGGGAGTCTATGGAAGGGGTGCCCGGCTTTGAAAAATCGTTGCTCCCCGGCCGTAGGTCCCCTGGACAAAAACCTTTGCACACTTGTTGATGAAGAGTTGGGCTATGTGTGTGCCAAATTTGGGGCATCCCAGGGGACCTAGGACTGGCTGGTACCGGGTCCCCAAATTCACTGGAGAAATTACCGTTTAACATGAGAGTCTATGGAAGGGATGCCCGGCTTTGAAAAATCGGTGCTCCCCGGCGGTAGGTCCCCCAGACAACAAACTTTGCACACTTATAGAGGAAGAGTGGGGCGCACAAATTTGAAGATGGACACAGACTCGAGTATAAGCCGAGGGGGGCATTTTCAGCACAAAAAAATGTGCTGAAAAACTTGGCTTATACTCGAGTATATACGGTATATAAAACATAAGGAAAACTATTCAGATAAATTTGGTATTTATTTGCTAAATGGTAACTTTGTATATTGGGTGAAAAGCTTAAAATATCATATTCAATTCTACTTCACACTCCAAAAAATCTTTGACATTGTACTTACATTGTTACTGCAATATTTTTTCTCCTATCCAAAGGGCCTAATTGATTTATCTGCCAGGAGCCTAAAGCCCCCAAAATAAGATAGCTTTGAGTTTACAGAGGTCATTTTTCATTGTCTAAATAAAATTTTCTAAACAAAAATCTTTCATCCTGTTAACCGCAGGGTCCTTATCTCCCTGGAGGCAACAGAATCCTGAAAGAAGCCATTTCAATTCCTTTATATGGAGAGATAAAAGCAAACGTTTGATTAGAAAGGTATGGAAAAAATTACCATTACATAGTATTATTATGAGCTAGGGAAATGATTAAATTGTGCAATATAAACTTGGTTCAAATAGGTGTAAAAAACATGAGTATATTTTGCTTTACTGTCTTTAAAATATATAGAAATATATAGAAATACTCTAATCATGGTTACAGTCATAGCCAAACAAGTTGACATGTATCAAAGAGACTCTGTCACCAGCTGAAAAACTGCAGGTAAAGACACTGTAAAATCAAGTAGATTGAATGCTTAGATGTCGTGTGCAATATGCCATAGAACTTGCCATAGAACTTGCCAGAAAATTTGACTACTTCAGGAAGAGTCTATTTCCTAGCACAGCATCATCTTCCCTTACCTATCATGGCTCTCTCCTCTTCTGGGAGTGTGTAATTACTGTCTGTGGCTGCTCCAGATCATCTGTCCCTCCTTTCCCTACATAACCTTATATTTATGTGAGAAGCGAAGGGGAATACTATAGAGTGCCAACTGAGTGGCAGCTATGAATCTGCTGGGACTGCTGACATCACATGCAGGATGGCACTTCCAATCAGCAGTCTCAGGCTATTTGGGTTCCCAAAAAGGAGTCTTTTTCAGGTAGATAATATGAAAAAGAATCACCCCCCTCACATTTTGTTTCTTTTTCCGCCTGAAATGAAGATAGACACAGTTGTTGTTTTATCCAACTGTATTTACTAGTGCAACTTATAACATCCAAGTGAAAGATATAACACCAAAAAAAAACAGAATCACTGAGTTGGAAAAAGGATCACCCCCCCCCCCCCCCTTATGTCAGTATTTTGTTGGACCACATGCTTTAATTACAGCCTTCTGGAAAAGTCAGTGAGCCAATCATACAAGCAGGAAATTATATTTCTGAGGGTGTTCCGTACACTAACTGGAACGGAACACCGCCAGGCTGCCATGTTACATCAAATTGTACAGAAAATGATAGTACTGCAGATTGAAAAGAAAATTTGTTTTTTTAACTACTTCCGGACCGCCACACGCCGATCTACGTCGGCTGTTTGAAGAGAGATATCTTTGTTATGGCAGCAGCTAGCTGCCATAACCCAGGTATCCTCCTCTTAAGCCGGCGGTCCGGTTTCCGATAAAAGTGGTCTCTGCGGCGGATTCACCGCAAGATCACTTTTATCGGCGGCGGGAGAGGGGCTCCCGCCTCCCGCCGCTCTCCCGTGCCCTCCGCCGCTTACCGGAGCCATCAGTAGCGGCGGAGGCCATCGGGTCCTCTTTCTGCTGCCTGGGTATGGAGATGAGTGAGGGGAAGATGGCCCCCACCCGTCTCCATACCATTGCAGGGCGGAAGTCGCGTCAAAACGTCACTTCCGCCCATAGCTCTTAAAGGGCCATTTCTTTTTTTGCATTTTTTCAAATGAGAATTTATTTTTTATTTATTTTTATTGCATTTTAGTGTAAATATGAGATCTGAGGTCTTTTTGACCACATATTTAAGAGATCCTATCATGTTTGTTTCTATTAAAGGAGATGTTTACATTCCTTGTAATAGGAATAAAAGTGACACAATTTTTTTTGTCTTGCCGAGCTCGCGTGCAGAAGCGAACGCATACGTGAGCAGCGCCCACATATGAAAACGGTGTTCAAACCACACATGTGAGGTATCACCACGATCGGTAGTAATAATTCGAGTAATAAACGAGCAATAATTCTAGCCCTGGACCTCCTCTGTAACTCAAAACATGCAACCAAAAAAGTGCGCTCGTAAGACCACTGCGCAAATACGGTGTGACATAAAATATTGCAACAACTGCCATTTTATTCTCTAGGGTGTTAGAATTTTTTTTTATAATGTTTGGGGGTTCTAAGTAATTTTTTAGCAAAAAAAAATGTTTTTAACTTGTAAACAACAAATCTCAGAAAGAGGCTCGGTCCTTAAGTTGTAACATTTAACTACAATATGGCTTGTGTAGTAATTGTATTTTGAAATATTTTTTTTGCTATCTTTCCCACAAAAGTAGAGTTAGCCTTTAAATAAAATGCTTGGGGATGCCTTAAACTTGCAAATCATGTAGCACACCTGTAGAATGTACTCCTGAAAAATGATCAAAAATGTTTTTTGCCTCTAAATGGCTCCTTTTTTTCCCCCACAGATTAATGGTAAATGACATCAGCCAATATCCCCAGTCAGTTTGTTGACATTTAGCAGCCGGCTATGAAATGTTCATTTGCAGAGTGTAATGGGAGAGGATCGCCATGAAGCGGTCTTTGTGTCTGCAGGTCATTAGGGCATTGTTCATTGTGATTGACAATGAATCTACATATATTGCTAGACGATGTGATTGATTTTGGATGTACATCAGGAAACCATGTTTATTTATTTATTTTTGTTTATTTTATTGCCACTAAATGAATGACTTCTAGTTGCAGAAGCCCAAAGTTCAGACACGTGACTAATTGGCCAAATCTGGCAATTTATTTTGCCTGTTCAGAAAACTGCAAATAACATGGGTTTGAGTCCATCTCACAGTCAGCCAATAGCCAAGTGTACCCCTAGTCATTACAAACAGGAAACATTATAACACTGCTGAAACTGGAATATTTTTATTTTATTTTTTTGTCTATAATTTGCATAAACTGCATTTTTAAAGAAAATATTGCCAAGAGAAATCCTTGTTTGTAGAAAAGAAAATCTGTATTACTTAGTTATCTTATGTAAAGACAAATTGCATAAACATTAAGCTCATAACCAAAATTGCTTTGGTCGAGGTGTATAGAGGTGCAAGAGATGAACTTCAGTTAAGAATTAAACAAAATGCAGAGAAAAGGATTACAGCAGCAGATTTTTTTTTTTATTGAACAACAGATTCTGGATCTAACTCAAGTGCACTCAAAGGAACTAAGTGAAAAACTACAACCTAATCTAAGTCCCAACCTGAATTTAGTGAAGTTAAAATAAAGTAAATAGTGTGAGATAGAATGTTGGAAGCTTATTAGTTAAATAAATTTAGAGGTTAGTTTATTGAGCTACAGTAGATTCGTAATTCTGAAACTCTACTTACTTTCTTTCAGGCTGTATGGGAAATATTGCAAACAATGGGAACTAGGGATACCAACGTGGACCTTCTTCTAAGAATAGTTGCCTGGCTAGATAAGATTTTATATTCATATATAGTCTTTTTCATCGCCCCGTGATCCCATTTTGGCTGTGATATATTGATGGTCCACTGGTGTGGTGGGTGCGCGCTTGATAATATATTTTTGGATATAACTTTCAAACTTTGATTATGTATACAGTCATGGCCGAAATTGTTGGCACCCCAGAAATTTTTCCAGAAAATCAAGTATTTCTCACAGAAAAGTATTGCAGTAACACATGTTTTGCTATACACATGTTTATTCCCTTTGTGTGTATTTGAACAAATCAAAAAAAGGGAGGAAAAGAAGCAAATTGGACATAATGTCACACAAAACTTCAAAAATGGGCTGCTCAAAATTCTTGGCACCTTTAACTTAATATTTGGTTGCACACCCTTTGGAAAAAATAACTGAAATCAGTTGCTTCCTATAATCATCAATAAGCTTCTTACACCTCTCACCCGGAATTTTGGACCACTCTTCCTTTGCAAACTGCTCCAGGTCTCTCTTATTGGAAGGGCACCTTTTCCTAACAGCAATTTTAGGATCTTTCCACAGGTGTTCAATGGGATTTAGATCTGGACTCATTGCTGGCCACTTTAGAGCTCTCCATCGCTTTGTTGTCATCCATTTCTGGGTGCTTTTTGACATATGTTTGGGGTAATTTTCCTGCTGGAAGACCCAAGATCTCGGACGCAAACCCAGCTTTCTGACACTGGGCTCTACAGTGCGACCCAAAATCCTTTATTAATCCTCAGATTTCATGATGCCTTGCACACATTCAAGGCACCCAGTGCCAGAGTCAGCAAAACAACCCCAAAACTTCAATGAACCTCCACCATATTTCTCAGTAGGTACTGTGTTCTTTTCTTTGTAGGCCTCATTCCGTTTTCGGTAAACAGTAGAATGATGTGCTTTACCAAAAAGCTCTATCTTGGTCTCATATGTCCACAAGACGTTTTCCCAGAAGGATTTTGGCTTACTCAAGTACATTTTGGCAAACTGTAGTCTTGCTTTTGTATGTCTCTGTGTCAGTAGTGGGGTCCTCCTGGGTATCCTGCCATAGCGTTTCATTTCATTTAAATGTTGGATAGTTTGCGCTGACACTGATGCTTCCTGAGCCTGCAGGACAGCTTGAACTTCTTTGGAACTTGTTTGAGGCTGCTTATCCACCATCCGGACTATTCTGCGTTGCAACCTTTCATCAATTTTTCTCTTCCGTCAATGCCCAGAGAGATTAGCTACAGTGCCATGGGGTGCAAACTTCTTGATAATGTTGGGCACTGTGGACAAAGGCAAATCTAGATCTCTGGAGATGGACTTGTAACCTTGAGATTGTTGAAATTTTTTCACAATTTTGGTTCTCAAGTCCTCAGACAGTTCTCTTCTCCTCTTTCTGTTGTCCATGCTTAGTGTGGCACACACAGACACACAATGCAAAGACTAAGTGAACTTGTCTCCTTTTATCTGCTTTCAGGTGTTTTTTTTTATATTGCCCACACCTGTTACTTGCCCCAGGTGAGTTTAAAGGAGCATCACATGCTTGAAACAATCTTATTTATCCACAATTTTTAAAGGGTGCCAAGAATTTTGAGCAGCCCATTTTTGAAGTTTTGTGTGACATTATGTCCAATTTGCTTTTTTTCCTCCCTTTTTTTGATTTGTTCCAATACACACAAAGGGAATAAACATGTGTATAGCAAAACATGTCTTACTGCAATACTTTTCTGTGAGAAATACTTGATTTTCTGGAAAAATTTCTGGGGTGCCAACAATTTCGAGGGTGACTGTATGCATGTTATCATTTTTTTTTTCATGTAGGCGTATTCCTAGCATGTAAACACTTCCTGATAAAGCCAGAATAGGTGAAACATGTAGAAGCAAGTGCATAAAGAAACTGAAATTTTAGCAGAGTGTATTTCCATCCATAGTTGTTGTTATTCATGAATATTTATGTATATGAATGTTTCCTTGTCTTTCGACTTTTTAAATATGGATTATAATAAATGCACATTAACCACTTCAGCACCGGACCATTTGGCTGGTCAAAGACCAGGCCACTTTTTGCGATTCGGCACTGCGTCGTTTTAACTGACGATTGCGCGGTCGTGCGACGTGGCTTCCAAACAAAATTGATGTCCTTTTTTTTCCACAAAAAGAGCTTTCTTTTAGTGGTATTTGATCACCTCTGCGGTTTTTATTTTTTGCGCTATAAACAAAAATAGAGCGACAATTTTGAAAAAAATTCTATATTTTTTTACTTTTTGCTATAATAAATATCCCCAAAAAAATATATAAAAAAAAAATTCTCATCAGTTTAGATCGATACGTATTATTCTACATACTTCTGGTAAAAAAAATCGCAATAAGCGTTTATTGATTGGTTTGCGCAAAAGTTATAGCATCTACAAAATAGGGGATAGTTTTATGGCATTTTTATTAATATTTTTTTTTTTACTAGTAATGGTGGTGATCAGCGATTTTTATCGTGACTGTGACATTAGGGCAGACACATCGGACACTTTTGACACCATTTTGGGACCATTGTAATTTTTACAGTGATCAGTGCTATAAAAATGCACTGATTACTGTAAAAATTACACTGGCAGTGAAGGGGTTAACCTGTAGGGGGCGCTGAAGGGGTTAAGTGTGTCCTAGGAAGTGATTCTAACTTAGGGGGCGTGGCTACGAGTGACATGTCACTGATCGCTGTTCCAGATTCTGAGGGAATACACGATTAGTGACAAGTCACTAGGAAGAATGGGGAGATGTTGTGTTTACACTGACATCTCCCCGTTCTTCAGCTCCGTGACACGATCGCGGGACACCGTCGGACATCGATTCCGCTGGGTGCCGCGGGCAAGGTCATGGAGCTTGCGGCATTGTTGCGAGCGCGCCAGCAGCAGCGCGTGACCACGTGGTGGAAATTTAAAGGGGACGTATATATACTCCTATTTGCACAGCAGTGCCATTCTGTCGAAGTAAAAAGTCGTGCGGCGGTCGGCAAGCGGTTAAAACTGTATCCGGTTTGGTTTAATGTTGTGTGAGGGGGTTAGCTCGGCAGCGGGTGTGTGTGACCCCCGGGATGGGCTCCCCATACAAAAACAGGCCCAGCAAACGGAGGTTGTGGTTTTCAAAATCAAAAAAAAGGTGCGGTTTATTTTCTATTTACAGTGACAAAACACAGCAAAGCCAAAAGAAACATATAAACAAAATAAATCCTGGTCAACTTGACCTCTGACTAAACATACAGGTTTCCTAACTAACAACTGGGATCAGCCTAGTGCTGTCCTAGTCCCTAAGTCCCTGGTTTTAAATGTCCAAGCAAATAGCCACACAGGCTTTGTCTCACCGCACAGGGGTTCACTCTCCCTAGACAGTCCACACAGGTCTGGTTCCAGGCATGAGCTAACATCTAATGAAGCTGGGAGTTCTTATAGAGGCCTAAATGAGCTGACAAGCTTCAGCTGGCCTCATCAACTCCCTGTCTGTACGACGCCCAGCCCTCTCCCTAGAGGTATGAGTCATTCATGAGCCCACTAGCCTCAGCTGGGCTTCATCAACTCCCTAGTTGTATAAGTCGGCGTAAAGCCTGAATCTGGGCGAAATATATCTACCCCCCTGGATGCAACCAGGTGACTTTACCTTCCTGCTGTCACATACCCCCCCCTCTTGTTTTAACCTCGGGGTTGGAACACCAGCAATCAGGCATTCATGTACTCGAGACAAAGCATCCACATTCCCCATTTGAACGCCAGGGCGATGCTTTACTGTGAAGTTGAATTCCTGGAGGGCCAGGAACCACCTATTCACTCTTCTATTTGTTTCCTTGTTTTGAGCCATCCACTTTAACGGAGCGTGATCCGTAACCATGTCAAAGTGCCTACCTAGCAGGTAGTACCGAAGGGAATCTAGAGCCCACTTCACCGCTAAACACTCCTTTTCAACGGTGGCGTAATTTACCTCATGGGACTTCAACTTCCTGCTGAGGTAAATGACTGGGTGCTCTTCCCCGTTCCAGACCTGGGACAATACTGCTCCTAACCCCACATCTGACGCATCACTTTGTACGACAAAGTCTTTAGAGAAGTCGGGTGAGTACAACACTGGCTGGCTACATAAGGCTTGTTTCAAGAATTGGAATGCTGCCTCAGCCTCGGGGGTCCATTTAATCATGACCGACCCTTTCCCCTTCGTTAGGTTGGTTAGGGGCACAGCCTTAGAAGCAAAGTGGGGAATGAATCGCCGATAATACCCAGCGATTCCCAGAAAGGCTCGTACCTGCTTCTTGCTGTTGGGACGTGGCCAACTCTGGATGGCCTCGACTTTGTTGAGTTGGGGTTTTATTACTCCCCTCCCAATGGTGTACCCAAGATATTTGGCCTCCTCCTGCCCAATGGTACACTTCTTGGGGTTAGCCGTAAACCCCGCTTCCCGAACAGAGTCCAGGACTGCTTGCACTTTTGGCAGATGTGAGGCCCAATCTGTGCTATGGACAATTACGTCATCCAGGTAAGCCGCAGCATACTTCCGATGGGGCCTCAGCATCTGGTCCATTTTCCGCTGGAATGTGGCCGGCGCATTCTGTAACCCGAACGGCATTCTTTTATATTGGAACGCCCCGTCTGGGGTTACAAATGCGGTTTTCTCTTTGGCCAATTTGGCCAGGGGGATTTGCCAATACCCTTTTGTGAGGTCAAGAGTCGTCATGTATCGGGCTGTTCCCAGCCGGTCGATCAACTCATCTATACGTGGCATGGGGTAGGTGTCAAATTTTGTAACTTTGTTCAACTGACGAAAATCGTTACAAAATCGCCAGCTCCCATCCGGTTTAGGCACCAACACAATGGGACTAGACCAATCACTTTGGGACTCCTCTATCACCCCTAAGTTCAGCATTTTCTGTACTTCCTCCCGTATTGCCTCCCGTCGGGCCTCTGGGATCCGATAGGGTTTTAACTTCACCCTTTCACCGGGCGGGGTAATGATGTCATGCTCTACCCCAAATGTTTGTCCCGGCAGCTCAGAGAATACCTCCTTGTTGCGAAGCACAAACTCCTTAACCTCCTGTTGTTGGGGTTGTGACAAGGTGGCTGCTATTCCAACCTCAGGAATCACGCAACCAGTTTGAGCTGGTGACCAAGTGTCTGCGACTAGGGACTCTCTATCCCTCCAGGCTTTCAACAGATTAACGTGATAGATCTGTTCGGGCTTTCGCCTTCCTGGTTGTCTGACCTTGTAATTCACTTCGCTCACTTTTTCCATTATCTCGTAGGGGCCTTGCCATTTGGCAAGGAATTTACTTTCAACCGTAGGGACAAGTACCAGTATCCTATCCCCCGGGGAAAAGGTACGGGTCTTGGCTCCACGGTTGTACACTCTCTGCTGTGCTAACTGCGCTTGGGCCAAATGTTCCTTCACGATGGGCATTACCTGTGCAATTCGGTCTTGCATCAGGGCGACATGCTCAATCACACTCCTGTGGGGAGAACTCTCACTTTCCCAAGTTTCCTTGGCAATATCCAACAGCCCTCTGGGGTGTCTCCCACACAGTAACTCAAAGGGGGAGAATCCCGTAGAGGATTGGGGCACCTCCCTAATAGCAAACATCAGATAAGGAAGTAGACAGTCCCAATCCTTTCCATCTCTATCCACCACTTTCTTCAACATTTGTTTTAGGGTTTTGTTGAATCTTTCAACCAGCCCATCGGTTTGGGGGTGATACACAGATGTACGTAATTGCGTCACTTTGAACAATTTACACAGCTCCTTCATAACCCGGGACATAAAGGGTGTACCTTGGTCCGTAAGCAGTTCTTTACAAATACCCACCCGGCTAAACACAAGAGATAGCTCTTTGGCTATGGTTTTGGCCGAGGTATTTCGGAGAGGGATCGCTTCTGGATAACGGGTGGCATAGTCCATTATAACTAATATGTACTGGTGCCCCCTAGCGGACTTGATTATAGGACCTACCAAATCCATGGCGATCCTCTCAAACGGGACCTCAATGATGGGTAGAGGGACCAGCGGGCTACGGAAATGTGGTATCGGGGCCGACCTCTGACACACAGGGCAGGAGGAACAATAATTTTCTATGTCCTTCATCACCCCCGGCCAATAGAATCTCTGTAATACCCTCTCTCGGGTTTTCTCTGTCCCCAGATGACCTCCAAGAATGTGCCCATGGGCCAACTCCAACACCAACTTCCTGTAAGGTTTGGGCACCACAAGCTGCTCAACGGTTTCTTCTGCCCTTTTTGCCACCCGATACAGTAGGTCCTTCTCTACGCTGAAGTATGGGTAAGTGCAGGTATTATCTGGGTTCACTAACTCGCCATCTATTTTCACTACGTTTTCGCGTGCCTTTATTAGGGCGGGGTCTTTCAACTGTTCTGTGGCAAAGTTTTCCCTGTGAACCTCAAGATCAGAAAACTCCACAGACGGTAGGTTTTCGTCTGAGGAGGTGGGCTCCTCTCCAGTTTCTTGAGTCTCCCCTGCCAATACTGATAAGGGAAATTCCGGAGAGTCCTCACCACTCTCAGGGGAGTTCTGGCTATCACATTCCTGGTACATAGGGGCACCAGTGGGGGGCTCAGGATCATCCCACAGTTCCCAGAACTTCGGAAAATCCCTTCCCACAATGGCGTCATACGGTAACTGAGATACTAAGCCCACTGGATGAGAGAGGGTACCTTTGGGGGTCTCGAAACACACTGTAGTCACTGGATACTCTCGGGTGTCCCCATGCACACAAATAACAGCTACCTTGCTATTCCCAGAGACCTCTGTTTTAACTAACTCAGCCTTTATCAGGGTCACAAGGCTACCTGAATCCAGCAATACCACAACATTTCTACCATTAACACACATTTTGCATAAATGTTTCTCAATTCCTCGAATGGCAGTGCATGCGACTGTCGCACACAGCGACTGACGTCTGCCCGTCAGAAAGTCACACTGCATGGGTTCCTCCACAACCGGGCAATTGGCTGCAATATGTCCCGCTTGCCGGCAGCGGTAGCAAATGATCCTTCTTGCCGCCTCTTGAGCCGCTGATTTCCCAGGCTGTTCTCGCCAAACTTGGGGTAGAGCTCCCACCCTCTCACTCTCTCCACCCTTACCCCTTGGAATCCTCTTATCCGCCCCTGGGGATGGTCTGGTCTTAGGGTGGAAAGTCCGAGTGTCTCTGGAAGAGGCCGTCAGGTTCTCTGTAGCCAAGTATTTCTCCACACGATCCACAAGACCATCGGCCGTCTCTGGGTCTCCATGGCTTACCCACTTTTGGATGGCAGTAGGAAGAGCTCTCAAAAACCGATCCATTACAACACGTTCCACAATCTTTGGTGCGGACAAAGTCTCTGGCTGTAGCCACTTTCTGCTCAGGTGAATGAGATCATACATTTGAGACCTGGGGGGTTTTCCAAGCTGGAAAGTCCAGTTATGCACACGCTGAGCCCGGACAGCCTGGGTGACACCCAGCCTTGCCAATATCTCAGCTTTTAGCATCACATAGTCTTTTGCTTGGTCAGGCTCTAGGTCATAGTAAGCCTTCTGCGATTCACCAGTTAACAGAGGAGCCACCAGTCCAGCCCACTGCTCCTCAGGCCACTTTTCTCTTTCAGCAGTCCTTTCAAATGTGGTCAAAAATACCTCTGGATCATCCTCTCCAGTCATTTTGTCAATAAACGACTCACCCCAAAGGACGCGGTATTAGTGGGACGGCTTTCCTCACTGGTCTGCGGACGTTGCTGCATTACTGCTTCCATTTGTTGTAGTCTCTGCTCTTGCTTCTGTAACAGGTCTATGAAGCGGGCCTCAGATTGCTGCTGGGCTTGTTGCTGAGCTTCCAGACTCTGTTGGTGAGCTTGCTGCTGGGCTGCAAGGCTCTGTTGATGAGCTTGCTGCTGGGCTGCGAAGTTCTGTTGTTGAGCTGCAAGGCTCTTTTGCAAACCTGCATTTGTCTGCTGTTGATTGGCATTTGCTAGAGCCAGCTGCTTCAGTATCTCCTCCATGCTGGCTTAAAAAAAACTGCCACTGGTTCTCCACCAACTGTGAGGGGGTTAGCTCGGCAGCGGGTGTGTGTGACCCCCGGGATGGGCTCCCCATACAAAAACAGGCCCAGCAAACGGAGGTTGTGGTTTTCAAAATCAAAAAAAAGGTGCGGTTTATTTTCTATTTACAGTGACAAAACACAGCAAAGCCAAAAGAAACATATAAACAAAATAAATCCTGGTCAACTTGACCTCTGACTAAACATACAGGTTTCCTAACTAACAACTGGGATCAGCCTAGTGCTGTCCTAGTCCCTAAGTCCCTGGTTTTAAATGTCCAAGCAAATAGCCACACAGGCTTTGTCTCACCGCACAGGGGTTCACTCTCCCTAGACAGTCCACACAGGTCTGGTTCCAGGCATGAGCTAACATCTAATGAAGCTGGGAGTTCTTATAGAGGCCTAAATGAGCTGACAAGCTTCAGCTGGCCTCATCAACTCCCTGTCTGTACGACGCCCAGCCCTCTCCCTAGAGGTATGAGTCATTCATGAGCCCACTAGCCTCAGCTGGGCTTCATCAACTCCCTAGTTGTATAAGTCGGCGTAAAGCCTGAATCTGGGCGAAATATATCTACCCCCCTGGATGCAACCAGGTGACTTTACCTTCCTGCTGTCACAGTTGGCACCTAAAAAGTCCCACATCCTTTTTTGTCAAATATTTTATCAGTACATTGTATAATAAAAAAGACCACAGCTTAATTTAATTAATTAAATGTCAAGAAACAACATTGATATCTGGAGGCCATAGCAATACAAGCAGTCCAATATAGTGGTACTATTACTACAATGGGATACTGATATGAAGGATACTGGATCAATTTTACATATTTTATTTTATTTGCACAAAAAAGAGGTATATGAGAAATATGATACCAAACTAAAAATACAAAATTGTTGCTATTAATAAGACATATGTATATCAAATTGCACACTACATAGGATGTTAGACATACTGCAAATAGCTTTGAACTTTGTATATAATATAAAAGCATGCCTTTAAATTTAAACTAAATATCATTAACAACTTGTGCTTAGAACAGCATTATTTCTAGCTTTTTTTCAGCAAGTAATGTTTATGGAGTTATTTTTCGATCATACAAGGTTAGGAAGGAGGGGAATTTGTGGGAAGGAGAAATCAGCTAGGCAAATGTCATCATATGAAAAAAGTGTGATTGATTAAATATTGACCTGCTGTTTAAGCATTGGGTAAGAACCAAGCATTATAAAATAAATTCTTCACTTGACTTCATGTTGTGATTAGTGTTAGCTATTTTAATACAAGATCAAGAACTGTATAGCAGACTCATACATTTGTAACACACTAGAACTGTATTAGTCATTTTAAACCAACCTTAAATTAGACTAGAAAACAGCATTAATGCTAATATAGGGGTGACTGTGTCTACCACTGAGAAAAATGGCACATGGTATGGAATCTCTTAACGCAAAATTACTTTAGGGAAATTTACTGCTATTCTCCATCTCTGAAATGGAACAGTGAAGCACAAAGCATACAGTATGATGCAGTATATGAAATATTTTATAATAAATCATTACACTATTTACCGTATTTTCTGATGTATAAGGCGACCAGGCGTATAAGACGATTCCCTAATTCTACTGTATTTCTACAGTTTTTGCCTATACTCACTGTATAGGACGACCCCCCCTTCTGAGGCTTCATATTGCCTACATTTCCTTCTTCTTAATGGAAGTTGGAGCCATACCGCGCTGAGCCAATCACGGCGACCAATGTATTCTATTAATGAATACAAAGCCTGCTTGGATTGGCAGAGGCTGTAACATCATCAGCCCGCGCCTCTCTGACTCTTAAAGCCAATCCGAGCAGGCTACTGTATGTACAGTATTACCGCACATCCGGTGGGCTGACATACAGCCGGCTGCATTTAATACCCGGCGTATAAGATGACCTCCGCTTTTTGCCCGTTTTTTAAGTGTAAAAGGTCGTCTTATACGCCGGAAAATACTGTATCTATCTATATTTACATGCAAACACATTATATATATATATATATATATATATTGTGACAGCAGGAAGGTAAAGTCACCTGGTTGCATCCAGGGGGGTAGATATATTTCGCCCAGATTCAGGCTTTACGCCGACTTATACAACTAGGTGGAGAGTTGTATAAGCCCAGCTAAGGCTAGTGGGCTCATGGATGACTCATACCTCTAGGGAGAGTGTGGGGCGTCGTGCAGACAGGGAGTTGATGAGACCAGCTGAAGCTTGTCAGCTCATTTAGGCCTCTATAAGAACTCCCAGCTTCATTAGATGTTAGCTCATGCCTGGACCCAGACCTGTGTGGACTGTCTAGGGAGAGTGAACCCCTGTGCGGTGAGACAAAGCCTGTGTGGCTATTTGCTTGGACATTTAAAACCAGGGACTTAGGGACTAGGACAGCACTAGGCTGATCCCAGTTGTTAGTTAGGAAACCTGTATGTTTAGTCAGAGGTCAAGTTGACCAGGATTTATTTTGTTTATGTTTCTTTTTCTTTGCTGTGTTTTGTCACTGTAAATAGAAAATAAACCGCACCTTTTTGATTTTGAAAACCACAACCTCCGTTTGCTGGGCCTGTTTTTGTGTGGGGAGCCCATCTCGGGGGTCACACACACCCGCTGCCGAGCCAACCCCCTCACAGTTGGTGGAGAACCAGTGGCAGTTTTTTTTTAAGCCAGCATGGAGGAGATACTGAAGCAGCTGGCTCTAGCAAATGCCAATCAACAGCAGACAAATGCAGGTTTGCAAAAGAACTTCGCAGCCCAGCAGCAAGCTCATCAACAGAGCCTTGCAGCCCAGCAGCAGACAAACGCAACTTTGCAACAGAGTCTGGAGGCTCAGCAACAAGCCCAGCAGCAATCTGAGGCCCGCTTCATAGACCTGTTGCAGAAGCAAGAGCAGAGACTACAACAACAGATGGAAGCAGTAATGCAGCAACGTCCGCAGGCCAGTGAGGAAAGCCGTCCCACTAATACCGCGTCCTTTGGGGTGAGTCGTTTATTGACAAAAATGACTGGAGAGGATGATCCAGAGGTATTGTTGACCACATTTGAAAGGACCGCTGAAAGAGAAAAGTGGCCTGAGGAGCAGTGGGCTGGACTGGTGGCTCCTCTGTTAACTGGTGAATCGCAGAAAGCTTACTATGACCTAGAGCCTAACCAAGCAAAAGACTATGTGATGCTAAAAGCTGAAATATTGGCAAGGCTGGGTGTCACCCAGGCTGTCCGGGCTCAGCGTGTGCATAACTGGACTTTCCAGCTTGGAAAACCCCCCAGGTCTCAAATGTATGATCTCATTCACCTGAGCAGAAAGTGGCTACAGCCAGAGACTTTGTCCGCACCAAAGATTGTGGAACATGTTGTAATGGATCGGTTTTTGAGAGCTCTTCCTACTGCCATCCAAAAGTGGGTAAGCCATGGAGACCCAGAGACGGCCGATGGTCTTGTGGATCGTGTGGAGAAATACTTGGCTACAGAGAACCTGACGGCCTCTTCCAGAGACACTCGGACTTTCCACCCTAAGACCAGACCATCCCCAGGGGCGGATAAGAGGATTCCAAGGGGTGAGGGTGGAGAGAGTGAGAGGGTGGGAGCTCTACCCAAAGTTTGGCGAGAACAGCCTGGGAAGTCAGGGGCTCAAGAGGCAGCCAAATGGATTGTTTGCTACCGCTGCCGGCAAGCGGGACATATTGCAGCCAATTGCCCGGCTGTGGAGGAACCCATGCAGTGTGACTTTCTGACGGGCAGACGTCAGTCGCTGTGTGCGACAGTCGCATGCACTGCCATTCGAGGAACTGAGAAACATTTATGCAAAATGTGTGTTAATGGTAGAAATGTTGTGGTATTGCTGGATTCAGGTAGCCTTGTGACCCTGATAAAGGCTGAGTTAGTTAAAACAGAGGTCTCTGGGAATAGCAAGGTAGCTGTTATTTGTGTGCATGGGGACACCCGAGAGTATCCAGTGACTACAGTGTGTTTCGAGAACCCCAAAGGTACCCTCTCTCATCCAGTGGGCTTAGTATCTCAGTTACCGCATGACGCCATTGTGGGAAGGGATTTTCCGAAGTTCTGGGAACTGTGGGATGATCCTGAGCCCCCCACTGGTGCCCCTATGTACCAGGAATGTGATAGCCAGAACTCCCCTGAGAGTGGTGAGGACTCTCCGGAATTTCCCTTATCAGTATTGGCAGGGGAGACTCAAGAAACTGGAGAGGAGCCCACCTCCTCAGACGAAAACCTACCGTCTGTGGAGTTTTCTGATCTTGAGGTTCACAGGGAAAACTTTGCCACAGAACAGTTGAAAGACCCGGCCCTAATAAAGGCACGGGAAAACGTAGTGAAAATAGATGGCGAGTTAGTGAACCCAGATAATACCTGCACTTACCCATACTTCAGCGTAGAGAAGGACCTACTGTATCGGGTGGCAAAAAGGGCAGAAGAAACCGTTGAGCAGCTTGTGGTGCCCAAACCTTACAGGAAGTTGGTGTTGGAGTTGGCCCATGGGCACATTCTTGGAGGTCATCTGGGGACAGAGAAAACCCGAGAGAGGGTATTACAGAGATTCTATTGGCCGGGGGTGATGAAGGACATAGAAAATTATTGTTCCTCCTGCCCTGTGTGTCAGAGGTCGGCCCCGATGCCACATTTCCGTAGCCCGCTGGTCCCTCTACCCATCATTGAGGTCCCGTTTGAGAGGATCGCCATGGATTTGGTAGGTCCTATAATCAAGTCCGCTAGGGGGCACCAGTACATATTAGTTATAATGGACTATGCCACCCGTTATCCAGAAGCGATCCCTCTCCGAAATACCTCGGCCAAAACCATAGCCAAAGAGCTATCTCTTGTGTTTAGCCGGGTGGGTATTTGTAAAGAACTGCTTACGGACCAAGGTACACCCTTTATGTCCCGGGTTATGAAGGAGCTGTGTAAATTGTTCAAAGTGACGCAATTACGTACATCTGTGTATCACCCCCAAACCGATGGGCTGGTTGAAAGATTCAACAAAACCCTAAAACAAATGTTGAAGAAAGTGGTGGATAGAGATGGAAAGGATTGGGACTGTCTACTTCCTTATCTGATGTTTGCTATTAGGGAGGTGCCCCAATCCTCTACGGGATTCTCCCCCTTTGAGTTACTGTATGGGAGACACCCAAGAGGGCTGTTGGATATTGCCAAGGAAACTTGGGAAAGTGAGAGTTCTCCCCACAGGAGTGTGATTGAGCATGTCGCCCTGATGCAAGACCGAATTGCACAGGTAATGCCCATCGTGAAGGAACATTTGGCCCAAGCGCAGTTAGCACAGCAGAGAGTGTACAACCGTGGAGCCAAGACCCGTACCTTTTCCCCGGGGGATAGGATACTGGTACTTGTCCCTACGGTTGAAAGTAAATTCCTTGCCAAATGGCAAGGCCCCTACGAGATAATGGAAAAAGTGAGCGAAGTGAATTACAAGGTCAGACAACCAGGAAGGCGAAAGCCCGAACAGATCTATCACGTTAATCTGTTGAAAGCCTGGAGGGATAGAGAGTCCCTAGTCGCAGACACTTGGTCACCAGCTCAAACTGGTTGCGTGATTCCTGAGGTTGGAATAGCAGCCACCTTGTCACAACCCCAACAACAGGAGGTTAAGGAGTTTGTGCTTCGCAACAAGGAGGTATTCTCTGAGCTGCCGGGACAAACATCTGGGGTAGAGCATGACATCATTACCCCGCCCGGTGAAAGGGTGAAGTTAAAACCCTATCGGATCCCAGAGGCCCGACGGGAGGCAATACGGGAGGAAGTACAGAAAATGCTGAACTTAGAGGTGATAGAGGAGTCCCAAAGTGATTGGTCTAGTCCCATTGTGTTGGTGCCTAAACCGGATGGGAGCTGGCGATTTTGTAACGATTTTCGTCAGTTGAATAAAGTTACAAAATTTGACACCTACCCCATGCCACGTATAGATGAGTTGATCGACCGGCTGGGAACAGCCCGATACATGGCGACTCTTGACCTCACAAAAGGGTATTGGCAAATCCCCCTGGCCAAGTCGGCCAAAGAGAAAACCGCATTTGTAACCCCAGACGGGGCGTTCCAATATAAAAGAATGCCGTTCGGGTTACAGAATGCGCCGGCCACATTCCAGCGGAAAATGGACCAGATGCTGAGGCCCCATCGGAAGTATGCTGCGGCTTACCTGGATGACGTAATTGTCCATAGCACAGATTGGGCCTCACATCTGCCAAAAGTGCAAGCAGTCCTGGACTCTGTTCGGGAAGCGGGGTTTACGGCTAACCCCAAGAAGTGTACCATTGGGCAGGAGGAGGCCAAATATCTTGGGTACACCATTGGGAGGGGAGTAATAAAACCCCAACTCAACAAAGTCGAGGCCATCCAGAGTTGGCCACGTCCCAACAGCAAGAAGCAGGTACGAGCCTTTCTGGGAATCGCTGGGTATTATCGGCGATTCATTCCCCACTTTGCTTCTAAGGCTGTGCCCCTAACCAACCTGACGAAGGGGAAAGGGTCGGTCATGATTAAATGGACCCCCGAGGCTGAGGCAGCATTCCAATTCTTGAAACAAGCCTTATGTAGCCAGCCAGTGTTGTACTCACCCGACTTCTCTAAAGACTTTGTCGTACAAAGTGATGCGTCAGATGTGGGGTTAGGAGCAGTATTGTCCCAGGTCTGGAACGGGGAAGAGCACCCAGTCATTTACCTCAGCAGGAAGTTGAAGTCCCATGAGGAAAATTACGCCACCGTTGAAAAGGAGTGTTTAGCGGTGAAGTGGGCTCTAGATTCCCTTCGGTACTACCTGCTAGGTAGGCACTTTGACTTGGTTACGGATCACGCTCCGTTAAAGTGGATGGCTCAAAACAAGGAAACAAATAGAAGAGTGAATAGGTGGTTCCTGGCCCTCCAGGAATTCAACTTCACAGTAAAGCATCGCCCTGGCGTTCAAATGGGGAATGTGGATGCTTTGTCTCGAGTACATGAATGCCTGATTGCTGGTGTTCCAACCCCAAGGTTAAAACAAGAGGGGGGGGGTATGTGACAGCAGGAAGGTAAAGTCACCTGGTTGCATCCAGGGGGGTAGATATATTTCGCCCAGATTCAGGCTTTACGCCGACTTATACAACTAGGTGGAGAGTTGTATAAGGCTAGTGGGCTCATGGATGACTCATACCTCTAGGGAGAGTGTGGGGCGTCGTGCAGACAGGGAGTTGATGAGACCAGCTGAAGCTTGTCAGCTCATTTAGGCCTCTATAAGAACTCCCAGCTTCATTAGATGTTAGCTCATGCCTGGACCCAGACCTGTGTGGACTGTCTAGGGAGAGTGAACCCCTGTGCGGTGAGACAAAGCCTGTGTGGCTATTTGCTTGGACATTTAAAACCAGGGACTTAGGGACTAGGACAGCACTAGGCTGATCCCAGTTGTTAGTTAGGAAACCTGTATGTTTAGTCAGAGGTCAAGTTGACCAGGATTTATTTTGTTTATGTTTCTTTTTCTTTGCTGTGTTTTGTCACTGTAAATAGAAAATAAACCGCAACTTTTTGATTTTGAAAACCACAACCTCCGTTTGCTGGGCCTGTTTTTGTGTGGGGAGCCCATCTCGGGGGTCACACACACCCGCTGCCGAGCCAACCCCCTCACAATATATATATATATATATATATATATATATATATATATATATATATGTAGCAGGGTGTTCCATTTAGTGGAAGTGTCTAAGTGGTAACCAGGCTCAGACACATTACATTGTTAGGAGTTATGGACCATTTTTTGTTCTCAGGTGTTAATGCTGGTGATGTGTTCCCTGTGGCCGGTGGGTGGCGCTGCCATTCTGGGCCAGGGATGAACCGCGAGCACAGTGCTGTGCCTTTTGTGTCCCCTCTTGGCAGCCTACAGTGGGGCGGAGAACCTGTGAGAGGATATAAAAGGGGCAGACATCTTCTGAGAGGGGTTCGTCCACGCCCAGGCACCTTCGGCCTGGGTGTGTGTGTGGTTCGTCCGCACCCAGGCGCCTTCGGCCTGGGTGTGTGTCATCTCCGGGTGCCCTAGGCCCGGAGGCCTTGTTCCAGTTCCACCTCAGGCACCTTTAGCCTGGGGTGAGGTACTACCTCACCGTTCCTGTCCCCCTGGGCACGGAGGCCCAGGAGTTGCAGCAACGGCCCGGAGCCCAGCAATCTTCGGCTGGGGTCCACAAGGGATCGAGGAGTCCAGGGTGCCGCCTTACGAGGGGACCCGCACCCTAAGAGAAGGGAGGATCTGTTCCGAGGGACCGGTGCTGTGGACACGGTGAAGGAAGGGGTCTGTTGACTCTCTGGGGGGACGTCTTCTCCCTGAAAGGGGCTATGTCCTAGGAAGAAACCAAGGTTCATCAGGTCAGTGGTAGTGACCTTGTTCGCCAGGTCAGTGGCAGTGACCTTATTCACAAGGTCTGTGGCAGAGACCAACCTCATGGTCTGTGGCAGAGACCATGCGCCAAAACTGTTTGAGAAATCTGAACAGTCAGAAGAGTTTGAGCTACGTTTGTGCCTGGACCTCCTCCACACCTTAAAGCTGTCCTGTGTCTTTGCTCCAACCTTTCTTCTATCCAAGAGACTATGTGTTGTGCAAGTGAAAATAAATAGTGAGTTGGACTTTCAGCTGATGTGGACATTTACAATCCTGGGGAAGTTAAGGACTTGCATCTACACACTGTAGAGGTGAGAATCATACTCCGGAGGACTTTATACTCTGGCTGCAGACAAGGCCCAAAAACAACACCGCCTAACCTCTTAACTCAGGACTTGTGGTGCAATGTGCCCCTTCTTGTGAAGAGCCAAAGCAGGCGGGTGAGAGGGGGTCTGTGCGCTACATATATATATATATATATATATATATATATATATATATATATATATACTGTATATATATGTGTGTGTGTATTGTAATGTACTAAATTATCCCTGTAATAGTTACATAGCAGCATGGGTATGTCTTTTTTTGCTACATGATGTGATTTATTTTTTTAATGACAGTTCCCCTATATTCCATACAAATGCAAATGTTATGTTGCGAGAGTATGAGAGGGACTACATTTCTGTATTTAAAGCTTATTCTACACTTTGTACACTCAAAAACAAAAAGCCAGCCATACATGGATTGAAATTCAGATGGTTCCACTGATCTACCACTCCAAAATACAGACCAAGAAGCTCAATGCCTGAAAATATTCTGGAGCTTCTTTAGCGCATTTGTCGCATGCAGTGCAAAAACATGACAAACACGCCAAGAAGCTCAAGGCCCAAAAGGTTCAGGAGCTTCATTTGCACATTTGTCATGCATAGGGCAGCCCATTTAAGTAAATAGGCTACCCTTTGAGTGTCATGCGAAAACACAAATAAAAGCACAAACAAATGTGCTGACTGATGAAGTCATGTGATTTATGACCCAACTCATTGGGCTGAACCAGGTGACGTCAGACCAGTTACAGGAAGTTTGGTGCCAGAGCGCAGCCAATGACTATCTGTGTTTTTTAACCCGATTGATGCTTTCTCTAATGCCTGCCTTTATTTACTGTTGCCTTATGAGGAGTTTTTGTGTAATCTCCAATAGCAACTGCAAATATATACTGGTATATATATATATATATATATATATATATATATATTTTAGTTGTATGAGATATATTGTTTTTCTTTTACTGATGGTATGGGATCACGGTCAGGCTTTAGTATAAGAACTTAATTGATTTACCAGTTTCTTTTGAAGTGCAGGAATGTCAGGTGTGTGTGTGACACAGGAGATGCTCTGCTATTTACCTGTCATAAACTCAGATGCGGGAAAGAACAACAGCTAAATGAAATACAAAGAGGAGGTGCTAGTGAGGGGATGAGCTATGCTAAATCACGGGGATGGGGAAATTGTCCAATCTTGGATGAGATACGCCCAGAGGGAAGAGAGGGGTAGGATCGTTCCATCAATCGGGATGGCCCTATACAAGTCTATGAGAGATGGGTCTATATTAGTTTAAGTCAAGGTAGAGAGTGCAGGAGAGAAGACCCAGCCCCTACAGGGGTTCCCCATAGGACACCACTGATAAATATTAGGACATCTCCTAGCACTTATATGTATACATGCTTGTCCTATGTATTGTCTGTCTTGCTGTTTGTAGATTAATGTTTTGAGTATTATACTCTATATTCCTTCATTTAACCTATGATTTTCTTTCCATTTGTCTGTACAATAGATACTGTAGATTGCAGTGTATTAGTTTAAACCTTCTTACTGTGGTTACCAATACATTTTGTTGTGGTGTTAAAGCTTTCACTCATGGTCAAATAACTTCTATTAACTCAAATCATATCTGAGATATTCAGTATTATTGATATGTGAGTGCAATACTTTTAAATTACTACACCATGGCAGTCCTGTATGTTCTTTACCATTGAGCACATGTCAGCTGCAAACTGTTTTGCAGACTGAACATTGTTTACTGAAGTGGTGGACACCAAAGTTTAGAGTGTGGAGCTGACACCAGGCCCTAAATTTTCCCCTGTTTTAAGAGGATTTAATCACAGCAGACCTATGAACTCATTAAGGGCCATCTCATAATGTAAGGGCATATGTGTCACGGAGTGTCTTTGAAGCACTGGAGTTTAGGGTTTAACTCCCGCATGTATATTGAAGAGTATGAATTGGAGAGCAATAAGAACACTTACTGTATATACATACTTTTGGACTTTTTTCTCATGTTAAGTCACTTTTAATTATGTACTTTTCACAATAGGGTATATTTTATTGATGTACTAGGAGTGGTTGTGGCATTATATTCCCCATATACCTGTCATAATGCAGCAGTATGACAGGTATATTTTATGCTTATTTAGATCACACACATTATGGCTCAAATGTTACTTGCTGCAGCATATGCTGTCTTCTACTATTTTTATACTTTCACTGAATGGGGAAATACCAGGGGGACCCATGTTAGTTTTGTATTCTGTATAGAAAGCAGGGATGTAGCATATGGTTCCAGAAAAAACGTTTTTACAGTTATCAGTGGTGTAGTACACAGGTTTGTTTAAAAGTCTTTGTCTGCCCAATAAACCTTTGTTACATTTCTGAGAATAAAATAAAAACTTTTGACTTGGCTGAATATGGCTTATGCCCCGTACACACGATCGTTTTTCATGCCGTTAAAACTGCCATTTTAAAAAATGGCCCTGAAAAATGATCGTTTGTATGCTCCAGAGCATTTTTACCGACGTGAAAAACGGCCATTAAAAATTCCGGACATGCTCTCTTTTTTCACGTCGTTTTTCATGTCGTTTTTTTTAACGACGTGAAAAACGATAGTGTGTATGCTTTCACGACGTGAAAAAAAACGCGCATGCTCAGAAGCAACTATGAGACGGGAGCGCTCGTTTTGGTAAAGCTAATGTTGGAAATGGAGATGGCACATTCGTCACGGTGGAATTAATAGCATCGTTTTAATGCTGCGCATTCCGTTCTTCTTTTGATAATGCTTTAAAATTACCCTCTTTTGATAATGACATTGAGAGTTATGCCAAACTTGTTTCTAAAGTAATTCCAAATTGCTCTAATGTATGTAAAATATTATTTATAAGCCGCACCTCCCTCCTAAATAATACTACTAATAATAAAATAATGTAATTCTCCTTTTTTCTTTAAATTATATTTTACTATTGTGTTTTTTTTTGTGGCATTTTTTTTATTATTTTGGCTTAAATTATTCTTGTGTAAAGTTACCACAACAACCTTCCAAATGTGTCTCATTTGGCCTCAGGGAGGTTTGTGTCCCCTGATAATAACAATAATATAATTTGAGATGTCCCTGCCTGCTCCCTAGCAAGCTCTCTTTTGAAATACAAATCACATAGTCAAGTTTTTTAAGGGCACTAATTTTTTTTTAATTTCAGAACATTAACAAAATAAAGTGGAAGGCAGCACTGGAGAGCCTGCTTGCATTTGTGCATCCCTTTGACCCCACAACAACCATCCAAGATGTCAAAACCAAAATAGAGATTAGATCCCCCAAAAAAATGAGCCCAATCTTGTGTTGAGCTCCCAGAGGTCAGGAGCCACAGCAGATAAGTCCTATATGTCCCCAGTCTGTGGTACTACAGCAGGCATTATTTTCTCCTCTTCCTTGTAGCCTTCTCTCCAGCCTTCTCTGCAGCCTTGGTTGGTTTCTTCCTTGGAGGCTGGGGATCAGGAGGAGAGGTTGTGGCAGGAGGAGTAGTAGGAGGAGGAGGAGGAGGTGGAGGAGTAGGGACAACCTCCGTTATGTCCGTGTACCTAGTGAGTTCACCCAGCACGCCCTTATTGATGACTTTCAATAGCAGGGTCTCACTGTAAATTTTTTGCCGCAACTCCATTTGCCCTAGTTTGTGGGCGAGGACTGCGGCAAATCCCTCATCAACAGAGGGTGCCTCTCTGAGGGCCGCTGTTGCCTCTCTGAGGAAGGCCCTGGTTTCCTCCTCCACCTGCCTACCTCTCCTTGGCCCTCGTGGTTTAACTACCAGGGGAGGCATCTGGGCTCTTGTGCTGGGCCCAGCCTCCTCCTGATCCCCAACATCACCCTCTTCCTGGCTCTGCTCTGGCTGTAAAAAAAGAAAGGGACATTATTTATTTTGCCACATCATCATTCACAGACATTGTTCACCTCTAGACATTGTTGAAATCAATGCCAAAAGTTATGTCATTTTCATTGATTCCGCATCCTGGTTTTGTTGTCTTGTGCACATAAAATTAGGCCACTACTGTATCTTGCTCTTCACAAACTTTATTGGTAGAAGTGTACATACCTTTAACAATACTAACATCTATTTAAATTCTACAATTTTGTAAGATATAAATATAGATAGCAATACTTTACCTGGCTCCATATCTCCAAATCTGCCTCCTCAAGGCCCTGATCTTGATCCTCAGAGGAAGCCAGAGCAGGGTTGACAGGAAGGCTGGAGGACTGGCTGCAGGGAAGGCTGGAGGGTTGGGTACAAGGAAGGCTGGATTGACCTCTGGGGGGAAGGGTGGAGAGAGATTCCCGCACTTCCAGCTGGTCATCCAGAAAAGCAAGCTTACTGTAGTACCACAGACTGGGTTTATAAACCTTATCTGCTGGTGCACCTGACCTCTGGGACCTCAGGACCATAGTCCTCTGGGTCCTGTATGTCCCTCTGATGGTCGCAATTTTGGTTTTGACATCTTGGAGAGTTGTTGTGGGTATCTTTGTTTGCACAAATGCAAGCAGGCTCTCCAGTGCTGCTTTCCTGGCGTCTTTATTTTTATTAGTGCCACTTTTTGTTTGCCATAATATAGGGAGCTCTTGCCATTTGTCGATGAACTCCCCCATGAAGTCTGGGTTTTTAAAAGTATTCATGATATCTGTAAAAGCGAGAAACCAAAAAAATATATATATTTCAGGCAACATTCCTCAACTGTGCATTGTCTACATATTTTGAGCACACAAATCTCCTCATCTGATGAACCTCAAAAAGTAAAATTGTTAGGTACCTTCGTCACGACGTTCGTTGCTAACTCCCTCTCCCGACAAATGAACGTATTTCCCAGACATGGATCTTCACTTGATATACACAGCGCATGCGTGAAACTCTGCACGCTTTCCCCGCCCCTGACGTTCGATATTGTACTTTCCCCGCCCCTTCTCGCTCGTAGTGCTGAACAAAACATGGCGGAGACACAGGTGGCTGAGATTACCTCTACAGAGGATGAAATTCCAGAGGAGCCCAAATCAAGACCCAGGAGATATAAGGCATCCAACATGTCATTCGAGGAAATGGTGGAGATGGTCGCCATTTTAAAGAAGGAGGATTATGATGCCAAGCATGGTCCGTATAAAAGGCCTAATCTGGTCAAGTCCAGAATTATGGGCAAAGTGGTCAAAAGTCTTCACAAAAAATTCGGGGTGTGCAGAACGAAGGAACAGCTCAGAAAACGATGGTCTGATCTGAAGTTGCGGGAGGCCGACCAATATAAAAGAATCAAGAAAGTTATAGTAAAAAGTAATTTTTTTTTTAGTTTCCATGGTACATATTATTTTCTTGTATTCTGTCGTGTATTTTTAACTTTCATATAGTACACTGAAAGATACCATCTTTCAGGTTCGTCCGCACAGTAAACGGACGTATTAAACCTCTTTCTCCGTACAGTTCCTCAAACGATGTTTTAGGATCATCCAGTGTGAACACCCATGTATTTTGGTTTATTTAGGGGAGTAAATTTGGGCCTCACTTATTTTTTGGGTGCTAATCCAAAGGACATTTGTTTGTTAGAAAAAACGATATGCATGGTAATGTAAAGGGAGTGAATGCACAGCAGCTGATGAAACATCTGAACGCAGTAGTACAAGTGTGGGCCTAAAGCCAAAAAGCTTGAGGGTGTCACACACAGGTGATCCTGTGTAGATACTTTGGGGTGTTACAATGTGTCAAATTTGTGTTCAAAATGTATATGCTCTGGTTTTGGCTATGTATCCAATCATTTGTCCCGGTTGGCACAGGGGGTAAAATTTAAAATGGAGCATGCTTCAAAAGAATGATTACAAAGTATTTTTTCATGTTTCTTATTTTAGCAAAATTGAGTCGCTACTAATGAAACTATTCCTTTTATTTCAATCTCCCTAGGGATTCGAAAAGCTACCTCAGATGAGACGAGAATTGCAATACCTACAACAATACCCCCAGAACCCCAGGATGGAGAGGAATGTGATGTTGTGGAAGTGGAAAGTGGCACCACCACAGGTCAGAGAGAAACCAGACACATGCATGTTAAATAGATGTAGGCCTACATATTCTATCCTACATATTTCTTTTTACATTTAGGTGCAGTTCTGGCCGAAGACCCCAATAAGTTGACACATCACAGTGCCCAGATCCTGATCCAATACCTGATGGTCTGCTGTCGTGACCTCGAAAAAATTAAGGGAGACTTGCTAGAGATCAGGGCAAATACAAAGCGGGTGGAGGAAAGGCTCCAAAATATCATGGCTGTGCTTGGGCGTGTCTAATGTTTTTACACCAAATAACGTTTTACTTGCAGAGTTTTATAAGTATTTTTGTTATTTTACCCTTTAATGACTAGCACATGTTTAGCTTTTTCAAAATTTTGACGAATATAGTTTGTTTATGCATGGCTGGTCATGCGTTTTAATACACCCGAAATTAAGGGAACATCCACATTTCTAAGGAAGTTTCCCACCTAAAAAAAGAAATAAAGGTATTTTTACATAACAAAACATTGTGGCTTCATTATGTAAATGTGGTGCTGAGTGAACTAATCAATGTTTGGTGTTTGCACTGACAATGAAGGCTAATTAAGATTGTTTAATCCACATGGCAAAACAAGTGCACTAGGTAAACCTACCAGAAACATCAAACATTATACAATAAAAAATCCAAACCAATCTTTACTCCAGAAAAAGTTTTATTTTTTTGGTATAAAATTATTAAAGATTGTCTGGCATTTCAATGGCCCCCCTACACATAAAATAGTCCACATATTGGTTACGGACCTCACGTCCGGTTGGGGGGCCAAGCCAGGACGGCCAGGTTCCAGGGCCACCAAAGTTTCTGCATTGATTAACCACTTAACAACCACCTGCCGACAAATAACGTCGACAAGGTGGTTGCTTAACTCTGGGAGGACGTTATATAACGTCCTCCCAGAATCGCGCTCCCGCGCGCCCCCTGGGGCGCGCACATGGGAAACTCCGTGACCGCCGGGTCCAGAGGACCCGGCGGATCACGAATCGTGGTAAATCGCCGCCGATATCGGCCGTTTACCACGTGATCGCTCCATCAAATGATGGAGCAATCACTTGTAAACAGACCGGCGTCATTTGATGACGCCGGTTCCTCCCTCCCCACTCTGTACCAATCGGTACAGTGTGAGAGGAGAGGGGGAGAGAGCGGATGGCAGCAGCAGCTCTGTGGGCTGGATCTGTGACAATTGCAGTCACAGATCCAGCCATCCATCCATCCCTGCTCAGCCATCCCTGGTGCAATACCCTGCCAATACTCTGCAATACACCCTGCCAATACTCTGCAAAATACCCTGCGCAATACTCTGCAAAATACTCTGCAATACCCTGGTGCAATACTCTGCAATACCCTGGCGCAATACTCTGCAATACCCTGCGCAATACTCTGCAATACCCTGCGCAATACTCGGCAATACCCTGCGCAATACTCTGCAATACCCTGTGCAATACTCTGCAAAATACTCTGCAATACCCTGCACAATACTCTGCAATACTCTGCAATACCCTGCGCAATATTCTGCAATACCCTGCGCAATACTCTGCAAAATACCCTGCGCAATACTCTGCAATACCCTGCGCAATACTCTGCAATACCCTGCACAATACTCTGCAATACCCTGTGCAATACTCTGCAATACCCTGCGCAATACTCTGCAAAATACTCTGCAATACCCTGCACAATACTCTGCAATACTCTGCAATACCCTGCGCAATATTCTGCAATACCCTGCGCAATACTCTGCAAAATACCCTGCACAATACTCTGCAATACCCTGCGCAATACTCTGCAATACCCTGCGCAATACTCTGCAATACCCTGCGCAATACTCTGTAATACCCTGCAAAATACTCTGCAATACCCTGCGCAATACTCTGCAATACCCTGCGCAATACTCTGCAATACCCTGCGCAATACTCTGCAATACCCTGCAAAATACTCTGCAATACCCTGCGCAATACTCTGCAATACTCTGCGCAATACTCTGCAATACCCTGCGCAATACTCTGCAATACCCTGCGCAATACTCTGCAATACCCTGCGCAATACTCTGCAAAATACTCTGCAATACCCTGCACAATACTCTGCAATACTCTGCAATACCCTGCGCAATATTCTGCAATACCCTGCGCAATACTCTGCAAAATACCCTGCACAATACTCTGCAATACCCTGCGCAATACTCTGCAACACCCTGCGCAATACTCTGCAATACCCTGCGCAATACTCTGCAATACCCTGCGCAATACTCTGCAATACCCTGCACAATACCCTGTGCAATACCCCGTGCAATACCCTGCCATACTCCGCAATACCCTGCCATAGTCCGCAATACTCTGCAATGCTCGGCAATACTCTGCAATGCCCGGCAATACTCCGCAATGCCCGGCAATACTCTGCAATAACCACTTCCCGCCCGCCGGCCGTCATATGACGTCCTTGACTTTGTGCGGGGATATCTGAATGATGGGAGCAGCTACAGGCATCATTCAGATATTCGCTTTTTCAGCCGGCGATTCCCTACACCATAACAACAATCATAGCGGCTGTTCCGCTGCTTGATCATTCTTACGGGAGGCGAGAGGGGATGTCCCCCCCCTCCCGCTGCCCTCCGGTGCTTCTACCGACTCACCGCTACGATCAAAGCCAGGATTGTTGTTTTTTTTTTTGGTTTTTTTTCAGGCTTCCCAGCCTAGAGGTGAGATGTGGGGTCTTATTGACCTCATATCTCACTGTAAAGAGGACCTGTCATGCCATATTCCTATTACAAGGGATGTTTACGTTCCTTGTAATAGGTATAAAAGTGAGCAAAAAAATTTTTGGGGCGAAAAAACATGTCAAACTAAAATAAATAAAGTAAAATGAACAATAAAAAAATATATTTTTTTTTTAAAGCGCCCCTGTCCCCGTGAGCTCGCATACAGAAGCGAACGCATACGTAAGTCCCGCCCACATATGAAAACGGTTTTCAAACCACACATGTGAGGTATCTCTGCGAACGTTAGAGCAAGAGCAATAATTCTGGCCCTAGACCTCCTCTGTAACTCAAAACATGTAACCAGTAAAAATATTTAAAGCGTCGCCTATGGGGATTTTTTTAAGTAGCGAAGTTTGGCGCCATTCCACGAGTGTGTGCAATTTTTAAGGGTGACATGTTAGGTATCTATTTACTCGGCGTAACTTCATCTTTCACATTATGTAAAAACATTGGGCTAACTTTACTGTTTTTTTTTTTTTTTTAAGCACAAAACATTTTTTTTCCGTAAAAAACGCGTTAAAAAAATTGCTGCGCAAATATCGTGCGAGATAAAAAGTTGCAACAACCACCATTATGTTCTCTAAGGTCTTTGCTAAAAAAACATATATAACGTTTTGGGGTTCTATGTAATTTTCTAGCAAACAAATTATGATTTTTACATGTAGGAGAGAAATGTCAGAATTGGCCTGGGTGCTCCAGAACGCCTGAAGGGGCTCCCTGCATGTTGGGCCTCTCTATGTGGCCACGCTGTGTAAAAGTCTCACACATGTGGTATCGCCATACTCGGGAGGAATAGCAGAATGTGTTTTGGGGTGTAATTTGTGGAATGCATATGCTGTGTGTGAGAAATAACCTGCTAATATGAAAATTTTGTGAAAAAAAAAAGAGAAAAAAAAATCTTGATTTTGAAAAGAATTGTGGGAAAAAATGACAACTTCAAAAAACTCACAATGCCTCTTTCTGAATACCTTGGAATGTCTTCTTTCCAAAAAGGGGTCATTTGGGGGGTATTTGTACTTTTCTGGCATGTTAGGGTCTCAAGAAATGAGATTGGCCGTCAGTACTTCAGGTGTGATCAATTTTCAGATATTGGCACCATAGCTTGTGGACTCTATAACTTTCACAAAGACCAAATAATATCCACCAATTTGTACTTATTTTTACCAAAGACATGTAGCAGTATAAATTTTGGCCAAAATTTATGAAGAAAAAATAGTAATTTGCAAAATTTTATAACAGAAACGAAAAAAAAATCATTTTTTTACAAAATTTTCAGTCTTTTTTCTCTTATAGCGCAAAAAATAAAAAACCCAACAGTGATTAAATACCACCAAAAGAAAGCTCTATTTGTGTGAAAAAAAGGACAAAAAATTCATATGGGTACAGTGTTGTATGACTGAGTAATTGTCATTCAAAATGTGAGAGCACCGAAAGCTGAAAATTGGTCTGGTTATTAAGGGGGTTTAAGTGCCCAGTGGTCAAGTGGTTAAAGAGGCCTCAGGCCCACTTAAAGATATATAACTCGTTGAATGCACCCTTAGGAAATTATGCAGCACACAGCACGTCATAACCACATGGTTCCATTTGTATGGGGCAAGGTGGATGGAGGTAAGGAAGAGGCGAAATCGGCTGGCCATGATCCCAAACGCATTTTCCACCACCCTTCTGGCTCTGGCCAGCCGATAATTGAACACCCTCCTCTCAGGGGTGAGGGTGCGTTGCGGGAATGGCCTCATCAAATGGGGTCCCAGGCCAAACGCCTCATTCGCCACAAAGACAAAAGGTAGTCCCTCCACATTCTGCTCCGCTGGTGGCAAGGCCAGCAGATCCAAAAGGAGCCGCTCCCCAAACTCCGTCTGGGCAAAAACTCCTCCATCAGACATCCTGCCATTCTTGCCAACGTCCACATAGAGGAACTCGTAGGTGGCCGACACCACTGCCATCATCACGACGCTGTGGAACCCCTTATAATTATAATAAAAGGATCCCGAATGGGGTGGTGGGACGACCCGAACATGTTTGCCGTCGATGGCTCCTCCACAGTTCGGAAAGTTCCATCGCTGGGCAAACTCGGAAGCCACATTCTGCCATTCATGTGGCGAAGAAGGGAACTGTGGAATTAAAGAAATAATAAATTAATACTTGAAGCCAGAAACATTGAAAGCTGATTTCATACACACATTCATGGCCAACATTGGTAGAAACTGTTCAAAACATAAAAAATTGGAAGCAACAAAAAACAAACAAACCAAAAAATTATGGGGGGGGGGTTGAAGATGAGTTGGGAATATCACACATGAAGGCTGTAGCACTCTGTATTGAAGTTAACAAAAATGAAACATTCCTAGGCAAAATTTAGGGTGCGTTTTGGGTAAAGCACTACGATGGAACATAGAATAAAAAACATGGAAATGACTAGGCAAGGTAGGTATGGCCCCAGGATAGCATGCTGGAGAGGTTAGGTAAGCCAAATTTACAGGTAGGCCTCAGACCCCAAACTTTAAATAATAAAACATGGGGAGAAAGGGGACATTCCCTGCAGCTAAGAATCATGTGAATTAGGGACTGCAAATAAAGCAAATTAAAAATATCCAAAAATAAAAACCATACAATGTGAATTTTTGAAGAAGAACACTTACCTTAATATAGTCCTCCTGCAAAACTTGAAGGATGGCAGAACAAGTCTCTGGTATAATGATCCCCAGAGCCTGGGGGGATATGCCTGTGGAGAACTTAAGGTCCTGCAGGCTTCTCCCAGTAGCCAGGTATCGCAACGTGGCGATGAGCCTCTGCTCAGCACTGATGGCTCCCCGCATAACGGTGTCCTGTATGGTAATATAGGGGGACACCAAAGCCAACAGCTGCTGAAATACGGGGTCAGACATCCTGAGAAAATTCCTGAAATCATCAGGATTATTCTCCCTGATCTCCCGCAACAAAGGCATGTGACAGAATTGGTGCCGCTGGAGCAACCAATTCTTGGTCCATGAACTCCTCCTGACCCTGCTCATGGCATGGAGTCGGGATACAGCATGAACCCCTGCACCAACTACAGCACGAACTCTACGACGAGTACGTAGCCGCAACATGGCTAGATAACGGTCGGCTGAACAGAACGAACTAGAAGAACGCACGGAAGAACACCAAGGCCTATGAAGAACAAGCTGAAAAACACGAACGTGCAGAGCAGGCCGCACTGAATAAACAGATACGAACTGACTACAAGCAGTGCTAAACAGATACGAACCCACAGGCGCAAACTGAACTCCCGAAAACGATCTTCAAAGCACGAAGACTGAAAAGCGCGAATCGTCTCTCACCAAACTTTTACTAACACGCGGTAACACGGAATTAGCAAAAGCGTCCCAAAGGGTGGCGTCATTCGAACGGAACTTCCCCTTTATAGTGCCGTCGTACGTGTTGAACGTCATTGCGCTTTGCTTGATCGTTTTTTTTAATGATGGTGTGTACGCAAGGCAGGCTTGAGAGGAAACATGAAAAAAACGAGGAGAAAAACGTCGGTTTAAAAAATGACATTAAAAACGATCGTGTGTACGGGGCATTAGTGTTTGCATAAAACATTATTTTGCTAAAAAAAATTACAAGAAAAAATAGAAGCTTTTCACCTAGAAAAAGTGAATTAACTTTGAAAAGTGTATGTTCCCTTTGCAAAGAGAATTAGTAAATAGGGTAAACTTTACTTTAAATACCACATCATGTGCAGCGAAAATAAAAAGCAGGGTTTTTGCTAGCACATGATTGGTTATTCAAAGTGAAAACAACTTCAATTTATTCACTAACAGTACATTCGTTCAAGTGAACACATCCTTTCCAAATTAAACATACACTTTCCAAAATGAATCCCTTCTCTAGGTGAACAGCCTCAATTCCTCTAGTACAGGGGTTTCCAAACTTTCTAAACAAAGGGCCAGTTTATTGTCCTTCAAACTTTGAGGGGGGGGGGCAGACTGTGGCTAGCAGGAGTGGAGATTTTCCTGGCATCTGTGGGAGTAATCATCACCACATTTGGTATTAGGGGAAGGAATAGTGCCCCATCGTTGGTATCATTGGGAGAAATAGTGCCCCATCGTTGGTACCATTGGGAGGAATAGTGCCCCATTGTTGGTGTCAGTGGGAGAAATTGTGCCCCATTGTTAATGTCAGTTGGCAAAATCGTGTCTCGTATCGGTGGGAGTAGCAAAGGGCTACTAACACCCGGCCCACTGCTCTAGTACAGTGTTTCTCAACTCCAGTCCTCAAGGCGCACCAACAGGTCACGTTTTCAGGATTTCCCTCAGATAAAACAGCTGTGGTAATTTACTAAGGCAGTAAAACAGATCAAATCACCTGTGCAAAATAATGGAAATCCTGAAAACATGACCTGTTGGTGCGCCTTGAGGACTGGAGTTGAGAAACCTTGCTCTAGTACATAAAGGCTATCATTTTTATATTTTAGGGACCCTTTTACTAGTCTACAAGGGTTGAAGTTACCTGTTTCCATCCACAGGTTAGTTTAACATAATCTTCCACATTTCCATGCTGTCATTTTTCAATACACCATAGGTGTACCTGTAAGCACTAGACTGGTGTCTTGACAGAACAACTCAATTTTTTTTTCCCTCCCCACACACACACACACCGGGCACTAAAGAACAATTCCTACCATGCTGTGGCAGTAACACAAGTTACATGCATAAAGCCCTGTACACACGATCGGATTTCCTATGGATTCTAGTCTGATTAATTTGTCCATCGGATATCCGATGAAACTGTTTTCCATCAGTCTTGCCCACACACCATCAGTCAAAAAACCGACCGTTCCAAACGCGGTGACGTAAAACACTCAGATGAGCAGAGAAAAATGAAGTTTAATGCTTTTGAGCATGCGTCGACTTGATTCTGAGCATGCGTGGGTTTTTTATCCGATGGACTTGCCCATAGAATTTGCTATCGGTTTTGGATCCATCGGAAAAATTTAAAACATGTTCTATTTTTTAAAACCGATGGAAATAAGACCGATGGGTCCCATACACGATCGGTTTGTCCGATGAAAAAAATCCATCGGACGGTTTTCATCGGTAAAACCGATCGTGTGTACAGGGCTTTAGTGTTCTAGGGGATGCCATTGATTTTGAATGGCGCCAATACCCCTGTGCTGCAGCACACCACAACTGTTCATTGCCATGCATTGCATTCCTGAAAAAGGGTCAGCTGTATTTTTTTGTCATGCTGGGTTGCTTTGGCAGCTCATTTAAAATGAATGGGCTGCCTTAACAAAATGTGCGTTAACATGTGATGTAACACACAGTAATGTACAGGCTTTACCACACTGCAACAGTGTGAACACAGCCTAAAGGCATAGAGATTGTTGTCAGCATACAATATAATCTGCAGGTTCAATGCACTCTGGAATACCAGCCCAAAAAAATATATATTAGGGGGTATTTAAGATTTTTAACAATAAAAATTGAATCACAAAAGAAGATTTTTGGAGGAATTTTTTTAAGACGCTTGTGTAGCAAAAAAAATAAAAAATATTTGTCACCATCATTATCATATTTCCTAAGTAAACGGCAAAAAAACATTTTTTAAATAATAAAAAACGTAAAATAAAGAAATAAAGGTTCAATTATTTTTCACATGATATTAAAATGCTTTGATGATTGTTTTCCTTTAATCAAACTAATATCACATGTGTTGCCATTTTACTTGTGAAATAACACCAATTTGGCATTTATCCAAAGTAAAAGTAAAAATTAAAAAGGCTTGCTAATATCGAACCAAACCAAGATACAGCAAATATGTCACAGCAGGAGAATGAAGCTTCTGGGGAAAAGGCAAAGCTGTGTGACAGATGGAAAGGTCTCAATGGATGAATGGTGCTACTACAAATAAGTAGCAGGCAGCCACAGGGAATCAAATAATGATTAGAAATGAAAAACGATGGCTACACAATGGAAACATTTTGACTTGAGCTGCAGAAAAGAGTTAGGATGTAATTAGAATATATATATTAAATATATTTCATTAAGGGACTCTAGTACGAATATTTAAAAAACGACTGAAAACAGACGTGGCACACAGGCAAGACATCTAATCATCAGTTTTGCTGAAACCTACAGAAAAAGATAGGGATAAAACTAAGTGTGCCCTTAGAGAGGAAGGAGCATGCTCCATAATTTGTACAGGCATGCCCTTAAACCTAAACAGATTACTTTTTGCCAATCAATATTTGTAACCACTAGAGGCCTTTTCTTCTCCAAAGTTTCTCTTTTAAAAAGGTTCAGAGAGTCTTGGTTTCAAGTCTACATTTTAGTTTTGCCAATGGGCACTGTGATAAGGATATCTGACAATGACAATGTCAATTTTTCATCCCTCTATTGGAGTGTACATTGAAATATCCCATTGTGCTCCGCAGGCTAGTTCTGTTCTGTTTAGATGCACAATGTTGACAAAATGGTCTAACTAATGGGAGCAATACAGCAGTTGCAATTCCTTTTTTTCAATATTACCGCAATATTCACTTTTATTACTTTGCTTTTTGTGTGATTATGCAAATCATTCTCCCATATATTGTATATCAGTCTTTGGAATGTGATACTTGGCATGGAAAAGATTCTTGATTCACAGCAAACCTTCCCTAGTATTTATATATTGTAATTGTATGAGTATGTTTCTTTTACAATAACAAAGAAATGTGGCTTCAGACTTCCCACCAATAAAAATAATATATTTTGTTCCTATATAGGTATATGTGAGATTAACCACTTGAGACCCGCGCTATAGACGAAAGATGACTGCAGCGCGGCTCTCAAGTGCCGGGTGGACATCCCTGGACGTCCTGCTGTGTTACATCCCGCTACGGGCCGCAGAGGGCGCGCGGCGGGGAACAGCTGTGCCCGCCGCGTCACGTGATGCCGATGCGCGTGCCTGGCGGCCGCGATGTCCGCCAGCTACACGCGATCGGCTGTTACAGAGGCAGGACGTGGATCTCTGTGTGTAAACACAGAGATCCACGTCCTGTCAGGTAGAGAGGAGACCGATGCTGTGTCCCTTGTACATAGGAACACAGATCGGTCACCTCCCCCAGTCAGTCCCCTCCCCCACACAGTAAGAATCACTAATAGGGAACATATTTAACCCCTTGATCGCCCCCTAGTGTTAACCCCTTCCCTGCCAGTCACATTTATACAGTTATCGGTGCATATTTATAGCACTGTTCGCTGTATAAATGTGAATGGTCCCAAAATAGTGTCAAAAGTGTCCGATATGTCTGCCGCAATATCGCAGGCCTGACAAAAATCGCAGATCGCCGCCATGACTAGTAAAAAAAATATATATTAAAAAAAAATCATAATTCTATCCCCTATTTTGCAGGCGCTATAACTTTTGCGCAAACCAATCACTATACGCTTATTGCAATTTTTTTTACCAAAGAATACGTATTGGCCTAAACTGAGAAAAAAAAGTTAAAAAAAAAAAAATTAGGGTATATTATTATAACAAAATGTTAAAAAATATTGTGTTTTTTTTTTCAAAATGTTCTGTCTTTTTTTGTTTATAGAGCAAAAAATAAAAACCGCAGAGGTGATCAAATACCCCCCAAAGAAAGCTCTATGTGTGGGAAAAAAAATTATAAAAATATCATTTGGGTACAGCGTTGTATGACCGCGCAAATGTCATTCAAAGTGCGTCAGCGCTGAAAGCTGAAAATTGGTCTGGGTACGAAGGGGGTTTAAGTGGCAGGTAAGCAAGTGGTTAATTTGAATATATAAATAAAGGTAAATAATAATAATAACATATGTTAATATTATACATTTTTGTTTCATTTATAGTTTGACAGCATTGTAAAGGCTTTTTTTTATTACTAAAATTAACAGGTTTATGCTTTCCTGCTCTTTGCAATAGTATTGCACAGATCAGCCCCAATCCTAGTCCTCTGGGATCCCCCGCTGGAGCTCTAGGCACCTCCTTTTATCTGTGTGCCACCAGAGCAGTCCGCTTCCTATGGTGGCACACAGATGGGCACTCTCCTGAGCCCTGCTGTGTGCATCCATAGACACACACAGTATGGCTTGCCCCCCCCTTTTCTGCTCACAGAATTTGATTGACAGCAGAAAGAGCCAATGGCTCCCACTGCTGCCTCCCTGCACTGTGAGAGAGGGGAGAAAGGAGAAAGCTGCTGCAGATGGGAACAGTGCTGGATCGAGTGTGGGCTCTCGTAAGTATTTAGGGGTTGAGGGGGCAACACAAATACTGGAACATTAGTGGAATGCATTACAGTAAAAAAATGTCTTTCCCATTTTCCCTTCGAACCACTTTCAAGTATTTATTTACTTTCATTTACCTTTGTGGGTTTTCCAGACCGACAGTAATCAATTAAGCAAGCACTACTAAGCTTAAACTACACACACAAAATGGTACACTGCTCAGTGGACAAGTTGCATTAACCCATTTATGACCAAAGATTAATAAAGTCTAGATGCAATCCTGCATTCATGGTTACTTTAACCACTTAAGGACTCGATCGCCGCAGGGATCCCCGCGATCGTTTCACGGAGGTATAGAGCGGGGAGATGCTTGTGTAAACAAGCATCTCCCCGCTCTGCTTAGTGACAATGACGCGGATCTCGGAGCGAAGATCAGTGTCATGCGACACACAGCCCATTCCCCCTACAGTAAGAAACACTTAATAGGGAACACTTAACCCCTACAGTGCCACCTAGTGGTTAACCCCTTCACTGCCAGTGTCATTTTCACAGTAATCAGTGCATTTTTATAGCACTGATCGCTTTAAAAATTACAATGGTCCCAAAAATGTGCCAAAAGTGTCCGATGTGTCTGCCATAATGTCACAGTCACGATAAAAATTGCTGATCGCCCCTATTACTAGTAAAAAAAAAAGTAAAATTAATAAAAATACCATAAAACTATCCCCTATTTTGTAGATGCTATAACTTTTGCAAAAACCAATCAATAAACGCTTATTGCAATTTTTTTTACCAAAAATATGTAGAACAATACGTATCAGCCTAAACTGAGGGAAAAAATATGTATGTCATTTTTGGGGATATTTATTATAGCAAAAAGTAAAAAATATTGAATTTTTTTCAAAATTGTCGCTCTATAAAAAATAAAAACCACAGAGGTGATCAAATACCACCAAAAGAAAGCTCCATTTGTGGGAAAAAAAGGACGTCAATTTTGTTAGGGAGCCACGTCGCATGACCGTGCAATATTTAGTTAAAGCAACGCAGTGCCGAATCGCAAAAAGTGACCTGGTCATTGACCAGCAAAATGGTCCGGGGCTGAAGTGGTTAAACCATATGACCAATCTGCACATCTAAATATTTTTTGTTTTAATAAAAGCCTGCCCTCCCCCTTGACCCATTATGCTGCTTGCTAAGGGGGAAGTCACAGAGGAGATGACAAGGATTGCTTTCTCTCGAGCCTTGTTCCAAGCTGGGAAAACCATTCTTTTGGGATGAAAGTCCGTCACCCCTCGGACTGTTAAATCCTGGATACAACTGTAGCGACCTCCACCCCCTTTACCCGCCTTTGGCTCCTCGCAGGTAGAGAGGGCACACCACGCCACAAGCCCGTACCCTCCTGTGTAAAGAGGTTGAGCGGTGTTGTTAGCGGGTCTCCACGGCCAGAAACCAGAATCCTCCAGAGAATGATTCTCACCTCTACAATAGATAGAGACAAGTCTTTGTTCTCCCCAGTAACTTCAATGTCCACACCAGCTGCAACTCCAATGCAGAGTTTATTTTATCTTTGCAAAATAACAGTCTCTGATAGTAAAAGGTTGGAGTAAAAGACAGGACACCTTAAGGTGTGGGAGAGGTCCAGGCACAAACACAATCACTTCACTGCTCGGCTTCTCAAGCAGGCTCAGCCCAAATGGATAGTCTCCCTAGGAAGGGACTAACAGCCAAATGGTACTCTAACTTAACTGCACAGTCTCTGCCACAGACTGGTGAACTTGGCCTCTGCCACAGATCTGGTGAACTTGGTACTTCAAAACTTGACCTCTTTGTAAGGAGAAGACATCCCTCCAGAGAGTTACCGGGCCCCTTCCTTCACCGTGACTTCTCACCGGTCCCTCGGAACAGTTCCTCCCCCGGCCTCCTCGTCTAAGATGCGGCTCCCCTCGCAAGGCGGCACCCTGGGATTCCTCGATCCTTGATGGGCCCCAGCCAAAGGTGCTGGGCCCAAGGCCTTTGCTGCAGTCCCAGGACTAAAGGTGCCTGGGACTGATTCACCGACCTCTGCCCCTGGGCCAAAGGTGCCCAGGGCGGACAGGAACACACTCCTTGGGGTAGGACCCCCGACCACGACTGAAGAACCTCGAACAGGCAGCATCTGCCCCTTTTATTTCCTCTCCCAGCATGCACAGCAGGCCTACCACAACCACTGTATTGCTGCTGAGAGGAGACACACAAGGCACAGCACTGTATCAGCGGTTCAACCCTGGCCTACCATGGCAGCGCCACCTGCAGGCCACAGGGAACTGTACACTGATACTCTCCCTGCGGACAAAAATGGTTGATAGAATCCTGACAATTGGGGTGTTTGAGCATAACTACCACTCAAACACTTCCCCTAAATTTAGGACCCCGCTACACACTCCCCCCACTAAATTAGACACTGTCCCCAGTGTCTGGAGCAAACCTATGCCTCTCAAGCCTGAGTCAACATAGACCTATTCCAGAAACTATCTACAAAAAAAACAAATTTGAAAAATATGTTTGTTTGTGCCAGAACCTGAACATGGGGAAAAGGGAGTTAAATGAAGAGATGAAGAAAGAGTAGGAGAAAACAAATGTGTACATCCCATCCTCAAATGTCACATAGTTCAAAATATTTTTTTTTACCATTTACATTTCCCTCCCTTACTGCAATAGCTAAATACACCCCATTCTCAGTGATTTGCTTGGTGTCCACCTGCAGAGGGAGAAAAAAAAAAAAAAGAACACACACAACCAATAAGTTGACATCCTAACTTATGTACAGTAGAAGAGAAAAGATTCTCCCCGAAGGAAAAATCCTTTTCTTCTAACAGGTAAAACACGTTTCAACTGATGTGCAAAAGTTACGCAACACTGCCACCTAGTGGAAGTGCCACCGTCAAGACACTTGTCCCTGAAAGAAAACGTTATTTTCCTCTTGAAGATGAATCCTCTTCTTCTTGAACCTGACTGTGGCCCTGAACTATTTCTACCCCAAAGCCACTGTCTTTTTGGGCGCTGTGAGAGGAGAAAAAAACAACAGCTCCTGCTCTTCCAGCAAGTAGAATATCCCATCTGTAAGGGCAAAAGTTCTTGGGCTCCAGGAGAGTACACTCCGGAATAAGCAAAGGACAACATAAAAATTCCAGTCTCTTAAAGGTAGTACTGTGGATGCGGCAACACTAGTGGTTTCCAGTTTTTGTCAAAAGTGTCAATATGATATTTAACATTGTCCTTCTCCTTCTGGCAAATAACCACTTTATCAGCGTGGATATGCCTGCCAAATATCCAGGACTCTCTACATTCTTTGTACTGCTTAGTGGCTGTGGCGGAACAGGAGTAGTACCTACGGGCCTGGGGTACCTTTAGATAAGTCCAGAGAAAGTCCGCGTACCACCGATCTCTATAGGCCTCCACTTCAAATAGCAACTCTTTAGGCAAGTACGGGTATTCCCACCCATATTCGTTTGCCACTCTCTGGTTAAATAACCGCTGCATCCTGGACAATGGTGGCATGGTTGCACGATCTCCCATACCTGGTAAGACTATGGCATCCGGGTGTCGAGGCACTTGCTCTGCCTCCGGACCAGACATAGGAGCCCGCAACAACACTCGTCCCATCCCGGCAACAGGTGCAGGTATCTCCAATGGTGGAAGGGCAGACAATGGGACAGATTCCTCCTCAGGCTCCTGGGCCTCCTCCCGGGGTGTATCATCCCCAGTGACCATGGGTGGGTCCCTTTTTCTACGGGACAAGGACAGTGGCATCTTATCCCAACCCTTCCGCTCAAACAGTTCATCTATGGCCACATCATCCCCTGGATCGGAGACTGACTCCAGATCGGAGGTATCACATTCCTCCGCCGGCAGGTAACTCCTAGTGGACGAGGAATCACCGCCTCTAACAAGTTCAATGGCTCTGGGGTCCCTGACCCAATCGTCCCCGACATTTCAGACCTTAGCCAAGATCCCTTTCCCCGGCTTTCCTCGGCTTGTAGCTGATGCAGGATGTCCGGAACTTTTTCCTGTGGAAACATCCAATCCGAGCAAACGCTGGGGTGTAACTCCTCCACGGCTGCAGGAACCTTTAACATAGTTGACCTTCCTCTTGGGCGGTGGGAGCGAGGACTCAGTAACCACGAGGCAACATCCTCTGGTTTCTCCGTCTCCGGTTCCTCAATCACCGGGACATTTTCAACTGTGACTTCCTCCGAAGTCCCAACAGTGCGCGTGGGGGTGACTGTGGAAGCTCTGGTTCCTTCTTCTAAAGTGGTGGCGCCCGTAAGGCAGTTCAAACAGAAGGCCCAAGGTTTTTCAGTAGGCTGTTCTACCTCAAATAGGAACTCTTTACACTGTTCACATCTTCCAAAAGGCCTAAGATACACCACCAGTCCCTGGCATCTGGGACAAACCACTCCAAGGGCCTCCACCTCTCTGCAGACATAGAGAGCGAAGCGACCCCGAGGCTTCAGTCGGATCCCTGTGTCGGTCACAGAAGCAGCAAACGAGGTCATATTCATGGTTGAAGTAACCGGAATCCATGAGGCATTAGACGCCATGTTACCCGCTTGCCGATTCATCGCGCACTGTACTTTTTGCACCAAAGTCACCACGTGTAACTCATCACATGATGAGGCTCCTCCCATCTTCTGCAATGTTCGCAGGCTTTCTCACTTTAGGCACGCCCATGAACTACGCAACCTGGGCTCTCCTCGTGGCGCAGTCACTGTTCTTTCAAATATGGCCGACCTCCACGGAACTTCACAGGGGAATAAAGTTCAAACTCTGGGGGGTTTCAAACACTTTCCAGCCGTAGAAATCCCGGACTCGAGCCCCCATGTGTAGCGACCTCAACCCCCATTACCTGCCTTTGGCTCCTCGCAGGTAGAGAGGGCACACCACGCCACAAGCCCGTACCCTCCTGTGTAAAGAGGTTGAGCGGTGTTGTTAGCGGGTCTCCACGGCCAGAAACCAGAATCCTCCAGAGAATGATTCTCACCTCTACAATAGATAGAGACAAGTCTTTGCTCTCCCCAGTAACTTGAATGTCCACACCAGCTGCAAATCCAACGCAGAGTTTATTTTCTCTTTGCAAAATAACAGTCTCTGATAGGAAAAGGTTGGAGTAAAAGACAGTACAGCTTAAGGTGTGGGAGAGGTCCAGGCACAAACACAATCACTTCACTGCTCGGCTTCTCAAGCAGGCTCAGCCCAAGTGGATAGTCCTCCTAGGAAGGGACTAGCAGCCAAATGGTACTCTAACTTAACTGCACAGTCTCTGCCACAGACTGGTGAACTAGGTCTCTGCCACAGACCTGGTGAACGTGGTATTTCAAAACTTGCCCGCTTTGTAAGGAGAAGACATCCCTCCAGAGAGTTACCGGGCCCCTTCCTTCACCGTGACTTATCACCGGTCCCTCGGAACAGTTCCTCCCCCGGCCTCCTCGTCTAAGATACGGGTCCCCTCGCAAGGATGCACCCTGGGATTCCTCGATCCTTGATGGGCCCCAGCCGAAGGTGCTGGGCCCAAGGCCTTTGCTGCAGTCCCAGGACTAAAGGTGCCTGGGACTGATTCACTGACCTCTGCCCCTGGGCCAAAGGTGCCCAGGGCGGACAGGAACACACTCCTTGGGGTAGGACCCCCGAACACGACCGAAGAACCCCGAACAGGCAGCGTCTGCCCCTTTTATATCTTCTCCCAGCATGCACAGCAGGCCTATCACACCCACTGTATGGCTGCTGAGAGGGGACACACAAGGCACAGCACTGTATCAGTGGTTCAACCCTGGCCTACCATGGTAGCCACCTGCATGCCACAGGGAACTGTACACTGATACTCTCCCTGCGGACAAAAATGGTTGATAGAATCCTGACAATTGGGGTGTTTGAGCATAACTACCACTCAAACACTTCCCCTAAATTTAGGACCCCGCTACACAACATATGGGAAACACCCTTATCCTTGAACAGTACATATACCAACACAGGGGGGGGTCTGGTCATTTTGACAGTCTGTGGGCCCCTTGGCTTGAAACGCCGGGACTAACTCCCAAAGAGCTTATTTAGATGAGGCTTCTGCAATGCCCATAGGAATAAAGGTTCTTGTAGGTACTGAAAGGTTCAAGGGTGTTCTAATGTACAGGATGAATACAAGAAGGGTCTAAATACTGGTATATTTGCTTTTATTGGTACTATTTCACGACTGGAGGTATGCTATGAGGTTTCAGTGACCTGATCATTTTCTCTTTCTATTGTATTACGTGACTTGTGATTTTTTATGTGATTGAATACAACATGACAAACTGCAGTGTATTGTAGTATACTTGTCTTGCTTCTATTTTTGCAAAAAAAACTTTTGATATAAATAAATAAATAAAAGCCTGCCCTTTTTAAAGTGTTTAAATTAACTGTGTGTAATAATGCTTTAAATGTGTCTGACTATAACAATATTAAACAGGGGCACATTGTCATCTTCAGGGCACAGTGGCATTTGCAGCCTGAAGGTTTATTTTGTGAATTAACCAAGATAGGCCATTGTTGATCACATGATTGGGAACCACTGGACTTGGTCTTCCTTATTTAGAAATCAAGCTGTCAGTAACAGCTCAGTATTAGCTACTAGCTGTTTGTCACACTTACCTATTCAGGGATTCAGCACTGGGTTTGCTCCCTGGCCTGTGGTCACCAGCACTTCTGAGTTTCACCTATAGACATGGCCACAGGACCAGTCAGGTGGCAGATCTCCTAATTGACTCTGCGGCCAAATAGGAGATTGACACTGGCTGATATTGCAAGGCACTTTGTGTTTATTAAATGCAACACCATGTTTCAACTAAGCCCCCCTGCTGCTTACTAATCTTGCGTCCTCGATACTCCTTGGCCCTCTGTTTCAGCCTCTGGGTGCCCCATGACTCCTTGACTCCCAGTGTGCTGAGTATGTCTTCAGTGCACCCCTAAGCTCCTCAGTGTCATTCAATTATTTGCCCCATGAGCCCCATGACTGCATTACACCCCTGAGGGTCGTCTACTGATTTCCATGTGCACCCCGTGCAGTGTCATCTAGTGACTCCTATGCAACCCTGTGTGCCCTATGTCTCCAGTGCACCACTGGGCATCCTGTGCCTTCTAGGGACACCAGTGTGCTCTGTAACACCAGTGCATCTCTCAACTTCCAATGTCTTCTAAAGGCTTCCATGCAAACCTTTGACCCACATGACTGTAGTGTGCCCAAGAGCATCCAGTGTTACATATGACTTCTATGCACCCCTGTGTGGCCTGTACCTCCAGTGCACCCATAAGCATCATGTGTCTTCTAGGGACACAAATGCACCCCTGTGTGCCCTGCACCTCCAGGACACCCTAGGCAATGTCATCTAGCGACTCCAATACACCCTAGAGGCATTTAGTGTGCCTTGTGTCCCTTTGTGACACCTGTGTCTCTATTCAGCCTCCTCTATGTTTCTACATCATCTGGACAATTCTTCTCTCAGTGACTACAGCCCACTGTCTGTGACACTGTTCAGCACATGGCATTGAGAAGGTGAGTGTTAATCTACAGATTGTTGGCAGGAAACAGTTAAGGATTTCAAAATCTACTAAAGGACATAGCTTGATATCTGTACATAAAATACATTTAAGTGTTACCAAGGGCAATTTTATTTTTATTTAAAATATTAAACATGTTCCACTTACTGACCTCAAACCTCTTATCTTCTCCTCTTCTGCGAGTACTCCAATAGCAAGCCATTTGCTATGGGGGCACACAGTGTGTGCTCGCTCCAAAGCTGTGTGTGTCTTTGGAGCCACAATGAGTCAAAGTAGTAACTTACCAGACATACTTGAGTTTTCTGCAAGACCGCTCCTGAAAAGAGTTACAGTAGGTTTAGCCAGGCTAATATCTAAAACAAATAATATATATACATATATATATATATATATATATTGTGACAGCAGGAAGGTAAAGTCACCTGGTTGCATCCAGGGGGGTAGATATATTTCGCCCAGATTCAGGCTTTACGCCGACTTATACAACTAGGCGGAGAGTTGTATAAGCCCAGCTGGGGCTAGTGGGCTCATGGATGACTCATACCTCTAGGGAGAGGGCTGGGCGTCGTGCAGGCAGGGAGTTGATGAGACCAGCTGAAGCCTGTCAGTTCGTTTAAGGCCTCTATAAAAACTCCCAGATTCATTAGGTGTTTGCTCATGCCTGGAACCAGACCTGTGTGGACTGTCTAGGGAGAGTGAACCCCTGTGCGGTGAGACAAAGCCTGTGTGGCTATTTGCTTGGACATTTAAAACCAGGGACTTAGGGACTAGGACAGCACTAGGCTGATCCCAGTTGTTAGTTAGGAAACCTGTATGTTTAGTTAGAGGTCAAGTTGACCAGGATTTATTTTGTTTATGTTTCTTTTGCTTTGCTGTGTTTTGTCACTGTAAATAGAAAATAAACCGCACCTTTTTGATTTTGAAAACCACAACCTCCGTTTGCTGGGCCTGTTTTTGTGTGGGGAGCCCATCCCGGGGGTCACCCACACCCGCTGCCGAGCTAACCCCCTCACAGTTGGTGGAGAACCAGTGGCAGTTTTTTTTTAAGCCAGCATGGAGGAGATACTGAAACAGCTGGCTCTAGCAAATGCCAATCAACAGCAGACAAATGCAGGTTTGCAAAAGAGCCTTGCAGCTCATCAACAGAGCCTTGCAGCTCATCAACAGAGCCTTGCAGCCCAGCAGCAAGCTCATCAACAGAGCCTTGCAGCCCAGCAGCAAGCTCATCAACAGAGCCTTGCAGCCCAGCAGCAGACAAACGCAACTTTGCAACAGAGTCTGGAGGCTCAGCAACAAGCCCAGCAGCAATCTGAGGCCCGCTTCATAGACCTGTTGCAGAAGCAAGAGCAGAGACTACAACAACAGATGGAAGCAGTAATGCAGCAACGTCCGCAGACCAGTGAGGAAAGCCGTCCCACTAATACCGCGTCCTTTGGGGTCAGTCGTTTATTGACAAAAATGACTGGAGAGGATGATCCAGAGGTATTTTTGACCACATTTGAAAGGACCGCTGAAAGAGAAAAGTGGCCTGAGGAGCAGTGGGCTGGACTGGTGGCTCCTCTGTTAACTGGTGAATCGCAGAAAGCTTACTATGACCTAGAGCCTAACCAAGCAAAAGACTATGTGATGCTAAAAGCTGAAATATTGGCAAGGCTGGGTGTCACCCTGGCTGTCCGGGCTCAGCGTGTGCATAACTGGACTTTCCAGCTTGGAAAACCCCCCAGGTCTCAAATGTATGATCTCATTCACCTGAGCAGAAAGTGGCTACAGCCAGAGACTTTGTCCGCACCAAAGATTGTGGAACGTGTTGTAATGGATCGGTTTTTGAGAGCTCTTCCTACTGCCATCCAAAAGTGGGTAAGCCATGGAGACCCAGAGACGGCCGATGGTCTTGTGGATCGTGTGGAGAAATACTTGGCTACAGAGAACCTGACGGCCTCTTCCAGAGACACTCGGACTTTCCACCCTAAGACCAGACCATCCCCAGGGGCGGATAAGAGGATTCCAAGGGGTGAGGGTGGAGAGAGTGAGAGGGTGGGAGCTCTACCCCAAGTTTGGCGAGAACAGCCTGGGAAATCAGCGGCTCAAGAGGCGGCAAGAAGGATCGTTTGCTACCGCTGCCGGCAAGCGGGACATATTGCAGCCAATTGCCCGGTTGTGGAGGAACCCATGCAGTGTGACTTTCTGACGGGCAGACGTCAGTCGCTGTGTGCGACAGTCGCATGCACTGCCATTCGAGGAACTGAGAAACATTTATGCAAAATGTGTGTTAATGGTAGAAATGTTGTGGTATTGCTGGATTCAGGTAGCCTTGTGACCCTGATAAAGGCTGAGTTAGTTAAAACAGAGGTCTCTGGGAATAGCAAGGTAGCTGTTATTTGTGTGCATGGGGACACCCGAGAGTATCCAGTGACTACAGTGTGTTTCGAGACCCCCAAAGGTACCCTCTTTCATCCAGTGGGCTTAGTATCTCAGTTACCGCATGACGCCATTGTGGGAAGGGATTTTCCGAAGTTCTGGGAACTGTGGGATGATCCTGAGCCCCCCACTGGTGCCCCTATGTACCAGGAATGTGATAGCCAGAACTCCCCTGAGAGTGGTGAGGACTCTCCGGAATTTCCCTTATCAGTATTGGCAGGGGAGACTCAAGAAACTGGAGAGGAGCCCACCTCCTCAGACGAAAACCTACCGTCTGTGGAGTTTTCTGATCTTGAGGTTCACAGGGAAAACTTTGCCACAGAACAGTTGAAAGACCCCGCCCTAATAAAGGCACGGGAAAACGTAGTGAAAGTAGATGGCGAGTTAGTGAACCCAGATAATACCTGCACTTACCCATACTTCAGCGTAGAGAAGGACCTACTGTATCGGGTGGCAAAAAGGGCAGAAGAAACCGTTGAGCAGCTTGTGGTGCCCAAACCTTACAGGAAGTTGGTGTTGGAGTTGGCTCATGGGCACATTCTTGGAGGTCATCTGGGGACAGAGAAAACCCGAGAGAGGGTATTACAGAGATTCTATTGGCCGGGGGTGATGAAGGACATAGAAAATTATTGTTCCTCCTGCCCTGTGTGTCAGAGGTCGGCCCCGATGCCACATTTCCGTAGCCCGCTGGTCCCTCTACCCATCATTGAGGTCCCGTTTGAGAGGATCGCCATGGATTTGGTAGGTCCTATAATCAAGTCCGCTAGGGGGCACCAGTACATATTAGTTATAATGGACTATGCCACCCGTTATTCAGAAGCGATCCCTCTCCGAAATACCTCGGCCAAAACCATAGCCAAAGAGCTATCTCTTGTGTTTAGCCGGGTGGGTATTTGTAAAGAACTGCTTACGGACCAAGGTACACCCTTTATGTCCCGGGTTATGAAGGAGCTGTGTAAATTGTTCAAAGTGACGCAATTACGTACATCTGTGTATCACCCCCAAACCGATGGGCTGGTTGAAAGATTCAACAAAACCCTAAAACAAATGTTGAAGAAAGTGGTGGATAGAGATGGAAAGGATTGGGACTGTCTACTTCCTTATCTGATGTTTGCTATTAGGGAGGTGCCCCAATCCTCTACGGGATTCTCCCCCTTTGAGTTACTGTATGGGAGACACCCAAGAGGGCTGTTGGATATTGCCAAGGAAACTTGGGAAAGTGAGAGTTCTCCCCACAGGAGTGTGATTGAGCATGTCGCCCTGATGCAAGACCGAATTGCACAGGTAGTGCCCATCGTGAAGGAACATTTGGCCCAAGCGCAGTTAGCACAGCAGAGAGTGTACAACCGTGGAGCCAAGACCCGTACCTTTTCCCCGGGGGATAGGATACTGGTACTTGTCCCTACGGTTGAAAGTAAATTCCTTGCCAAATGGCAAGGCCCCTACGAGATAATGGAAAAAGTGAGCGAAGTGAATTACAAGGTCAGACAACCAGGAAGGCGAAAGCCCGAACAGATCTATCACGTTAATCTGTTGAAAGCCTGGAGGGATAGAGAGTCCCTAGTCGCAGACACTTGGTCACCAGCTCAAACTGGTTGCGTGATTCCTGAGGTTGGAATAGCAGCCACCTTGTCACAACCCCAACAACAGGAGGTTAAGGAGTTTGTGCTTCGCAACAAGGAGGTATTCTCTGAGCTGCCGGGACAAACATCTGGGGTAGAGCATGACATCATTACCCCGCCCGGTGAAAGGGTGAAGTTAAAACCCTATCGGATCCCAGAGGCCCGACGGGAGGCAATACGGGAGGAAGTACAGAAAATGCTGAACTTAGGGGTGATAGAGGAGTCCCAAAGTGATTGGTCTAGTCCCATTGTGTTGGTGCCTAAACCGGATGGGAGCTGGCGATTTTGTAACGATTTTCGTCAGTTGAACAAAGTTACAAAATTTGACACCTACCCCATGCCACGTATAGATGAGTTGATCGACCGGCTGGGAACAGCCCGATACATGACGACTCTTGACCTCACAAAAGGGTATTGGCAAATCCCCCTGGCCAAGTCGGCCAAAGAGAAAACCGCATTTGTAACCCCAGACGGGGCGTTCCAATATAAAAGAATGCCGTTCGGGTTACAGAATGCGCCGGCCACATTCCAGCGGAAAATGGACCAGATGCTGAGGCCCCATCGGAAGTATGCTGCGGCTTACCTGGATGACGTAATTGTCCATAGCACAGATTGGGCCTCACATCTGCCAAAAGTGCAAGCAGTCCTGGACTCTGTTCGGGAAGCGGGGTTTACGGCTAACCCCAAGAAGTGTACCATTGGGCAGGAAGAGGCCAAATATCTTGGGTACACCATTGGGAGGGGAGTAATAAAACCCCAACTCAACAAAGTCGAGGCCATCCAGAGTTGGCCACGTCCCAACAGCAAGAAGCAGGTACGAGCCTTTCTGGGAATCGCTGGGTATTATCGGCGATTCATTCCCCACTTTGCTTCTAAGGCTGTGCCCCTAACCAACCTGACGAAGGGGAAAGGGTCGGTCATGATTAAATGGACCCCCGAGGCTGAGGCAGCATTCCAATTCTTGAAACAAGCCTTATGTAGCCAGCCAGTGTTGTACTCACCCGACTTCTCTAAAGACTTTGTCGTACAAAGTGATGCGTCAGATGTGGGGTTAGGAGCAGTATTGTCCCAGGTCTGGAACGGGGAAGAGCACCCAGTCATTTACCTCAGCAGGAAGTTGAAGTCCCATGAGGTAAATTACGCCACCGTTGAAAAGGAGTGTTTAGCGGTGAAGTGGGCTCTAGATTCCCTTCGGTACTACCTGCTAGGTAGGCACTTTGACTTGGTTACGGATCACGCTCCGTTAAAGTGGATGGCTCAAAACAAGGAAACAAATAGAAGAGTGAATAGGTGGTTCCTGGCCCTCCAGGAATTCAACTTCACAGTAAAGCATCGCCCTGGCGTTCAAATGGGGAATGTGGATGCTTTGTCTCGAGTACATGAATGCCTGATTGCTGGTGTTCCAACCCCGAGGTTAAAACAAGAGGGGGGGGTATGTGACAGCAGGAAGGTAAAGTCACCTGGTTGCATCCAGGGGGGTAGATATATTTCGCCCAGATTCAGGCTTTACGCCGACTTATACAACTAGGCGGAGAGTTGTATAAGCCCAGCTGGGGCTAGTGGGCTCATGGATGACTCATACCTCTAGGGAGAGGGCTGGGCGTCGTGCAGGCAGGGAGTTGATGAGACCAGCTGAAGCCTGTCAGTTCATTTAAGGCCTCTATAAAAACTCCCAGATTCATTAGGTGTTTGCTCATGCCTGGAACCAGACCTGTGTGGACTGTCTAGGGAGAGTGAACCCCTGTGCGGTGAGACAAAGCCTGTGTGGCTATTTGCTTGGACATTTAAAACCAGGGACTTAGGGACTAGGACAGCACTAGGCTGATCCCAGTTGTTAGTTAGGAAACCTGTATGTTTAGTTAGAGGTCAAGTTGACCAGGATTTATTTTGTTTATGTTTCTTTTGCTTTGCTGTGTTTTGTCACTGTAAATAGAAAATAAACCGCACCTTTTTGATTTTGAAAACCACAACCTCCGTTTGCTGGGCCTGTTTTTGTGTGGGGAGCCCATCCCGGGGGTCACCCACACCCGCTGCCGAGCTAACCCCCTCACAATATATATATATATATATATACACACACACACAGTAACACAATATATACATATACAGTATAGTATATATAGTATAAAACATGCCTAGGAATCACCTACAAGTTTATTGCATACCCGCTAATAGGAAGATTTTGCAACACAGTAAAGGTTGCTAACAATTTTACCAGGCTTGGCAAGACCTAGCTTGCTAACTCTAAATTGAAATTCAGTTCTTGTTATAAATTGCATACTATGGACCTGCCAAAGTAAAAAGTATTGGCTACTTTAGTATCTGCAAAATCATCTAAATGAGTGTACAATCTAAAAAAACTCTGAACTATCATCTCAACGCTCTAACCCCTTTATATACATACCTGTATTGGTAAAACATGTCACATAGAACACTTGCATTATCAAATAATCACCCAATAAAAAAACACCTCAGATACACTTCAAATGCTAGGTATGAAACCAATACCAAAAAAAGAACATATTTGTTTCAAACAGGAGACAGTTGTATGGGAAAATATCCAGTGATAACTGGGTCATGACAAAATAATGATATCTATCTTTTTATAAAGAGTAGCAGTGAGCTTTGTAAATAGAACTAATGAACAAAACATGCAAATATTGTATGTCATTGCACTTAATGAATGTATTATGCTTTTGTGCATTGGGTCATTTCATTTGTCTGATTAATGAATAGATGTATGGTCATAAAAGTACTCTTTTTTTTCATTCATCTCCTATAAAATGTATTATTTCCAGGGCTTTACTTGGGGGAGCAAATCATCTCCATATCTGATCCCTGTACCTTCCTACTGTATAACTAAATTACCATAGAGTGGATTCACTGCAAAATAATAGGATTCTGGAAGATTACCAGACCTACCAAAACTGATTTGTTCATTCATACATGGAAAATACAACAGCAATGGTTGTGCTGTTCACTCCAATTTGGAGATGCAGTTTCCTCATTTAAAAATAAATACTGTAGCTACTGTTATTTCTTTTTTCTATGAGTGCTTATATCACAAATCCAGCCTGCATACAGTAGGCCACAGGATTTCATATCTTTGCCAAGTGATTACAAAATAAAATATGTATTGAAGGACAGTATAAATGTTATGCTCATCATTCTTATTGTGAAGGCCAGCAAGATACTGCTGGTCAAGGTCAGGGTTAGGAGACTGGATACTTCTAGTACAACGTTAGGTACAAAGGGAATGGATCAATGTCAGTAACAAGTATAAAAGCAAAGGATCAGTAGCGAATTCGGAGTCAGAGAAGATTGTCCATTTAGGCCAAAGTCAAAACAAGAAAGCCATGCAAGAACAAGCAGAACTGGCACCTATTCACATGTTCAGGAAAAGGATCAGAGATAAAGGGTATCTTCTCCACCTATAGCAGCACTCAGATAACCACACATTTTATTACTCAACAGACCCCTTCTTGTACATGTGTCAGATGAAGATATGATGTACTATAGAAGTTAGATAACACTAGCAAAACAGACAGAATAGGGGAACTAAGCAACAATAGATTAGGGACTTGATGGGTTATCTGGAGTATAAGATAAATAAATGGTACACCAGCAGGATAGTAGTAAAAACAGACTAGGAAACCATGTATGAAGCATAAGACATTGAAACCTTACTGATCTATAACTTTCCCTGTCCAACTCTGGGATATGATCATTTTTGGATATGACTCAAACTTTCCGTTTAAAGAGTATCTAAACCCAAAAGCAAAAATTTATACAGGTGATACTCGAAAAATTTTAATATTGGGCAAAAGTTAATTTATTTCACTAATGCAACTTAAAAAGTGAAACTAAAATATGAGATAGATTCATTACATGCAAAGCAAGATAATTCAAGCCGTGATTTGTCATAATTGTGATGATTATGGCTTACAGCTCATGAAAATAGGGATGAGCTTCGAGTTCGAGTCAAACTCATGTTCGACTCGAACATTGCCTGTTCGCCCGTTCGCCGAACAGCGAACAATTTGGGCTGTTCGCTGCAAATTCTAAAGTCTATGGGAGAAATCTAAAGTGCTAATTTTAAAGGCTTATATGCAAGTTATTGTCATAAAAAGTTTTTGGTGACCCGGGACCTGCCCCAGGGGACATGTATCAATGCAAAAAAAAGTTTTAAAAACGTCAGTTTTTTCGGGAGCAGTGATTTTAATAATGCTTAAAGTGAAACAATAAAAGTGAAGTATTCCTTTAAATTTCGTACCTAGTGGGGGTGTATAGTATGCATGTAAAGTGGCGCTTGTTTCCCATGCTTAGAACTGTCCCTGCACAAAGTGTCATTTCTGAAGGAAAAAAAGTCATTTAAAACTCACTCGCGGCTATAATGAATTGTCGGCTCCCGGCATTACAGAGAAAAGTCATTGATAAAAAAAAAAAAAATGCGTGGGGGTTCCCCCAAATTCAATTACCAGGCCCTTCAGGTCTGGTATGGATATTAAGGGGAACCCTGCCGCAAATTTAAAAAAAATGCGTGCGGTTCCCCCCAAATATCCATACCAGGCCCTTCAGGTCTGGTATGGATTTTAAGGGAAACTCCACCCCAAGTTTAAAAAAAATGGTGTGGAGTTCCCCAAAAATCCAGACCAGACCCTTTATCCGAGCACGCAACCTGGCAGGCCACAGGAAAAGAGGGGGGGACGAGAGAGCGCCCCCCTCCAAAACCGTACCAGGCCACATGCCCTCAACATTGGGAGGATGCTTTGGGGGTCTGTGACCCCTCAAAGCACCATGTCCCCATGTTGATGGGGACAAGGGCCTCATCCCCACAACCCTTGCCCGATGATTGTGGGGGTCTGCGGGCGGGGGGCTTATCGGAATCTGGAAGACCCCTTTAACAAAGGGGACCCCCAGATCCCGGCCCCCCTATGGAAATTGGTAATGGGGTACATTGTACCCCTACAATTTCACAAAGAAAGTGTAAAAAATTGTAAAAAAAAACAGACACCGTTGGGAAAATACTTTATTAAAAAAAAAAAAAAAAACATTCCAGCGATGAAATCCAGTGTCCCACAGCAATCAGATGTCCAGCGCTGTCCACACGAAATGTAATTAGCTGACCCTGAGCGGACTTGATACCAGACCTGAAGGGCCTGGTATGGATATTTTGGGGAACTCCACGCATTTTTTTTTTAATTTGCGGCAGGGTTCCCCTTAATATCCATACCAGACCTGAATGGCCTGGTAATTGAATTTGGGGGGACCCCCACGCTTTTTTTTTTTTTTTATCAATGACTTTTCTATGTATTGCCGGAAGTCGACAATTCATTATAGCCGCAAGGGAGTTTTAAATGACTTTTTTTCCTTCAGAAATGAAATTTTGTGCAGGGACAGTTCTAAGCACGGGAATCAAGCGCTGCTTTACAGGCATACTATACACACCCACTAGGTACGAAATTTAAAGGAATATTTCACTTTTATTGTTTCACTTTAAGCATTATTAAAATCACTGCTCCCGAAAAAATGTCAGTTTTTAAAACTTTTTTTTGCATTGATACATGTCCCCTGGGGCAGGACCCGGGTCCCCAAACACTTTTTATGACAATAACTTGCATATTAGACTTTATAATTAGCACTTTTGATTTTTCGAGTCCATTGTATTTAATAGGGTTCTAAATTTCGCGCAAACTTTCTGTCTGTTCGCAGGTTCTGGTGCGAACCAAACAGGGGGGTGTTCGGCTCATCCCTACATGAAAACCCCAAATCCACAATCTCAGAAAATTAGAATATTGTGAAAAGGTGCAATATTCTAGGCTCAAAGTGTCCCACTCTAATCAGCTAATTACGCCATAACACCTGCAAAGGGTTCCTGAGCCTTTAAATGGTCTCTAAGTCTGGTTCAGTAGGAATCACAATCATGGGAAAGACTGCTGACCTGACAGTTGTGCAGAAAACCATCATTGACACCCTCCATAAGGAAGAAAAGCCTCAAAAGGTAATTGCAAAAGAAGTTGGGATGTTCCCAAAGTGCTGTATCAAAGCACATTAATAGAAAGTTATGTGGAAGGGAAAAGTGTGGAAGAAAAAGGTGCACAAGCAGCAGGGATGACCGCAGCCTGGAGAGGATTGTCAGGAAAAGGCCAGCAAAAGTGTTGGGGACTTTCACAAGGAGTGGACTGAGGCTGGAGTCAGTGCATCAAGAGCCACCATACACAGACAGATCCTGGACATGGGCTTAAAATTTCGTATTCCTCTTGTCAGGCCACTCCTGAACAACAAACAATGTCAGAAGCGTCTTACCTGGGCTAAAGAAAAACAGACCTGGTCTGTTGCTCAGTGGTCCAAAGTCCTCTTTTCTGATGAGAGCAAATTTTTCATCTCATTTGGAAACCAAGGACCCAGAGTATGGAGGAAGAATGGAGAGGCACACGCTGCAGGATGCTTGAAGGTGAAGTTTCCACAGTCTGTGTTGATTTGGGGAGCCATGTCATCTGCTGGTGTTTGTCCACTGTGCTTCATTAAGTCTAGGGTCAACACAGCCATCTACCAGGAGATTTTGGAGCACTTCATGCTTCCTTCCGCAGACAAGCTCTATGGGGATGCTGATTTTCCAGCAGGACTTGGCACCTGCCCACACTGCCAAAAGCACCAAAACCTGTTTCAATGACCGTGGGATTACTGTGCTTGATTGGCCATCAAACTCGCCTGACCTAAACCCCATAGAGAATCTATGGGGCATTGCAAGAGAAAGATGAGAGACATGAGACCAAACAATGCAGAAGAGCTGAAGGCCGCTATTGAAGCATCCTAGTCTTCCATAACACCTCAGCAGTGCCACAGGCTGATAGCTTCCATGCCATGCCGCATTGAGGCAGTAATTGCTGCAAAAGGGGCCCAAACCAAATACTGAGTGCATATGCATGCCTTTACTTTTCAGAGGTCCGATATTGTTCTATGTACAATCCTTGTTTTATTGATTACATGTAACATTCTAATTTTCAGAGATTGTGGATTTGGGGTTTTCATGAGCTGTAAGCCATAATTATCACAATTATGACAAATCACGGCATGAACTATCTTGCTTTTCATGTAATGAGTCTATCTCATATTTTAGTTTCACCTTTTAAGTTGTATTAGTGAAATAAATTAACTTTTGCACAATATTCAAATTTTTCGAGTTTCACCTGTATATTGCAGCTTACCAATCCATAAATGTGTTGGCTGCATTATCTTTCTTTTTTAGACAATTTCCTTTATTTTCACCTGTTGATCTTCCTTGAACCAGTTAAGGACCGGTCCACGTACATTTACTGCAGCAGGGTGGCCATTAAGAGCAAAATCACGTACCTGTACGTGATTTGTTTTTTGGGCTCCGGGGGCGCACGCATTATCTTTCTTTTTTTTTTGGGGCTCCGGGGCGCACGCATTATCTTTCTTTTTTGGACAATTTCCTTTATTTTCACCTGTTGATCTTCCTTGAACCAGTTAAGGACCGGTCCACGTACATTTACTGCAGCAGGGTGGCCATTAAGAGCAAAATCACATACCTGTACGTGATTTGTTTTTTGGGCGCCGGAACGCACGCACGCGCCTCCGGAGCCCCACTCCTGCTGAGATTGGGCACAGCGGGAGACAATCAGTGCGTCCAGCGGACGCGATGTCCGTCGGCCACCCACGATCATTCTGAGGAGAGGCGGAATGGCGGTCTGCCTATGTAAACAAGGCAGATCACTGTTCTGCCAGAGAGGAAAATGGAGATCTTGTGTTTCTGCTAAGCAACACACTTAACCCTGTGATTGCCCCTGATGTTAACCCCTTCCCAGCCAGTGTCATCATTACAGTAACAGTGCATTTTTTATAGCACTGATCACTATATTAGTGTCACTGGTCCCCAAAAAGTGTCAGTTAGGTGTCTAATCTGTCCGCTGCATTGTCACAGTCCCGCTAAAAATTGCTGATCGCCGACATTACTAGTAAAAATAAAATAAAACTAGTTTAAAAAAATTAAATAAATAAAAATTCCACAAAAATATCCTATAGTTTGTAAATGCTATAAATTTTGCACAAACCAATCAATATACGCTTGGGGGATTTTTTTTTACCAAAAATATGTAGCAGAATACATATTGACCTAAATTAATGAAGAAATTCGATTTTTAAAAAAAAAAATATTTGGTGTGTTTTATAGCAGAAAGTAAAATATATATATATATATTTTTTTCAAAAATGTTAGAGGGGACCAAATACCAAACAAAATAAAGCTCTATTTGTGGGGAAAAAAAGGACATCAATTTTATTTGAGTACAGTGTCGCGGGACCGTGCAATTGTCAGTTAACGTAACGCAGTTCCCTATCGCAAAAAAATGGCCCGGTCAGGAAGGGGATAAAACCTTCCAGAGCTGAAGTGGTTAACAGGCCAAGCTGTCCAGCAAAAGTGGCAGTCAGGGGGTTGAGACAAACCCTTGAACACTGACAACGGTGCCTACAATGGTCAGCTTTTATCAACTTAGTTAAAACCTTTATCCTAAAAAAATTGTTAGCTGAAGTTTGACTTAAATTTTTAGGGTCATTTAAGTAAAGTCCATTTAAATATACAAGTCCATCTAACACTACCCTTCCCAGACAATGCTGCAGGTCGGTGTCTGTTGCTCCTGAAAGAGACGGGACAGAAAGTGTGTCACTGGCAAGACCACCTTGTGAAAATAAAGGGGAAAAATTACAGAAAAGGAAGTTAGCCATGAAATCCAAGGTTTGATAAGCTGCATTATAATATTTTTCATTTTTTTTAAACACTTTAATGAATCCAAACCAGTTCAGAGATGGCATGGCACTATTACAAAAAAACTGGAAGGAAGCTCTACACCGCGTTACAAGTCCTTCAATCATTGTTTTATATGGGCAATGTGTGTTACAGCAGAGGCTAACCAGAGACATCTCATACATGATGAATTAAATAAATCAATACATACATGCGTGAAACATAAGTTACAATTCAAGACAAAAAAACTTGTCAATTAACTTATAGGTTTATAGGAAGCTGATTTGTGCATTGTGACCAACGGTGTCGGTAGTTTGATCTACTTTACTATATTATGAATTCAGTTTGGCTATATTTTAAAAAATATTCTATCCAAATGAATAAGTCAGTAGCAACATGAAGAAGAATTGAAGATTTAAGAGTTCAGCCTCCACCAACAAATATGTGATTCATAAAACTTGCTTCTCCTGTGACTTTTTTTAGGTTTACAGTACACATGTTTACTACTTCAACTGGTATGGAAAAACAAATCTGCTATATTACTGAGCCCCAGGCTAAATTATTGGAACACGTATGATTAAAATATTTTTAGTCACAGGAGCTTCGTAAACTGCTCTTTTCTAGAGGTAGGCTTCTGGATTTCAAAAGCTGTACAAATTTTAGCAGTACTTTCATTATGTGTCAATTCATACTGATGGTTATTTAAACATTTGCATATCCTCTGACCTCTGCACAGCTTTAATTTTCAATTATTTTTGAAAATACACCAATAAGATAAGACATTAAGTATGTGTGTTTCCCTCAAGCTTGCCGCTTCTAATTTATTTTCTTGGAATTGAACTGTGTTCCTGAGGAAAGCAAAACTGAGAAAGCAAGCAGAATGTCTAAATGGCTTTTTAAAGAAATATCTTGAAGAAGAGAGAGAGAAAAAAAAAAAAAGAACTGGATTATTAATAGCGAACCCTGAGATGATGGATGAAACAACAACAGTATCCTTTAATCATAAAGCACTAACATTCCAACAGAGCTGGTAAGTGAGTGGAGCAGCGAAACCATTTGAGATTTAAACAGATGGATTACTAAAGGTTCCTCAGTGGGTTTCTGGACAGATTTCAAAACAGCAGACTGATTAACTAATTCACAAAAGGCAAGCAACTCTTCCAATCAATACGCTTTTATGTAACTACATTTGTGTTATAATATTTAAACACAGCAAACAACTGTTCATGATAGAAATGTCTAAGGTCATGTTGGGAGGGGTGAAGATGTTAAATCCTACAGCTGACATGTATTTTTCACATTTTCTGTCTCCTTATCTGATTGTCAAGCAATCTTCATCATTATCATTCTTTCATCATAATTTGCATTCATATAACAGTAAGAAATATGCTGCTCAGGCAATTCTTGATCTGCCATACTGCTTTTATTGTAACATAGTAAGTTGAATAACCAAATGATTACACAGAGGATAGCTTTACCTTAACCAGTTAACGACGGCAGGTTGGCTCTCCTGTGCGAATCGCCGTCATTGTACGTCGACTCGCGCAGGTGCAATTGCAGGCAGACGGACGCCGCCACCGGCGCGCACTTGCGCCCGCTGTAAGCTGTGGGAGGGTGATCGCGGGTCGGGTGGACTCGATGTCCACCGGCGACCCACGATCACCTAATACAAAGGCAGAATGGAGATCTGCCTTTGTAAACAAGGCAGATTCCCATTCTCACAGGAGACATGACAGAGATCTACTGTTCCCAGTTATCGGGAACAGTGATCTCTGTCATGTCCCAGGCAGCTCATCCCCCCTACAGTTAGAACACACCTAGGGAACGCACTTAACCCCTTGATCTCCCCCTAGTGTTAACCCCTTCCCTGCCAGTGTAATTTTTACATTTATCAGTGCATTTTTTTTTAGCACTGATCAATGTAATAATGTCACTGGTCCCCAAAAAGTGTCATTTGGGGTCAGATTTGTCTGCCGCAATGTCGCAGTCCCGCCACCGCCATAACCTGTAGAAAAAATAAATAAATAAAAAAGTCCTGAAATCTATCCTATAGTTTGTATATGTGATAACTACTTGCGCAAACCAATCAATATGCGCCAATTGCGATTATTTTTTTTGCCAAAAATATGTGGAAGAATATATATCGGCCTAAACTGATGAATACAAAAGGATAAAGATGAACTGTCAGCACACACACTGGTATTGCTGGACACTTAAAAACGGCAATGCAAATGTCTAAACAACAGTCACAGTTCAATAATCCATATGGTGGTACAAAGGACCAGTCCTAAAAAGGAAGGAGGTGATGAGATGGTGGGCGGCAGCTGTCCTCAGAGAAAAGCCAACTCTGTTGAGGAAAGATAAGGGGACAAAGAAAGGAAGTGCCACCTAAGTGCAATAGGTCAGATAAAAATGTTTAATCTCAAAGGAAATGTACTTACAGGACACAAGAACAAACAGGGCACATCACGGTCTCATAAAACACAGTGTGGTCCGGTCTCAGGTCCATCTGGATCCACGGGTCTGCAGGCGAAAAAGATTTCCATCCTGTGGCCACCAGGAAACAGCCAGAATTCAGCGTGGAGCAGAGAAGATGACATCACAGGAAACCATAACCAAGGAGTGCACCGGAAGGCTCTCCTTGGTTCTGGTTTCCTGTGACGTCATCATCTGTGCTCTACGCTGAATTCTGGCTGTTTCCTGGTGGCCACAGGATGGAAATCTTTTTCGCCTGCAGACCCGTGGATCCAGATGGACCTGAGACCGGACCGCACCGCGTCTTATGAGACCGTGATGTGCCCTGTTTGTACTTGTGTTCTGTAAGTGCATTTCCTTTGAGATTAAACATTTTTATCTGACATATTGCACTTAGGTGGCGCTTCCTTTCTTTGCCCCCTAAACTGATGAATACATTTTTTTCTTTATATTTGATTTTTGGATATGTATTATACCAAAAAGTAAAAAAAAAATTTTTTTTCAAAATTGACGCTCTTTGTTTGTTTATAGCGCAAAAAATAAAAACCACAGAGGTGATCAAATGGGGAAAAAAGGACATACGCTGTGTTTGGGTACAGCGTCGCATGACCGTGCAATTGTTAGTTAAAGCAACGCAGTGCCGTATAGTAAAAAATGGGTTGGTCATTAAGGGAGCAAATCCTTTCAGTCCTTAAGTAGTTAAACTTTGTTAAACAGAGTAGGGTTAACAATGCAAACAGGGTCAAAAAGTTAAAATGGTGCATCCAGGACAGAACAATGTTAAATCCATTATGAAGCAGTACAAACAGAAGCTTATAGGAACAATGTCTCTGCTACTCAATAAGGACACTAGGTAGCAGTACTATAATGCTCTGTAACCACTAGTGTTGGGCGAACGCTTCGGGCTGAGCAAAAGTTCAGCCTGAACATCGCCTGTTCGCCCATTCGGTGAACACCCAAATTTACATGGCATTCAACCTTTGTTTTCACCCCGCCAAATGCCCTGCAATGCATTACGTGCTGAACACTGCATTCTAAGCCGTGATTGGGTAAAGCTTTGCCTAATCAGGGCGCAGTGGGTAGCTGGTTGTTAAGGAGCAGACCGGGAACATGGCATCCTTAACAACCGATGAGTCATTAGCTGAATAAAAAAAATCTAAATAATTGCCGGCAATAAAAAAGTGAAATAAAAAAATTGCATGGGGGTCCCCTCCCAGTCCATACCTGGCCCTTAGGGTTTGTTATGGATTTTAAGGGAAACCCCACACCAAAAAAAAGAAAAAAACACAGTATGCTCCCCCCCCAAATCCATACTCGACCCTTATTGAGCATGCAGCCTTGCAGGCCAGCAGAGAGGGGGGAGTGAGTGCCCCATCCTGAACAAAACCAGGCCACATGCCCTCAACATGGGGGGTGGGTGCTTTGGGGAAGGTGGGCTCTACCCCTTATGCCCCAAAGCACCTTGTCCCCATGTTGATGGAGACAAGGACCTCATCCCCACAACCCTGGGCTGTGTTTGTGGGGGTCTGTGGGCAGGGAACTTATCAGAATCTGGAAGCCCCCTTTAACAAGGGGCCCCCAGATCCCAGCCCCCTTTGTGAATGAGTATTGGGTACATAGTTATCTCTACCCAATTGCCAAAATGTGTCAAAAAGTAATAAAAACACAGAGACAGTTTTTGACAATTCCTTGTATCCCGATGTAAATCCATCGTCAATCACGATGCCCGTCACACCACTTCACCTAAAAAATAAAAAAAATAATCCCCTTATGACTTCACCGGCCGGTGCATGCTTGGGCGGTGAATGCTTGGTCTGTGATATCCCAAGGGGCTGTGCCACCAGGTGACGTCGCCAGGTGGCCCCACCCATACCTATTTAAGAACTGTCAAATGGCAAGCCAGACATTCAGTGGTTTGCCTTAGTTGACGGCGGAGCGTTTTTTTTCTTTTTCGGGTCCAGCGGTGCGGTGGGCACTGTGATTGATGGTGGATTTACATCGGGGGACACAAGGAATTGTCAAAAACTGTCTCTGTGCTTTTTTTTACTTTTGGTGAATTGGTAGGGGTACCCCATACTCATTCATCTAAGCCGGGATCTGGGGGCCCCCTTGTTAAAAGGGGCTTCAAGATTCCGATAATAAGCCCCCTGCCTGCAGACCCCCACAACCACAGCCCAGGGTTGTGGGGAGGAAACCCTTGTCCCCATCAACATGGGGACAAGGTGCTTTAGGGTGGAGGGGCAGAGCCCCCTGCCCCAAAGCACCCACCCACTAAGAGGGTATGTGGCCTGGTATGGTTCAGGGGGGGCACTCGCTCAACCCCCCTGTTCTGGCATGCCAGGCTGCGTGGTTCGATAGGGCCTGGTATGGACTAGAGGGGACCCCACACTGTCTTTAAAAAAAAAATATTGCCAACAACAGTATTGTATTGCTGGCAATGTAAATGTAATTTCATTATTTTTTTTTCTTTAGAAATGTCATTATTTTCTGCAGCATGTTCTATACATGCTACAGATGCACCACTTTCCAGGCAGACTAAAGGGACCCCACAAAGGCACTATATTTAAATAATGTTTTAGTTTTTATTGTAGCACTTTAAACATCATTAAAATCACTGCTCCTGTAAAAACGATCTTTTAAAAAATACAAATTTTTGCATTGATACATGTCCCCGGAACCCAATGTCCTTTGCATATAAGCCTTCAAAAGGGGGACTTTTGAATTTTCAAGTCCGGATCCCATAAACTTTAATAGGGTTCGCTGTTCGGGTCAGAACTTTTTCTCTGTTCGGGTGTTCTGGTGCGAACTGAACATTATAAACAACTAACTGTGCTAAGCTTCTATTACAGCATACCTCACAATGAAATCCAGGGTAGGTCTTGGTACACAGGTGAAAGTTGAAGTGATCTCAGGGATGGCGTTACAGACAGAAGCCTGAAGATGCAGGTCCATCCCAATTGAAGTACAGTACTCAATTGGAGCAGTGTTCCTAGCAGTGCCCATATGCCTGCATGCAACAGTGGAGGACTGTACACCTGGCTAACGATCACATGTCCTGCCACCTTTGCCTCATCGGGTGCGGTCTTTCTGAGTTGCAGAACATGAGTAATAGGAAAACTATATTCCCTGGGTGTGTCCATGAGCTCAGTGGCTTGTGAGAACCCAGGGGATTGTGGAAAAAAGGAGTCAGGAGATTGTACGCCACCATCTGAGCATGGTGAGTCAAGTGGCACTCTGTTACACTACTAATATATTACTAAGGGCTTGTAACCAAAGTAAATTACCAATATACAAATCTGTGAGACCTTTTATCAATCACATTACAATGCCAGATCTACAATTATTTGTAGGTAGCAGGAGCCCACATAACAAGTTACAGTGATTTGCTTTGGCTGCAAAGCCTATTGTAAGTTATTGCATAGCAGTGGCAATTTTACATCACGCAAAAGCATGAGGAAGCATTACCTGGGTTATCTATTATTTGAAGACAAATGCAATAATGTTTCATATCAGAACAGAAATGTCAGCACCAGCTCTTTATAATGCAGATGTTGCTAAACATATGACGTTGTAAAGAGATAAAAAATAAAGAGCATACCTGGAATTCATTCATAATATTGCTAGCAGATTTAAATGTAATCATTTACAATTTACAGCATAAGCTGTTCTAAAACTATCAAAGTAACTAAAAGAGCAGAAATAGTGATTTATTGTAAATTTGTGAGAGGTAACATCATTATCTGTGAGGCAATTCAACTACTAAGTTATGAGGGATGAAGATAGTATGAAGATAGACTGTGCCATGTCTGAGGTGCACATCTAGCAGCTTGCAGGAAAATGCAAACACTAAAGCCCCGTACACACGATCGGATAACCTATGGATTTTCGTCCGATGGATTTGTCCATCGGAAATCCGATGAAACTGTTTTTCATCAGTCTTGGCCACACACCATCAGTCAAAAAACCGACCGTTCCAAACGCGGTGACGTAAAACACTCCGATGAGCCAAGAAAAATGAAGTTTAATGCTTCTGAGCATGCGTCGACTTGATTCTGAGCATGCGTGGGTTTTTTAACCGATGGACTTGCCCATAGATGATCGGAAATTCCCATCGGTTTTTTATCCATCGGAAAATTTTAAAACAAGTTCTATGTTTTACAACCGATGGAAAAAAGACCGATGGGTACCATACACGATCGGTTGGTCTGATGAAAACCATCCATCGGACGGTTTTCATCAGTCAAACCGATCGTGTGTACGGGGCTTTAGAGATAGCATAAATAGTTGTATACTTTATTTTTTATTCAAAAGTTTCACACTTGGATAAATCTGCAGGTTCAAAGCACCTTGGCTGGGTGCTGTCCAGTATTGAAGTACTTTTACATTGTGAAAGCAAGACTGAACTGATAACATACAGTAAATGTATGGATGTAAACTTTGAAAAATTGACAACTAAGCTAAATACTTGTATTATTTTTCTACTTAGAAAGAGGTTATGGAAAACGTATAAAGGCATCGAAGTTCATGGTAATCAAGGTAGTGTTTGGCCAGTATCAAGGTTTTGCATCCAATTTGGTATGAAAATAGATTTGACATTTGTTCATTGTTACTGTATTATTAAACATTAAAGATGAAAAAGCAGCCACTAAAGCATGAAAGATATTTATAATTACTTATGACAGCTTGTTGGCCATTTATTTCCTATATAATGATGGTTAGTTATAAGCTGAAATTAAAGTCAGTATTAAAGGATAAGTTCACTTTTTTTTAAAGAAATAATAAAGGCACATTTTTTTGCATTTACTATTTTTTTTTTTTAGGAACCTGGAAAGCATTGCACCAGCAATCAGCAGATCACTGGTGCCATGTAGGTCTCATGCCAGCTCTCAGTATAAGCTATCTGGGGGAGATGAGTGTTCCCCCCTTTTTTTTTTTTTGGTAGTATTGTTTTTTTTAGTTGTGGTATGGCAGGGTGACATAGGAGAATAAGTAAATGTATATTTTAATGAATTTGCTATAACTGTAAACATATTTTATAAATTAATAACAAGAAATTGAAAACAGTATAAGCTATCTGCCCATACATTGTACTGCAAAGAAGTTTCACATTGACAGGAAGACTCAATGAACTACCACAGCGCTCAACTACACCATAGTAGTTCATAGAGAACTACAATACACAAGTAAAATGTGCAAAATCCAGATCCCTGGTATCCAATAAGAATAAGATTGGACAGTAGATGTCCAATGCAATGTGCAGACAATAAACAATCTCTGGGGGTGTATAGGCAAGATAATAGGGGTCAGGGGGGGGAATTGTAGTAACGGAAGAGGGGGAGTCACATTTACAGTCTCAGGGCTGCCATCAGAGAAGAAACAGAAACCGTTGTTCCAGTACTGTGGAGAAAAAAGCAAGGGGAGAGGCGCCTCTGAGTGTAGACGTTTTAAAACTATTTAATAAAAACTGAAGTACAGGCAACTCACATTTTACAATGTAAAAGCAGACATTGTACAAATTCCATGAAGAAAAGGAGTGATCATCAGGTCAGTCATGCTGTGCTGTATCCTGCTGGGGCGCTGTGCTGCTAGATGTCATCAGGTTCCGCTTGATGTAAGGAAAAGCCGGTGGTGGTGGGGAGACAACAGAGCACGGCCTAGATGGTGATTTCCTGGCAGGCAGGGAGCGATGACGTGACTGGTATGCGACGCGTTTCCTGAGCTGGCATGCTGCGTATGGCGTGGCAGGCGCGCTCCTTCATCAAGCTGATGGATGGGATGGTGGGGCTAATGTTTTTATTGGAGAGGAGGGGGAGGAAGTGAAGGGAAAGGGGCAGGGCTGAGACGGGGCTTACGAGAGGAGTGTCTGCAAGGAGGCTGACAGTGCAGGGCTGGGTATACGGAGCCTGAACTGTGGCAATGCTTACCAGAGATCGACAAGAAGAAGGAACTGGAACAGAATGTATAAAATTAAAATAAAAGAATGACATAAAAAAGAAATAAATGGTGGCGGGGGAGGGGGGGTGGGGGGAGAAACGGGAAGCGCGGACTAAATTAAACAAGTGAGAACACATGATGAAAGAAAGGGGGGCGGGGGGGGAGAGAGAGAGATGACAAGGAAAGGTTAATATGGATGGATGAGCTGTACAAGGCGGGCTAGATGGTAGCATGATGAATAGGGGGAGTGGGGGGGAGGGGGGGAGAGACAGGAGAGAAATAATGAATGTATAAATTGAGGAATAAATAAAATAGAGGGGAATATGAATCCATGGTGGGTGCGGAAGGATGGGGGAAAAGAATGTATATAATATAGGGAGAAGATGGATGTGAAAAAAAAATATATATATATATAAAGCGTGATGGGAAGGGGGAGGGGAAGGAGAATGTAGTTATGTATATACAAATCCACATACCGGAGCTGGAGGGGAGGGGAGTGAGAAACAGGGGGGAGTTATTTTGGCGAAAAAACAACAGGGGAGAGGCGTATAGGACACTAATGTGTATGATGGTGGACCCATAATGACATGATGCCATGAATTGGAGGAACCATAAAAACGAACATAAAAAACAAACTTATATAAGGAATACAATTGCAATAGATATAAATATGTAAAATATACACATGGGTATGATTGTATACATGCATAAGAAACAACAAAAATAACAACAATAATAATAATAATGATTGTATATGTATAAATATTCCGCGCAACTAGGACTTAGATTAAGCTGCTGCCCCCCTTGTTTGTGTATTCTGTCACAAGGTCAGATCACTTTGTGGTGTGTAATGTATGGTGTGGGGTATTGGCGCTGCTTTAAGTAAAAAGGACTGGTTACCTTGCCTTCTAAAGGATGGATTTAAAGCTACTGTGCCCTTATTATTGGAAGTGTATACAATCCGTATTGATATCTCAAACTATAATATGTCCTCAACTTATATGTGATAACTTGGAATCACTCCTGACTCTCACAATACCCTGTGGGGTTTGTGACAATGTGCTAAATTGGGCCTCTAAATTGCCACTTAAAATTGTGTGTGTGTTGATCAATTACATATGTGTCAATCACTCCTCAGTACAGATTCCTTCAACCATTAGTGAAAACAGTGTTACAAAAAATAATAAATGATAATAATGATAAACATAATGATGTCCTCCTAAGTCCTCATAAATTCTATACAGTGTACACCTATGTAACGGTGTATATTCAGTGTGTCCAGTGCCAAAGCTTGAAATTTATATACTATATTGTTGCACACCCAATTCCAATTAAGGTCACTGTTCACTGCCCCAGGTGGGAGCTGCCGGACAACCAATACGTTCCTTTGTAGGTTACACCAATCCCTAAACCAATGAGATTAGATCACAATGGTCATGTGATGGTTAGCCACTTTAATAGTAAGGGTTAATCCCCTCTGGTTCTATATCCAGCAAAAATAATTGATATAAATGTATGTATATAGCAGGTGTGTGTTCATATGGCTATAGAGTACTCTTTGCTGACATATCAGTGCAAAACGATTTCAAAGAACAGTTGCAAATGACAGTTTCAAAAACAGCTTCAAAAAAAGGTTTCAAAAAACAGTTTCAAAAAAATCTTGCGCTGGCAAAATAAATGTTCAACTATCCTTCATGCATTTGGTCAAGTGACTTTGGTGACTCTATATTTCCAGTGTGGATCCTTCAATTTGCAGGTGAAGAAAAAGGTGACTTTATGGTGCTCCCCCCTCACATGGGTCCCCACTCACCAGATTGACGCACCCCTGCAGGGGTCACACGCTCATCAAGTATCCCCAGTGATTCCTCCACCGCTCCTTGTGTTGTTCCTCTCCTGCTTTTTCCTCCTCCACCACTCAGATCCTCAAAAAAGAACCACAAGCAGGGCTTCCATAGCGTAACTTGCTTATTTATTTAAAATTTAGTACAAACCAAAAAATGTAAAATAAAATAAAATAAAAGAGGTCCTCAGACCTTCCTAAATACAGCCCCTTGAGATTGTGGTATCGCCAGGTACCAATAGGGTCTATCTACAAAACATGTGCAGAGTGCAGACAAGCCCCATGTAAGTCACGCCAACCTATGCTGTCAGCTACGGCTGCGGCGTGCGCTCCACCGCTCAAGCCTCGCTAACCGGACGTGACGTGGACGTGTCTGGATGGTCACCTTCGACGTATGGTCGTTTTCAAAGGTGATCACCTTACATTTTTTGGTTTGTACTAAATTTTAAATAAATAAGCAAGTTACGCTATGGAAGCCCTGCTTGTGGTTCTTTTTTGAGGATCTGAGTGGTGGAGGAGGAAAAAGCAGGAGAGGAACAACACAAGGAGCGGTGGAGGAATCACTGGGGATACTTGATGAGCGTGTGACCCCTGCAGGGGTGCGTCAATCTGGTGAGTGGGGACCCATGTGAGGGGGGAGCACCATAAAGTCACGTTTTTCTTCACCTGCAAATTGAAGGATCCACACTGGAAATATAGTCACCAAAGTCACTTGACCAAATGCATGAAGGATAGTTGAACATTTATTTTGCCAGCGCAAGATTTTTTTGAAACTGTTTTTTGAAACCTTTTTTTGAAGCTGTTTTTGAAACTGTCATTTGCAACTGTTCTTTGAAATCGTTTTGCACTGATATGTCAGCAAAGAGTACTCTATAGCCATATGAACACACACCTGCTATATACATACTGTGACAGCAGGAAGGTAAAGTCACCTGGTTGCATCCAGGGGGGTAGACATATTTCGCCCAGATTCAGGCTTTACGCCGACTTATACAACTAGGTGGAGAGTTGTATAAGCCCAGCTGAGGCTAGTGGGCTCATGGATGACTCATACCTCTAGGGAGAGTGTGGGGCGTCGTGCAGACAGGGAGTTGATGAGACCAGCTGAAGCTTGTCAGCTCATTTAGGCCTCTATAAGAACTCCCAGATTCATTAGGTGTTTGCTCATGCCTGGAACCAGACCTGTGTGGACTGTCTAGGGAGAGTGAACCCCTGTGCGGTGAGACAAAGCCTGTGTGGCTATTTGCTTGGACATTTAAAACCAGGGACTTAGGGACTAGGACAGCACTAGGCTGATCCCAGTTGTTAGTTAGGAAACCTGTATGTTTACTCAGAGGTCAAGTTGACCAGGATTTATTTTATTTATGTTTCTTTTGCTTTGCTGTGTTTTGTCACTGTAAATAGAAAATAAACCGCACCTTTTTGATTTTGAAAACCACAACCTCCGTTTGCTGGGCCTGTTTTTGTGTGGGGAGCCCATCCCGGGGGTCACCCACACCCGCTGCCGAGCTAACCCCCTCACAGTTGGTGGAGAACCAGTGGCAGTTTTTTTTAAGCCAGCATGGAGGAGATACTGAAACAGCTGGCTCTAGCAAATGCCAATCAACAGCAGACAAATGCAGGTTTGCAAAGGAGCCTTGCAGCCCAGCAGCAAGCTCATCAACAGAGCCTTGCAGCCCAGCAGCAAGCTCACCAACAGAGTCTGGAGGCTCAGCAACAAGCCCAGCAGCAATCTGAGGCCCGCTTCATAGACCTGTTACAGAAGCAAGAGCAGAGACTACAACAAATGGAAGCAGTAATGCAGCAACGTCCGCAGACCAGTGAGGAAAGCCGTCCCACTAATACCACGTCCTTTGGGGTGAGTCGTTTATTGACAAAAATGACTGGAGAGGATGATCCAGAGGTATTTTTGACCACATTTGAAAGGACTGCTGAAAGAGAAAAGTGGCCTGAGGAGCAGTGGGCTGGACTGGTGGCTCCTCTGTTAACTGGTGAATCGCAGAAGGCTTACTATGACCTAGAGCCTGACCAAGCAAAAGACTATGTGATGCTAAAAGCTGAAATATTGGCAAGGCTGGGTGTCACCCTGGCTGTCCGGGCTCAGCGTGTGCATAACTGGACTTTCCAGCTTGGAAAACCCCCCAGGTCTCAAATGTATGATCTCATTCACCTGAGCAGAAAGTGGCTACAGCCAGAGACTTTGTCCGCACCAAAGATTGTGGAACGTGTTGTAATGGATCAGTTTTTGAGAGCTCTTCCTACTGCCATCCAAAAGTGGGTAAGCCATGGAGACCCAGAGACGGCCGATGGTCTTGTGGATCGTGTGGAGAAATACTTGGCTACAGAGAACCTGACGGCCTCTTCCAGAGACACTCGGACTTTCCACCCTAAGACCAGACCATCCCCAGGGGCGGATAAGAGGATTCCAAGGGGTGAGGGTGGAGAGAGTGAGAGGGTGGGAGCTCTACCCCAAGTTTGGCGAGAACAGCCTGGGAAATCAGCGGCTCAAGAGGCGGCAAGAAGGATCGTTTGCTACCGCTACCGGCAAGCGGGACATATTGCAGCCAATTGCCCGGTTGTGGAGGAACCCATGCAGTGTGACTTTCTGACGGGCAGACGTCAGTCGCTGTGTGCGACAGTCGCATGCACTGCCATTCGAGGAACTGAGAAACATTTATGCAAAATGTGTGTTAATGGTAGAAATGTTGTGGTATTGCTGGATTCAGGTAGCCTTGTGACCCTGATAAAGGCTGAATTAGTTAAAACAGAGGTCTCTGGGAATAGCAAGGTAGCTGTTATTTGTGTGCATGGGGACACCCGAGAGTATCCAGTGACTACAGTGTGTTTTGAGACCCCCAAAGGTACCCTCTCTCATCCAGTGGGGTTAGTATCTCAATTACCGCATGATGCCATTGTGGGAAGGGATTTTCCGAAGTTCTGGGAACTGTGGGATGATCCTGAGCCCCCCACTGGTGCCCCTATGTACCAGGAATGTGATAGCCAGAACTCCTCTGAGAGTGGTGAGGACTCTCCAGAATTTCCCTTGTCAGTATTGGCAGGGGAGACTCAAGAAACTGGAGAGGAGCCCACCTCCTCAGACGAAAACCTACCGTCTGTGGAGTTTTCTGATCTGGAGGTTCACAGGGAAAATTTTGCCACAGAACAGTTAAAAGACCCCGCCCTAATAAAGGCACGGGAAAACGTAGTGGAAATAGATGGCGAGTTAGTGAACCCAGATAATACCTGCACTTACCCATACTTCAGCGTAGAGAAGGACCTACTGTATCGGGTGGCAAAAAGGGCAGAAGAAACCGTTGAGCAGCTTGTGGTGCCCAAACCTTACAGGAAGTTGGTGTTGGAGTTGGCCCATGGGCACATTCTTGGAGGTCATCTGGGGACAGAGAAAACCCGAGAGAGGGTATTACAGAGATTCTATTGGCCTGGGGTGATGAAGGACATAGAAAATTATTGTTCCTCCTACCCTGTGTGTCAGAGGTCGGCCCCGATGCCACATTTCCGTAGCCCGCTGGTCCCTCTACCCATCATTGAGGTCCCGTTTGAGAGAATCGCAATGGATTTGGTAGGTCCTATAATCAAGTCCGCTAGGGGGCACCAGTACATATTGGTTATAATGGACTATGCCACCCGTTATCCAGAAGCGATCCCTCTCAGAAATACCTCGGCCAAAACCATAGCCAAAGAGCTATCTCTTGTTTTTAGCCGGGTGGGTATTTGTAAAGAACTGCTTACGGACCAAGGTACACCCTTTATGTCCCGGGTTATGAAAGAGCTGTGTAAATTGTTCAAAGTGACGCAATTGCGTACATCTGTGTATCACCCCCAAACCGATGGGCTGGTTGAAAGATTCAACAAAACCCTAAAACAAATGTTGAAGAAAGTGGTGGATAGAGATGGTGTCAGGGTCACCTGTGGCCAGGTGACAGATGCACACCGTAGGGGGACAGGAGTGCACCGCGAGGTAGTGAACCCTATGGCTGGCTTCTGTGGATAGGAAACTGGGTGGTTGTGGAAAGCGGGACCAGAGGAGCACAACCGGGATCCCAACGGAAGCGAGAGCCAAGATTCCCCAGGGCGCGGAGTCTAAGACCCAGCTGGTCTTCTCCAGGGCCTCTAGTGGTGAGGATGTTACGCTGCAGGCTGGGACCAGGTCGCGGCCCCTGGAGTTTCCTAGCTCACGCCCCGTAGGATAAGGGGAAGCAGCAGCACACGATAGAGAGAACCGAATAACAAGCCGAAGGTCAGGGGCCACAAGCAGACAAGGATAACGAAGAACGAGCCGAAGGTCAAGGGTCACGAGCAGACAGGGATGGTCGGGGACAAGCCAATAACGTAACAGAGAGACAGACGTAGCACACGGCAGGCAGGAACCCAAACACACAATGCCTAACAAACACGTTGATCAGCAAAGCAGGCTTGCAGTGCACAGGTTAATATAGTGTTCAGTGATAGGGCCTGGGGTGGAGTCAGGCTGGGAGGAGATTATAAAGGAAGCCAGGTGAAGGAGGTCTGGTCTCTAGATGAACACATGAGGAGGAAGGTAAGATGGCAGACAGACATTAATGCATATCCATGACAGTACCCTCCCTCTTACGAGGCCTCCCCCTTCCCCGCCTGGGCCCAGGTTTAGAGGGAAACTTCAGATGAAACTCCTTTAACAGACGAGGTGCAAAGACCTCAGATGCAGTGATCCAAGACCTCTCCTCAGGACCAAACCCTTTCCAATGAACGAGGTACTGAAGAACGCCTTTACAGAGTCGGGAGTCCAGAATTTGACTGATCTCGTACTCCTGATTATCCTCAGAGACAGGCGCCACGGTAGGAAGAGGACGAGAGAATTTATTGAGGACTAAAGGCTTTAGAAGAGCAACATGAAAGGAGTTAGTGATTTTAAGGCTCTTAGGAATCTGGAGTTTGAAACAAACCGGATTCAGTTTAGCAGTTACCGTGTATGGACCGATGAATCGTGGAGCAAACTTCAGAGAAGGAACTCGGAGCTTGATGTTCCTGGTAGAGAGCCAGACTTTGTCCCCTGGCTGAAGAGAAGGCGGTTTACGCCTGCGGCGGTCGGCAAAGCCTTTGAATTTTTCAGCAGCTGCCCGGAGGGAATCATGAACGTGACCCCAAACGGAATTGAGAGACTCCTGAACCGAAGCCAAAGCTGGAATGTCTGGAGAACAGATCATAGGAAGAGGAAGTTGAGGGTGTTTTCCATAAACTGTGAAAAAGGGTGTCTTCTGCGAACTGGTATTCACATGATTGTTATGGGAGAATTCTGCCCACGGGAGTAGAGAGGACCAATCGTCATGGTGAGAAGACACAAAGGTGCGAAGAAAGACCTCTAACTCCTGATTAACCCTCTCAGTCTGTCCATTGGATTGGGGATGGTAAGAAGAAGAAAAATCCAAGACAATATTGAGGGAATTGCAAAAGGCTCTCCAAAAACGAGACGTGAATTGGACTCCCCTGTCGGAAACAATATGAGAAGGGACCCCATGTAGGCGGAGAATTTCTCGAATGAAAATGGGAACCAAGGCAGGGGCAGAAGGAAGACCAGGAAGAGGAACAAAATGAGCCATCTTGGAGAATCGATCGATTACCACCCAAATGACTGTATTATTCTCAGACAGTGGGAGATCGGTGATAAAATCCATGGCAATATGGGCCCAGGGTTCCTTAGGAATAGGCAAGGGCATGAGGAGACCAGCAGGAGCTTGTGTGGAGGATTTGGACTGAGCACAGACATGACAAGCTTTAACGTAGTCTTTGACGTCTGAGCGGAGATTAGGCCACCAGTAGTGACGACTGATGAGTAGGAAGGATCGGAGGAATCCAGAATGCCCTGCCACCTTGGAATCATGTCCCCAACGAAGGATCTTAGCTCTTAGCCCAGTGGGGACAAAGGTCTTACCAGGCGGAATTTTAGACTTCAGGGTGGTAGAGTGGGCAACAATGCATGAGGTGGGAATGATCGGCTCAGGTTCAGGGGCGGACTCCTCGTCCAAAGTGTCAAATGACCTAGAGAGCGCATCAGCCCGACCGTTGCAGGAACCAGGTTTGTAGGTAATCGTGAAATTAAAACGGGCAAAGAAGAGACTCCACCTGGCCTGTCTAGGATTCAGACGTTTAGCATTCTGTAGATACTGTAAATTCTTGTGATCGGTAAAGATCGTTATGGAGTGAGGGGAACCCTCCAAGAGATGACGCCACTCCTCTAACGCCAATTTAATTGCGAGAAGTTCCCGATCACCGATGGCATAATTCCTCTCTGCCTGAGAAATTTTTTTGGAGAAGAACGCACATGGTTGGCGTCTCTTCTCAAAGATTTGAAGAAGCACAGCTCCCACCCCCATTGAGGAAGCGTCCACTTCAATAAAAAATGCATTCCCAGGATTTGGTCTCCTCAAGAGGGGGCCAGAAACAAAGGCCTGTTTCAGGTTGTGAAATGCAGAGACAGCTTCGGGAGGCCAGTCTCTGGCATTCACACCCTTCTTGGTCAAAGCGATAATAGGCGCGGCAATGGAAGAGTAATTCCTTATGAACTGCCTATAATAATTAGTGAAGCCAAGAAAGCGCTGTGTGGCCTTGAGGCTAGCAGGAAGAGGCCAGTTGGTGATAGCCAAGACCTTCCCAGGGTCCATACGAAGCCCCGAACATGAGACAAAGCACCCCAAAAACAGGACCTCAGAACATTCAAAGGAACATTTCTCCAGCTTGGCATAGAGATTGTTCTCTCTAAGACGTTGAAGTACAGTGCGGACATGGTTTCTGTGGACGAGCAGATTTTCAGAAAAGATCAGAATGTCATCCAGATAGATGACAACAAACTGGTACAGCAGATCTCTGAAGATTTCATTGACAAAGTTTTGAAACACGGCTGGAGCATTACACAGACCAAAAGGCATCACCAGATATTCGTAATGCCCGTCTCTAGTGTTAAATGCAGTCTTCCATTCGTCACCCTCCCGTATTCGAATGAGATTGTACGCGCCTCTGAGATCCAACTTGGTGAAAATGGAGGCACCCTTCAACCTATCGAATAGCTCAGATATTAAGGGTAAGGGGTATCGATTTTTAATAGTAACCGCATTTAAACCCCGATAATCGATGCAGGGTCTTAAGGTACCATCCTTTTTGGCAACAAAAAAGAACCCTGCCCCTGCAGGCGATGAGGATTTCCGGATGAACCCTCTCTCCAGATTCTCTGCTACATACTCCGACATGGCCTGGGTCTCTGGGATGGACAGAGGGTAGGTACGACCCCTGGGTAGAGTTGCTCCGGGGACAAGATCAATAGCACAGTCAAAAGACCTGTGGGGAGGAAGCACCTCAGCTGATTTTTTACAGAACACATCCCGGTAATCGCTGTATGCGGCGGGAAGATCAGAAGAAACAGAAGTGGCAGCAACCGGAAGACTCTCCTTGGGGGTCACCTTGAGAAGACACGACGAGAAACATGAGGAACCCCAGGCCAGGATCTGCCCAGAGACCCAGTCCACATGTGGAGAGTGGAGCTGTAGCCAAGGGAGGCCCAATACAACTGGGGTAGAGGCCTTGGGTAGAATAAGAAAGGATATCCACTCCTGGTGGAGAATCCCTACCGACATCCTAATGGGTAGCGTCTGGAAGCGAATAGGGCCCCCTGGGAGAACAGTGCCATCAATTGCCGAGACTACCAATGGGGTAGTGAGAGGTGAAAGGGTAAGCTTCATAGAAGAAGCAGTTCTCCAATCCATGAAATTGCCGGCAGCCCCGGAATCCAGGTATGCAAGGGTTGACTGAGGAGAAGTGCCTACATGAAGGGACACCGGCAAGAGCAGGCGAGAAGGTGATGTTTCTGGGTCCAATACTCCACCTTCCAAATGTATTAGACCCGAGCGTTTCCCGGACGAAGCGAGCAGGAGTCACGAAAATGACCCTTGCCCCCACAATAGAGGCACAAGCCCAGAGTTCTGCGCCTAGCACGTTCTTCGGGGGTTAGTCCGGTCCGGCCCAGCTGCATAGGTTCTTCAGCAGGAAGAGGATGCTCCACGGAATGAAGGGAGGGGAGCTCAGACTGGCTAGGACCCAGAGAGTGCTGGCGTCTTTTTTCTAAGGACCTCTCTTGAAAACGAATGTCGATCTGGTTGCATAATGAAATTACATCGTCCAGACCGACGGGAATGGCTCTTCCCGCTAATTCGTCTTTCACTCGGTCAGAGAGGCCATGTAAAAAGGTAGCGACCAGGGCCTCATTATTCCAGCTCAATTCAGCTGTGTGGATACGGAACTGAAGAGCATATTGCCCCACTGAACTAGATTCTTGGCGAAGACGTAAGACAGCACTAGCCGCTGAAGAAGCCCGAGACGGCTCTTCGAAGATATTACGAAAGAACTTCAAGAATTCGGACAGACTGGAAACCACCGGATCGTTCCTCTCCCACAGGGGGGCAGCCCAGGCCAAAGCTTCACCGGAGAGGAGGGAAATGATATAGGCTACCTTAGCCCGGTCAGATAGGAAGCTTTGAGGCTGAAGCTCAAAATGAATAGTGCATTGGCTGAGAAACCCCCTGCAGGCCTTGGAGTCCCCAGAGAAACGGAACGGAGCTGGCAATCTTAGTGAGTGTGAGGCTGCGACTGGTGCGATAGGTACAGCCGCTGGTTGTACTTGGGGTTGCGGATTCGGGGTTCCCAAGGAGACCTGAAGCTGCTCGAATCGAGAAGCCAGATCCTGGAGGAATCGCATCACCTGGGTCTGATTTGATTCCTGGGTCTCAAGTCTGCGAACTATGCCCTGCAATGGATCATCCGCGGGAAGCGGGATGTCAGCCGGGTTCATGGCTGATCAAACTGTCAGGGTCACCTGTGGCCAGGTGACAGATGCACACCGTAGGGGGACAGGAGTGCACCGCGAGGTAGTGAACCCTATGGCTGGCTTCTGTGGATAGGAAACTGGGTGGTTGTGGAAAGCGGGACCAGAGGAGCACAACCGGGATCCCAACGGAAGCGAGAGCCAAGATTCCCCAGGGCGCGGAGTCTAAGACCCAGCTGGTCTTCTCCAGGGCCTCTAGTGGTGAGGATGTTAAGCTGCAGGCTGGGACCAGGTCGCGGCCCCTGGAGTTTCCTAGCTCACGCCCCGTAGGATAAGGGGAAGCAGCAGCACACGATAGAGAGAACCGAATAACAAGCCGAAGGTCAGGGGCCACAAGCAGACAAGGATAACGAAGAACGAGCCGAAGGTCAAGGGTCACGAGCAGACAGGGATGGTCGGGGACAAGCCAATAACGTAACAGAGAGACAGACGTAGCACACGGCAGGCAGGAACCCAAACACACAATGCCTAACAAACACGTTGATCAGCAAAGCAGGCTTGCAGTGCACAGGTTAATATAGTGTTCAGTGATAGGGCCTGGGGTGGAGTCAGGCTGGGAGGAGATTATAAAGGAAGCCAGGTGAAGGAGGTCTGGTCTCTAGATGAACACATGAGGAGGAAGGTAAGATGGCAGACAGACATTAATGCATATCCATGACAGATGGAAAGGATTGGGACTGTCTACTTCCTTATTTGATGTTTACTATTAGGGAGGTGCCCCAATCCTCTACGGGATTCTCCCCCTTTGAGTTACTGTATGGGAGACACCCAAGAGGGCTGTTGGATATTGCCAAGGAAACTTGGGAAAGTGAGAGTTCTCCCCACAGGAGTGTGATTGAGCATGTCGCCCTGATGCAAGACCGAATTGCACAGGTAATGCCCATCGTGAAGGAACATTTGGCCCAAGCGCAGTTAGCACAGCAGAGAGTGTACAACCGTGGAGCCAAGACCCGTACCTTTTCCCCGGGGGATAGGATACTGGTACTTGTCCCTACGGTTGAAAGTAAATTCCTTGCCAAATGGCAAGGCCCCTATGAGATAATGGAAAAAGTGAGCGAAGTGAATTACAAGGTCAGACAACCAGGAAGGCGAAAGCCCGAACAGATCTATCACGTTAATCTGTTGAAAGCCTGGAGGGATAGAGAGTCCCTAGTCGCAGACACTTGGTCACCAGCTCAAACTGGTTGCGTGATTCCTGAGGTTGGAATAGCAGCCACCTTGTCACAACCCCAACAACAGGAGGTTAAGGAGTTTGTGCTTCGCAACAAGGAGGTATTCTCTGAGCTGCCGGGACAAACATCTGGGGTAGAGCATGACATCATTACCCCGCCCGGTGAAAGGGTGAAGTTAAAACCCTATCGGATCCCAGAGGCCCGACGGGAGGCAATACGGGAGGAAGTACAGAAAATGCTGAACTTAGGGGTGATAGAGGAGTCCCAAAGTGATTGGTCTAGCCCCATTGTGTTGGTGCCTAAACCGGATGGGAGCTGGCGATTTTGTAACGATTTTCGTCAGTTGAACAAAGTTACAAAATTTGACACCTACCCCATGCCACGTATAGATGAGTTGATCGACCGGCTGGGAACAGCCCGATACATGACGACTCTTGACCTCACAAAAGGGTATTGGCAAATCCCCCTGGCCAAGTCGGCCAAAGAGAAAACCGCATTTGTAACCCCAGACGGGGCGTTCCAATATAAAAGAATGCCGTTCGGGTTACAGAATGCGCCGGCCACATTCCAGCGGAAAATGGACCAGATGCTGAGGCCCCATCGGAAGTATGCTGCGGCTTACCTGGATGACGTAATTGTCCATAGCACAGATTGGGCCTCACATCTGCCAAAAGTGCAAGCAGTCCTGGACTCTGTTCGGGAAGCGGGGTTTACGGCTAACCCCAAGAAGTGTACCATTGGGCAGGAGGAGGCCAAATATCTTGGGTACACCATTGGGAGGGGAGTAATAAAACCCCAACTCAACAAAGTCGAGGCCATCCAGAGTTGGCCACGTCCCAACAGCAAGAAGCAGGTACGAGCCTTTCTGGGAATCGCTGGGTATTATCGGCGATTCATTCCCCACTTTGCTTCTAAGGCTGTGCCCCTAACCAACCTGACGAAGGGGAAAGGGTCGGTCATGATTAAATGGACCCCCGAGGCTGAGGCAGCATTCCAATTCTTGAAACAAGCCTTATGTAGCCAGCCAGTGTTGTACTCACCCGACTTCTCTAAAGACTTTGTCGTACAAAGTGATGCGTCAGATGTGGGGTTAGGAGCAGTATTGTCCCAGGTCTGGAACGGGGAAGAGCACCCAGTCATTTACCTCAGCAGGAAGTTGAAGTCCCATGAGGTAAATTACGCCACCGTTGAAAAGGAGTGTTTAGCGGTGAAGTGGGCTCTAGATTCCCTTCGGTACTACCTGCTAGGTAGGCACTTTGACATGGTTACGGATCACGCTCCGTTAAAGTGGATGGCTCAAAACAAGGAAACAAATAGAAGAGTGAATAGGTGGTTCCTGGCCCTCCAGGAATTCAACTTCACAGTAAAGCATCGCCCTGGCGTTCAAATGGGGAATGTGGATGCTTTGTCTCGAGTACATGAATGCCTGATTGCTGGTGTTCCAACCCCGAGGTTAAAACAAGAGGGGGGGGTATGTGACAGCAGGAAGGTAAAGTCACCTGGTTGCATCCAGGGGGGTAGATATATTTCGCCCAGATTCAGGCTTTACGCCGACTTATACAACTAGGTGGAGAGTTGTATAAGCCCAGCTGAGGCTAGTGGGCTCATGGATGACTCATACCTCTAGGGAGAGTGTGGGGCGTCGTGCAGACAGGGAGTTGATGAGACCAGCTGAAGCTTGTCAGCTCATTTAGGCCTCTATAAGAACTCCCAGATTCATTAGGTGTTTGCTCATGCCTGGAACCAGACCTGTGTGGACTGTCTAGGGAGAGTGAACCCCTGTGCGGTGAGACAAAGCCTGTGTGGCTATTTGCTTGGACATTTAAAACCAGGGACTTAGGGACTAGGACAGCACTAGGCTGATCCCAGTTGTTAGTTAGGAAACCTGTATGTTTACTCAGAGGTCAAGTTGACCAGGATTTATTTTATTTATGTTTCTTTTGCTTTGCTGTGTTTTGTCACTGTAAATAGAAAATAAACCGCACCTTTTTGATTTTGAAAACCACAACCTCCGTTTGCTGGGCCTGTTTTTGTGTGGGGAGCCCATCCCGGGGGTCACCCACACCCGCTGCCGAGCTAACCCCCTCACAATACATTTATATCAATTATTTTTGCTGGATATAGAACCAGAGGGGATTAACCCTTACTATTAAAGTGGCTAACCATCACATGACCATTGTGATCTAATCTCATTGGTTTAGGGATTGGTGTAACCTACAAAGGAACATATTGGTTGTCCGGCAGCTCCCACCTGGGGCAGTGAACAGTGACCTTAATTGGAATTGGGTGTGCAACAATATAGTATATAAATTTCAAGCTTTGGCACTGGACACACTGAATATACACCGTTACATAGGTGTACACTGTATAGAATTTATGAGGACTTAGGAGGACATCATTATGTTTATCATTATTATCATTTATTATTTTTTGTAACACTGTTTTCACTAATGGTTGAAGGAATCTGTACTGAGGAGTGATTGACACATATGTAATTGATCAACACACACACAATTTTAAGTGGCAATTTAGAGGCCCAATTTAGCACATTGTCACAAACCCCACAGGGTATTGTGAGAGTCAGGAGTGATTCCAAGTTATCACATATAAGTTGAGGACATATTATAGTTTGAGATATCAATACGGATTGTATACACTTCCAATAATAAGGGCACAGTAGCTTTAAATCCATCCTTTAGAAGGCAAGGTAACCAGTCCTTTTTACTTAAAGCAGCGCCAATACCCCACACCATACATTACACACAATAATAATAATGAATCAATCAAAGGGGAGAGGGAGGGGAGGGGGGAGGGGGAGGTGGGATGAGGAAGAGGGGGAGGGGGGGTAATAGGGAGAGAGGAGGAAGGAATGAATCAATCAAAGGGGAGAGGGAGGGGAGGGGGAGGGAGGATGAAGAAAAGGGGGAGAGGGGAAGGTAATGGGGAGAAAGGAGGAAGGAAAGAAGGGGGGGTGGAGGGGAGAGAGAGAAGGAGGGGGGTAAAAAAAGGGTGAAAAGGGTAGGGTGGGTGGGAATGGGTGGGGGGGGAGGGAGAGAGAAGAAAAAAAGGAGAGGGGGGTAGTCACAATTACAGTCTCAGGGCTGCCATCAGAGAAGAAACAGAAACCGTTGTTCCAGTACTGTGGAGAAAAAAGCAAAACACCCGCCACCCCCACTAGAGAAAAGAGTATTTAGATCAACCTGTGAGATATACGATTAGAAGGTAAGCCAAGGCAGGTAAAGACGGGCCAATAAGTTAAAATATCAATAGTATCTAAAGTTATGGAGTAACATGTCTAAAATATTAGAGAGGGATAAAAAGGGGGGGGGGGAAATGATTATAGAATGGTGTGTATTTCGATACTCTCCTTAATACCTCCAGGTGAGAGTATATCTAAACTATAAATCCAGTATGTTTCTCTAGCGCAGAATTTCTTAAATCTTTCGGCTGCTGGGAGGGATCTGTCGATTTGTTCAATTACCCACACCTGGAGTCCCGTGGTGGATTTTTGATGTATTTTGGCAAAGTGTTTTGGGACACTGTGAGGTTCTGTACCACCCTCTATATATCTTCGGTGTTCACCGAATCTTTGTCGTAACGGGCGTATGGTGCGACCTACATATATTAGCCCGCATGGACAGCTGAGGCCATACACCACAAAGTCCGAGGAACAATTGAAAAATTCCTTCAACTGATAAGTTTTTCCCTTGGTGCTGAAGGATTTTTGGCCATGTCGAACAAATTTGCATGTTTTACACAATGGTTTGTGACATTGATACATGCCTATGATGGGTATAAGAATCGGTGCTGGTGGTGATGTGATGGTAGGTTTGAGTTTGCTGGGGGCAATTTTGTTTTTTAAGTTCGGAGCCCCGGCGATAGGTGACTCTGGGGTGGGCTGGTAGTTCAGATTTCAGATGGGGGTCTTGCTGTAAAATATTCCAATGTTTAGATAGTATTTTTTCCATGTTCTTATGTTTTGAATGAAAGGTAGTAATAAGTCTGGCTGAGCAGTCATGTGGAACTTGGTCAGATTTGGGTGGCTTGCCATGAAGATAGAACTTGTGTGCTTCGTCGACTATGTATTCAGGGTATTGTTTGTCCATGAATTTCTTTTTAAGGGTGGCACTGAGTTCAATGTAGTCGGAGTCTTTTGTGCAGTTCTATCTGAGGCGACAGTATTGCCCTTGGGGATGTTACTTATCTATTTGCGGTGGAGGCAGCTCTTATAGTGCAAATAGGAGTTTCCAGCTGTGGGCTTGGTGTAATTGTTTGCATGAATGGTATGTGTGTCATGTCCCAGTTCCAGGTCCAAAAAAGCCATGGTGGAAGGACGAGAAGCAGATGTGAATGATAACCCGTAGGTTTTTATTAAATTGTTTTAAAACAGCTACACTCAGAGGCGCCTCTCCCCTTGCTTTTTTCATAGAGAACTACAAGCCAACGGCCACACAGGCTGTTGGGACTTGTAGCTCATTCATACACAGAACTCTGTGAATGAACAATGAGGCTGTTCTGGGTGGAGCCCTGCACAGCTGCGCTGTTTTCTAAAAGTGACAGTTAGTAGGGGGAATTTCTCCCCCTACTTCTGTCAGAGGGAGTGCGGGGATCGGGCAGCAGCTGCAGCAGTCAGAACACGTTACGCGTTCCACCTTAAAAACGGGTGGGAAATGTAACATGTTCCCAAAGGTCAACTTATCCTTTAAAATTTAGAAGGGGGAAGTTAAAGTTGAACTATGGGATTAAAACAAAGATTACTCTTGCAGTGGGACCTCCTACACTTTAAGGGTTAAATGCTTATTAAGACTAGATGGTAGGGGAAAATTTTCTAATATTTACAGGTTGTGGGTAGGCCCTTACCATCCTCATGCAAAATGCAAGACTATTGATTCTGTAGTGTATGTGATGATGTCAGAGTATTATTTACACAGTATAGAGGAAGACTGTTGGTTTGAGGAATAGGAAAAGTATCCCAGATTATTCCTTTACCCCTAGAGTTAAAGCGGAGGTCCAGCTTTAAAAATTTTTTAAAAGTCAGCAGCTACAAACACTGTAGCTGCTGACTTTTAATAGGCACACTTACCTGTCCAGGTTGCCCGCGATGTCGGCCACCCGAGGCCGATCCGTCGATCTATGGCAGCTGCCATCCTCACTAAGGGAAACAGGCAGTGGAGCCTTGCAGCTTCACTGCCCGTTTCCTACTGTGCATACGCTTTGTGAATGGGCGGCTGACTTGTGGGAGACACACAGTTCCCAGAAGTCAGCACGCCCCATTGCCCAGAAGACAATGCAAGGAGCACCGCGGACAAAGAAGGGGCAGATTAGGAAGATCTGCCTAGTACCAGCCATTTCTGGTAAGTATATAAAAAAATTAAAAATTATTTATTTATTTTCATTATTTTTTTTGCCTTTTGGCTATTTTTTTTTTAGGGTGGATCTCCACTTTAAGGAGTATTCAACCTTTGCAGTGTAGAGGCCCAACTGCAAGGGTATTTTTCATGGTGTAAGTTTGACTTTAAGCTATGACTGTACACTTTTTAACACCAAATGCTACAATAGCAATGATGCAGTAAAATTGCAAGTTTATATAGTTGTTTCCATCCTCCAGGATATTGACCTAATAGTTATATTATTCTTTCATGCATTGATAATTTAGATGAAATATTATAATGAATTATTTTAACTATTTTAAAGCAGTTTAGAGCATTATCTTGGTTTATTATCTCCAAAGTAATGCAGAAAAACTTACTTTGAAGATATGTTTGGAACATATGAATAATGGTATAAGGTGATTGAAGTGTTACATGAAATATTACAACATGCATTTATGTTTATGTTTGAACTGGGAGGACAATCACACAAGTTAGTATGTGTGTATGGATGGGTTGTTTTTATTCTTGTCCTGTGTTACTCAGCCTACACAATATAACCCAATGTGTAAAATTGTCATGTAATACTCTATCCCAGTCATTGTGTATGGATGTTTATGAAGCTTAAAAAACTCCAAAATTATTATTATTATTATACAGGATTTATATAGCGCCAACAGTTTTTGCAGCGCTTTACAACATGAGGGCAGACAGTACAGTTACAATACAATGCAATACAGGAGGAATTAGAGAGCCCTGCTCATTAGAGCTTACAATCTAGGAGATTAAAAATAAGCATATATTTTTTTTCCCATAGATTTTATTGAAGGAAATTACATTACAGGATATGGCAAAAAGGATGAAATACAATTTTCATGTAACAGTTGACATAAATCATAAACCATGTAGCCTAGGTGTTATATGCATAGGTGGGTTGTATAACAATGGTAATAGTAAACAATAACGTTTAAGAGAAAAAGGACTCTCGTGCAGAGATAACTGGATGGATCATCTGTGGAGAGTCCCTAAAAACGACAGGGTGGAGATGAAGAAGAGAGGGGAAGCAGGGAGGGAAGGGGGGGGGGTACACCACTATGTTGTAGAAAGATACTAGGACAGTAACTTATGACATGAGTTGGGAGCTCTCAAAAGGGGTGTCAAATATCGAGATACCGGTGAGGAGGTAGGATGAACACGTGGCGTGGAGGATTTCGAGATCCTCTATTTAGTTAATTGAGTTAGTTGTCGGAGGCATCCTCTGACCCTTAAGATGTGCGGAGAGTCCCATGGTATAAGAATTAATTTTCAAAATTATCGAGTTACTCTTGAGATAAAGTCGTTTCCATGAAAGCTTCTAAACATATTTTTTTAAGATTTTTGTGCATAGAAGAAAAACTCTGAAGTCGAGCACACATGTACTTTCATAAAAAAAATGTGTTTTGTTTGAGATAAATTTGAGATCATTTTGAGTTGCTTTTGAGTTGTTTGATCTGCCTCTAACTTGCTCTTGTTTGCATTCACATTGATTTGTAATTCATATTCAGTAGAACATTACATGTGCTATTGATCAAAAAGAAACACAGAAATTGCATCAATAGACACAGGTGAATGCTTGTCCATAAAGTCCAAATTTCTTCACAACCACACCAGGAGCAAAAAAATTAAATTATTTTAAAAAACTTCTGTACACAAGTCCTACATCTGGTAAAATCCATTCTCTCTGATGTCAGGAAATGTAGAAAACGCTGATTTCTAGAAGATCATTTTTTTACCACGTTGCCCTATTTACACATTGTTTTTCCAATCTATGCATTGTTTTTAACAATTTTTACACTAAACTTTAACATCACAGCTCTCTAAGGTGATTTTGCATATGCTAGTAGTGGTGAGCATAGCTGAGTCTTTATTATCCTGAAATTTCTTTCAAAATCTAGTATTTTGGTAAAATTTTAGCATTTTTAAAGGAAGGTATGGTAGTAAATAGAGAAGGCAAAATTATGGTGGTGTGTGATTATTTTTTTTTAGGACACAATGGGCCTAAAATGGCTCCTTAAGGTTACTGAAGTCATTTCTATTTGTGTTGTACAAAATTAGACCCTCACCTTGGTGTCCTTATTTACAAATGTAATATTTTCTTTGGTGCTATTATTACAATATTATTTTTGCTACAGCTTTGGTCTGCTGCTTTCTGTTAATCCAATATGAATAATGTTAAAACAGACCCACCATTTGATCATAGGTAATGATTTGTAACTATTAAAGACATTTTTAAAACAAAAATAGCACTTGCACAATAATATTTTAATATAGAGCAGATTTCACTTTATAGCTCTTCTCTTTATCATCTGTCCTCAAGAGATATAAAATCTTCTAATTCCTCTCATTCTAGAAGAAGGTCTTGATCAGGATGACTCTATCATTGCTTGTGATCTCTCCACAACTCCAGCAGAAGACATCCTTCACAATTTCAGAAACATGGTCAACAGTCAGTGCAGCAATGCTTGGTATGTGGCAAGATGGCCCTTCAGGAAAAATCAGTTTGTGCAATCAATTATAGGTCCTGAGGGAGAGATAATCTAATAATGCATAGGTCATAGATATGATCAGACATCTGTTTGAGAATTAATTTTAGTCTTATTATCTTAGGTGCCAGCACCAACGTATATTGATTTCAGCTACTGGGCTTAATTCCTTCACCGTTTTCCTCCCTAAGGCTAACCATACATAAAAATGTGGTCAGTTCAGCAGAGACATGCTGAATTTTAATCCATGTATGGGCAGGGAGGATGTACAGAATTTCATTTAGCAATCGACTTCTGCACAATTGACTTGTTGGATTTTTTTTGCTCAATCATTTCTGCAGGCTATAGCCTGCCATTCTGATCAGTTTATTCTGAAGGGAAGTCTCCCCACTCTCAGAATACAGTAGCTTATAGGGTGTGTGGTTGGGGAAATCAATTCAGTTTCTTTTGTTCAATAAATTGGTTGAGAAAAAAACAGAACTGACTCATCTATGGGCTCCTTAACCTTTCAGGAGTTTCAATGAAGGTAACAAACTCCATCAGACTCAAAAGATGATTCAAAGGAGTTCACATGATTATTCTTTGATTCTCCTCTAGTACATACCTACAACTGTAAAACAAATGATGGAATGGCCTGATACAGATCCTGCTCCTGCAAAGAGCAACTTGTATTTTTTCAAGAAAAACATAAGCCACTTTCAACAAATAAAATAAATTAATCATATAGTTGTTGAAGAGTGGAAGAAAGTGTAGAAAAAGTCATCCATTCATAGTTGTTTTTCTGAATTATACCTTTTCAGGGAGGAAGAAATGTGTATTTTTGAGAGAAATCCACCTGTCCACGCAGCAATCATGCATTTAGTGTGACATGAAACCCTATCAATGGATGATGCAGTGACCTTTAACTGCGTACTGCCCGGCCTATAGACAAATGACTGCCAGATGGGAGCTCTCTTGTTCTGGATGGACGCCATATGACATCCTCCCGAGCACGCGCCTCTTGCAGGCACCACGGGCCATGCTGCAGCATGATCTGTCACCCGGTGTGTCCACCGGACACAGCCAATGAGAGATCACTATACCAGCCTGCTGCTGGTACCATCTGATCGCTGTGACCAATCACAGCAGATCACATGACAATTGTACACAATGGAAAACTTCCATGTATGCCATTCATTGTGTACATTTGTGTTGCTCGCTGTGATTGGTCAGAGTGAATACATGGTACAGATAGGCCCAATCAAACCCATCTGTGCTATGTGATTAGCTCTGGCCAATCACAGCTAATCACAATAGTAAACAGTAAATAAATGCATTTCATTCAGAAATAATGTTTGCTTATAACAGTGAAATTCACTGTTATAAGCAATCATAGTGCGTAAAAAAAAAACCCTGATCACCTCCCCAGAGAAGTACAGTATGTAAGAAAAAAAAAATCATAAAAAAAAAGAAAACAAATGTAATAAAAAGAAAAAACATGTAAAAAAATTTAGAAAATGTATTTTAAAATTTGTATTTTTTATATACTGTCACCAGTCAGTGTCCCTGATCACTGCCATACCACACTAATTATATGATGACAATGATTAATTGCGACAAGAAATTACAACTTCAAATAACTCACCGTGCCTCTTACTAAATACCTTTTTTTGTTTTGTTTTTTTAGCAAGAAATAAAAAACCCAGTGGTGGTTAAATACCACTAAAAGAAAGCTCTATTTCTGTGAACAAAATGATAAAAATTTCACATGGGTACAGTGTTGCATGGTTAGGCCCCATGCACACAGGGCGTTTTTACAGCCGCGTTTTTTACAGCTTAAAACGCCTGTCCATGTTTTGTAAACATTTTTTGACCTTTTAAAAAAAAAAAAAAAAACCTGGAGCTCAAAAACGCAAATCGCGGCGTTTTTGCGCATTTTCGCTGCGTTTTTGCGCCTCAAACCTGGAGCTCCAGAACGCACTGGAATTGGGTTTTTTTTTGCAGCTGGAAAACGCCTATGCCACTTGGAGCTCATAAAAGCTCTATGTGTGCATGACACAATAGAATAACATGGATGGGCGTTTTGCAGCTGTAAAAAAAAACGTCTAACACTGCTGTTAGGAGCTGCAAAGACTAATCTACAACCCCTGGCAAAAAGTATCTCTTGAAAAATGCTCATTCAATTGTTTAATTGTGTAGAAATATAACTAATCACAGACCTGCCTCAAAACTTTTTTTAACATTCTGGCTTTAGGAAACACTTAAAAAAAAGAAAAAACGGTAATCAATTGCAACTGTTTTTGCAGATCAACCAGAGGAAAAAAAATATATGGAATCACTCAATTCTGAGGAAAATATTATGGAATCACCATGTACTTTGCAGTTCTAAAACAAACATCTGCATCAGATTACATCTGCTAATTAGTCTGCAGTTAAAAAAGAGTGCTTGCACACCTTGGTGAGCTGTTGCACCAACCTGATTGACATGAATCATGGCTCCAACACGAGAGATGTCAGTTGAAACAAAGGAGAGGATTTAAAATTGTCTTCAAGAAGGTAAATCATCATGAAATGTTGCAAAAGATGTTGGTTGTTCCTAGTCAGCTGTGTCTAAAATCTGGACCAAGTACAAATCAAAAGGAAGGTTGTTAAAGGGAAACGTACCATGTGTCAAGATAGAAAACTTAAAGGGGTTGTAAATCCTCAGGGTTTTTCACCTTAATGCATTCTATGCATTAAGGTGAAAAACCTCCTGTGCTACAATTGCCCCCAGAGCCCCCCCCCCTTTTACTTACCTGAACCTTATCTTTCTAGTGACAGGGACGAGCACACCAGCTCCAGCTGGTGTCTCGGGTCCCCATTGTATAGATTGATAGCAGAAGGAGCCATTGGCTCCCGCTGCTGTCAATCAAATCCAATGATGCGGGAGCCAGGAAGTGGGTCTGGGTCCTGCTGTCGGTGTCAATGGACACAGCAGCAGGTCACGGGAGAGCGCCATCACGAGTGCCCCCAGGTAAATCAATTCTCCGTCAGGGCACTCGAGAAGAGGAGGAGTCAGGAGCACTGTGGAGGGACCCAAGAAGAGGAGGTAAGTAATTTTGTTATTTAAAAAAAAAAAAAAACGAGACTTTACAACCCCTTTAAAGCAATATGCCTTGAAAACAGAAAATGCACAACAAAACAAATGAGGAACAAATGGTCAGAAACTGGAGTCAATGTCTGTGACAGAACAGACATTACCTAAAGGAAATCGGATTTACATACAGAAAAGCAAAATGAAAACTTTTATTAACACCTTAACAGAAAAAAAAACAAGGTTAGAGTGGGCTCAGTGGCGGTGTGTCCATAGTGGGCGCAGGAGCGTCGCCCCCTCTCTCCTGCACCCGTCACTCAACAATAGATAGATTCATGCATTGCAAACTCCTGTTGAGCGCCGGCCATCTGAATTACTGCGGTGGGTGTGTTTTGGAAGTGCCTGATTAGAGCCAGAGGCTCTAATAGGCTTCCTGATTAGAGCCTTTGGACTTTAATCGGCTTCCAAATGGTTAAACAGAGGGCGCACAGGCTGTGCGTTCCCTGTTTAAACAATGCTGTTAGGGAATCGCTTCCCTAACACTGACCCGCCTGTCAGGCAATCAGGTACACCGGGTCTGGTTACCGGTCATCTGATTGGCTGAAGCGACAGGCGCTGTGATTGGACGCCTATCAGAAGTCCAACCATAGCAGAGATGACATCAAGTACGGGAGAAGACATCGAGGACTCGGAGGAGGACGGTGCTGACCCAAGAAAGGTAAGTGCCGGGCCGGGAGGGGGGAGCAAACTGGCTGCATTTGAGGGGAAAACTGGCTGCATTTGAGGGGAAACTGGCTGCATTTGATGGGGAAACTGGCTGCATTTGATGGGGAAACTGGCTGCATTTGATGGGGAAACTGGCTGCATTTGATGGGGAAACTGATTGCATTTGATGGGGAAACTGGCTGCATTTGATGGGGAAACTGGCTGCATTTGAGGGGCAAACTGGCTGCATTTGAGGGGCAAACTGGCTGCATTTGAGGGGCAAACTGGCTGCATTTGAGGGGCAAACTGGCTGCATTTGAGGGGCAAACTGGCTGCATTTGAGGGGGAAACTGGCTGCATTTGAGGGCAAACTGGCTGCATTTGAGGGCAAACTGGCTGCATTTGAGGGCAAACTGGCTGCATTTGAGGGGCAAACTGGCTGCATTTGAGGGGAAACTGGCTGCATTTGATGGGGAAACTGGCTGCATTTGATGGGGAAACTGGCTGCATTTGATGGGGAAACTGGCTGCATTTGATGGGGAAACTGGCTGCATTTGAGGGGAAACTGACTGCATTTGAGGGGGCAAACTGGCTGCATTTGATGGGGAAACTGGCATTATTTGAGGGGGAAAACTGGCATTATTTGAGGGGGAAAACTGGTGGCATTTGATGGGCACAGTGGCTGCGTTTTATGGGCACAGTGGCTGCAATTGATGTTTTTTTTTTCAGTTTGTTTGTGCCTCCACAAAAATTTTGAGCACCAGCCGCCACTGAGTGGGCTAAAGAAAAGCAATCATGGACTGTGGATGAGTGGATGAAAAGTGATATTAAAGTGATGAATCACCAATCTGCAATGTGTAGGGTTATGATGCTGGAACTTTTGTTTGGTGCCCTTCCAATAAAATGTATGATGACAACTGCTAAAGAAAACATGCAAATTTCCGCAATCATTGATGATATGGGGGTGCATACCAGTTAAAGGTACAGGGGAGATGACAGTCATTAAATCTTCAATAAATGTACAAGTTTATATTGAGGTTTTGGACATGTTTCCTATTCCATGAATTGAAAGGATGTTTGGTGATGATGACATAATTTTTCAGGATGATAATGCATCTTGACATAGGGCAAAAGCAAGAAAACGTACTTCAAGAAATACATATATGTCAATTGCATGGTTTGTAAATAGTCCGGACCTCAATCCAATTGAAAATCTATGGTGTAAATAAAGAAAATGGCCCATGACAAGGCTCCAACCTGCAAAGCTGATCTAGCAACTGCAACAAAAGTAAGTTGGAGCCAGATTGATCAAGAATACTTTTTGTCGATTGTTAAATCCATGTCTCAGAGAATTCAAGCTGTTATAAAAGCCAGAGGTGGTGCAACAAAGTACTAGTGGTGTACTGTAGTGTTTTTTTTTTTTCATGATTCCATAATATTTTCCTCAGAATCGAGTGATTACATATTTTTTTCTCTGCGTGATCGGCAAAAACAGTTGCAATTCAATACAGTTTTCTTACTTTTTTTTAAGTGTTTTTTAAAGCCAGAGGGTTGAAATGTTAAATGAAAATAGTTTTGAGGCATGTCTGTGATTAGTTTTTTTTCTACACAATTCAACAATTGAATAAAAATTTCCCAAGAGTGATTCCATACTTTTTGCCATGGATTGTAGATCTTGAAAAGATCTAAAAAACTTTCAGATACACCTACAAACTGGTATTCGCACTTACCTCAGAATATATAGCAGTTTAGGTCTGGTCAGACAATATTGAGACGGCATTGAAATCACAAAAAAGATGTAGAACAAAATGTAAAAACATTGAACAATTGGAAATTAGTGGCTTACTCTGTCAGCAAGAAAAAAAATTTATATAATAAAGCAGCCCTCAAATTTTCCACTCGCCTACTCGCATTTTGAGGGTAGAAAATGAGGGTGGGCGGCCTCGGAGGCGAGGGACGAGCACCGCCGACATGCGGGGTTGAATGGGAGTCATTCTCCCAGTGATCGCCCCAGGGGAAGAGAGCGTGGAGGAAGAGGATTGCCGACTGGATCACAGAACGGGGATAGCCTGCTGTAACAAGCTTACTTTAGAATTGCTGTCACACACAGCCCCGTATTCTGACCAGATGCCTGTGACAGACAGAATGCCAGTCCAATGCTGGGATGTGATCTGTTTATCACAGGCGCCGGGTCAGGAGGTGGGGCTGTGTGTGACGGCAAGCAGAGGCAATTCAAATATAAGCTGTTACAGCGGGCTAGCCCCACTCTGTGATCTGGTCGGCAGGCCTCTTCCTCCATGCTCTGTTCCCCTGTGATGATCCGGCCGCCCTTTCTCTTCCTCTGCATATGATGGGCACAGGTGAGGCTGCAATGGTGGTCATGGGTGAGGCTGCAATGGTGGACACGGGTGAGGCTGCAATGGTGGACACAGGTGAGACTGCAATAGTGGACACAGGTGAGGCTGCAATGGTGGACAGAGGTGAGGCTGCAATGGTGGACAGAGGTGAGGCTGCAATGGTGGACAGAGGTGAGGCTGCAATGGTGGACACATGTGAGGCTACAATGGTGGACACAGGTGAGGCTGCAATGGTGGACACAGGTGAGGCTGCAATGGTGGACACAGGTGAGGCTGCAATGGTGGACACAGATGAGGCTACAATGATGGGCACAGGTGAGGCTGCAATGGTGGGCACAGGTCACGCTGCAATGGTGGGCACAGGTCACGCTGCAATGGTGGGCACAGGTCACGCTGCAATGGTGGGCACAGGTCACGCTGCAATGGTGGGCACAGGTGAGGCTGCAATAGTGGGCACAGCTGAGGCTGCATTGGTGGGCACAGGTCATGCTGCAATGATGGGCAGAGGTGAGGCTGCATTGGCGGGCACAGGTCACGTTGCAATGATGGGCACAGGTCACGCTGCATTGATGGGCACTGATGAGGCTGCATTGATGGGCACAGGTGAGGCTGCACTGATGGGCACTGGGGAGGCTGCACTGATAAAGTTGTTGTTAATATTTATTTTTGTAACTTAATTCTGCATAAAACATTTAAGTGTCATTTCATGAGATAAATTATGAGGGCGTGTTTAAGGTGCGGAATTAGGGGTGGTGCAGGGATTGGGTGGGGCAACTCGTGGCGAGTAACCCCTAAGGTTAGTAACCCCTGGCTAGTAGCTTAGGACTTGAAATGTTGAGTCCTATATTACAACTTACCTATCATGAGAAGTCGCATCAGTGTTTCCTTTTTTTGGCTTTTTTTTTCCCTCTGTTTATACCTGGAGTTCTGTGACCAGTAACACACCTTCCGTATTAGTGAGACACAACTCTGGAGGAATGAGAATAAAAGGCACAGCATTGTCAGTCTGGGGGGGAGGGGGGGTCTTAGTGTTGGATGTACCAACAGATTTAATAACTGACAAATTGAAGCCAATTTTCAGCTCAAACTTCATAATTAGTTATAGAAAACAGTTTTTTTTTTCCTTTTTGAATAAAGGTTTTGCATGAATAAATAAAAGCTGATAATTTTAATTACCCCTGCCAGAGTTAAGTGGTTTGTCTCATCTATGTAAACTGATATATTCTGGTGGAGAGCTTGAGCTTGTGAAAAACAACAGACTTGCTGGCTGGGTCACCAGATGAAAATAGAAGAAATAACACCTAAAAAAAGGAAACTAATACAGCCATCACATCTAAGAATTGGTAAGCTGCAATATAATAAATGTTTGTTTTTGGGTTTAATACTGCTGTAAACCTTGGAGGATGAGCAGTCCAAAAACAAGTGGTGTATGATTCTGCAAGATGGAACAAATCTCTTTGGCAGCGAATTGAATGTCACAATATTAAAGGTTACCTGTGTAACGGAACATCCCATACTCCACTTGAGTGCTTCCGTCATATACCACTTCCTCAAGTCTAAATATAGAAATTAGATATTATAGCCGCATATTACAACCAAGAACTAAGCAGGACTCGTTTGGCTGCAAAGCTGGCTAGAACTGTTTATTTGAACAAAGGCACACAGAAATATACACTCAGAGGACAATCCCCCCTTCTTTGCATAATGACACAGGGCGGGGTAGACTACAATTAGTAACAGACACACAGGTGTATTCAAACTTCTCCTCAGTAGACTGTCCTATTAGCAGGAAGAGTTGTTGGAGGAATTCCCCCCTCCCTGCTCACAGCTAATACACATATACGTCCCATAATACTTTTCTCCCAAGGCAGACAGACAGAATAAAACAATGGGACACAGCCACACCTCAAACGATCTAGTATATATAATGCTCCAGTGTGGTTGTACAGTGAGTCTGATTAGTGCAGATCAGACTGGGGTTCTCGGTCACCCTGTGCCCCTAATAGACACATGGTGACTTACACATAGGAGGGGCGGGGGAGCTGGACAAGGAGTTTCCAGAGCTCTCCAAGGCAAGCTGGGTTCCACAACCCCACCACCCAAAGTGACTCCACAACCTGAAAGACTGCAGAAACAAGAGACCCCATAAGTCAATGGAAAGAAACCAAGACAGTGATCATTTTTAGAGAGGCAAGATCATATAGGCCAAGGAAATATTTTCACAGGGGTTGAAAGGAGACTTAAGCCTCCTCTCTAAATCTTTAGCAGCCTAAATCCACACAATCAACATAACCACAAAATCTTGGTTTGCTGATCCAGTCTGGGAATGTATGGGCAAAACAATTTTTTCCTGATCCGGGCAAAGAGCATTTAGAATGCAAGCAGTGGCGGAATTTTCAGGGTCGCAGCAGTCGCAGTTGCGACTGGGCCCTGTAATTCCGCCAGGTCCGGGGGGCCCGCAGCCCGTCCGTGTACTCCGCCGCCCGGCCAGGGGCGGGGCAACGGGTCAATTGCCCCCCGAGAAAATCGTGAGCAGGCTGTACTGATGCCGACCCCATCAGCCGTTGCTGACAGGCTCTGTGAAGGGACACATGCAGAGCCGCAGATGCGGGGGATTCTACCCCTCCTTCTCCTCCTTGAGCCAAGCAGCTGGCAATGCCTGCTCCTATTGGCTACATTCAGGGCCAATGGCTAGGAAACTAAGAAGAGAGGCTCATGGGAAATGTAGTTCAGGATACCAGCAGGCCTGGGACGATTCCCTGAGAGAGAGTGCACTGTAGCCCTCAACATGCCGAGCGGGGGGAGGAGGGGGAAGTGGGGATTGAGGACTTTAAAAGAAGAGGGAAAATGAGCCTGTCGGGTGGAGGAAGCCAGTGATTCTACTATATATCCCCCAAGGTAAGAACTTACTTCCAGATGGGGGGGCAGGGATGCAGGCTTCCATAGAGGTACAGCCGTACAGGACCTTATCACTGGCTGCTCCTACCATCCTCTCCACCACCACCACCTGTGCCTCTTACTGATCCCATCCCCCCACCACTGATCTCATCCCTATCCCCCCCCATTACTTCTACAACAGAGGTGATGGGGGGGGATAGGGATGAGATCAGTGGTGGGGGGATGGGATCAGTAAGAGGCACAGGTGGTGGTGGAAATTTTTTTAAAATATGTGGTGTTGGGGTGTGTGGCACTGCCTCCCACCTGAATGGTGGTGTGGGTAGAGAAATTCTTAAGTGCTAATTAAGTGAGATCCACCTCCACAAGGGTGGTTGTATCCAAATTGATAGTGAACCTTCCAAAGTGATAATGGCATCTTCAATTGTTGTGTCAAGTGAAACCCGTTGCTACATGCCACCTATGAAGAGCGAATCAATGATCGAGTCGCTCTTCCTGGGGGCAAGTCAACAAGGGATGTGTAGCAAAACTTGGTTGCTAAGAGTTTAGGAATTAACCTGAAAAGTGATCCAAACTCGTGTCACCCTTCAACGGGTGGTATTAACCCTTACTGGTTAAATTAGAAACACTCAAGTGCACTAAATGCTAAATCAGGTGTTCAAACAACATATTCTAAACTTCACAGCAATAGGCATCAGGATAAAAAAACATAGTATAGTTGCCCTATATTCAAACACCTGTGGGCAGTGCTTTGTGAAGAAAAAAAATAATAATAATAATAATAATAATAATTTATTTTATTTCACAAAGTACTGCCCACAGGTGTTGGGCACTTAAGTGTTTCTAATTTAACCAGTACCCCTCAAGTACCACTGCTGCCACCCCCCCTCAAGTTGAAATTTAGAAAAAAAATTACTTTGTCGTACAGTGTAAAAAAATTAAGTCTCAAAATCAGGCTTTTCGGGGGGGGGGGGCCTTCATGATTTCTTGTACCGGGGCCCTGAAGTCTCTAGTTACGCCACTGAATGCAAGACATATTCAGACAATCATTAAGCGTCATATTTGGGAATTTAAGTCAACTCCAATATTCACAGGTCATATATCAATTTGTCTTCCTCATTCCAAACTAAAACTTCAATCATTACATCATTATTTACAAACTATTCTGCAACAAGGGGTTGTACAGTCTGTACCTTAAGTTCAAAGTAAAAAGGCTTCTATATCCTGATATTTCTTGTCATATAGAAGATGAGGAGAGTCCTCAACAAGTACATCAAGGTGCGTTTATTTATCATGGAATCTCTCAAATCGATCATACTAGCAGTGCATCTCAAAGACTGGATGATCTCAGCAGATTTAAATGATGACTATCTTCATGTATACTTACACCATTCATTTATTCAATTTCTGAGGTTTTCAGTAGCAGGAAAAAAATTCCAGACTGTTGCACTGCCTTTCAGGCTCTTAATGGGACCAAAAACCTTTTCAAAAGTTTTTTTACCACTGATTGTGTTGCTCCATCAACAAGGCCTTCTTCACTTCATTGTCTTAAACTCAAATTACTATTAGACCTTCATTAAACATCAAAACACTTTAATTGTAACATTTCAGTCCTACAGGTGGATCATCACAAAAAATAAAAAAAGACAGAACCATTGTAGAAAATTATGATTCTCTGAGCTTTGTTCAACAATTCAGTAAAACTGACTCAGGACTCAGGAGAAGATTCAGATCTGTTAAAGCCATTTTTGTTCTCTATGAAACGCTGTAATCCTAAATCATTAAATAAAAAAATGAACTTAGTTTACATGCCAAACTTGTAGGCCTAGCTCTGCTTTCCCAAATCCCAGTCACAAGTCTACAATTTTGACCAATCCAACCCACCCTTGCATAGAAGCTGGGATGCCTTCACCATTTAAAACACCCCTGCCATCAGAAGCACAAGCGATCTCCCTTTTCACAAACCAGCACGTGTACAGTATGCTCTCCTTCAGCCTATCACAGAAGCAGATGAGCTCAGGGCTGCTGCCCATGGGTAGGGGGACTACAGTGGAGTCACTTGACTGCACAGTACAATTTTGTAGAAGTATGAACTAACGTTAAAATCTCATTTATGAAATTTAGTTATATGTGTACTATTTACAAAAAAAAAAAAAAATGTATTTCATAATGTCAGGGTATTTTGAAAGGGCTATGCTAAATATTATGTAATAAGGAGTATTATTGAATAGCTGTTCATGCCAAATATGCAGCTTTGCATATATGTTCCATTCCTATCCTAAAGCTCTTGCTTAGATAGCGTAACAGCAATGTGAGCAACAGTTCTTCCTGTAATTCTGTTAAGCAGCCTTATATTTTGCCACTAGGACCTCTTTTCTGTGTTAAGCTATAATATCCTCTCAAATGCATTAACATGTCCTTGGAACAGACAGTTACAGACGTCTGCATGCTTTGAATATTTCCATTTTAATAGGAGTCACGGATTCACACTTTGTAAAACAGAGCAGCTCTAATTCTGTGCTTCTGCTGGCAGGCGTATAACCAGAGCATTCACAGCTCTACAGTTAAAATGATAAAAAAATATATATATATACAGTATATACTGTACAAAGAGTAAAACAAAACAGAAAAAAAAGATAATTTCGTTTTACTAATGTTATTCATTATTTTAAAACCATAAATGTAAATGTAGTACACTTTAAGTACAATTTAAAATGTGCTATACTATTTAGCTGCTATAATTTCTAGGAATTTCTTTTTATTCAATATTTATGTTAAACATATACATTTTGCTAGGTTGTTAAGTACACTCTAAAAACATGGGTTGGGTGGTAAACAAAACCGTTTTATACTTAAAATTAAAAAAAGAAACCTGAGCTTTCTAAAACAAACCCAAATATTAAAGTGGTTGTAAACCCACTTTATAAACAAAGACCTACAGGTAAGCCTAGATTAAGGCTTACCTGTAGGTGCATGAAATATCTCCTTAACCTACACGGTTAAGGAGATATTTGCATTTAAAAGCGGCGACGCTGACGTCATGCGCATGGGGTTAACCCCATTCACAAATTCGGGTAGGTCGCAACATTCGACGACGTAGCCGAATTCGACGGCTCACGCGCGCATGCGCGGAGTCACGTCTTCGCCGCTCCGGCCAATCACAGCGCCGGAGCGGCGCTGTGATTGGCTGAAGCGGCGATACCCGGAAGTAACATTCCGGCTATCGCCGCAGCGATGGATGCAGCTAGAGGAGGGACACGGACGACTTTGGGGGCCCCGATCTAAGGTAAGTGGTGCATAATGAGCTATTATGCTAGTCATACTAGCTCATTATAGCTTTGTCTTGCAGGTTAGTTAAAAAAAATAAAAATGCTCAACAGGGTTTACAACCACTATAACCACTTAAGCCCCGGACCATTTCGGGCCATTAGGACCAGGCCTGTTTTTGGGATTCGGCACTGCGCTGCTTTAACTGTAAATTGTACGGACATGCAATGTTGTACCCAAATGAAATTTGTGTCCTTTTCTTCCCACAAATAGAGCTTTCTTTTAATGGTATTTGATTGCCTCTGCGATTTTTATTTTTTGCGATATAAACAGAAAAAGACCGAAAATTTTGAAAAAAAATGATATTTTCTACTTTTTGTTATAAGAAAAATCGAATAAACTCAATTTTAGTCATACATTTAGGCCAAAATGTATTCAGCCACATGTCTTTAGTAAAAAAAATGTCAATAAGTGTATATTTATTGGTTTGCGCAAAAGTTATAGCGTTTACAAACTAGGGTACATTTTCTGAAATTTACACAGCTTTAAATTTATGACTGCCTATCTCATTTCTTGAGGTGCTAAAATGGCAGGGCAGTACAAAACCCCCCCAAATGACCCCATTTTGGAAAGTAGACACCCCAAGGAAATTGCTGAGAGGCATGTTGAGCCCATTGAATATTTTTATTTTTTGTCCCAAGTGATTGAATAATGACAAAAAAAAAAATTACAAAAAGTTGTCACTAAATGATATATTGCTCACACATGCCATGGTTATATGTGGAATTGCACCCCAAAATACATTCTGCTGCTTCTCCTGAGTACGGGGATACCACATGTGTGGGACTTTTTAGGAGCCTAGCCACGTACGGGACCCCGGAAACCAAGCACCGCCTTCAGGATTTCTAAGGGCGCAAATTTTTGATTTCACTCCTCACTACCTATCACAGTTTCGAAGGCCATAAAATGCCAAAATAGCACAAAACCCCCCCAAATGACCCCATTTTGGAAAGTAGACACCCCAAGCTATTTACTGAGAGGCATGTTCAGTCCATGGAATATTTTATATTTTGCCACAAGTTGCGGGAATATGACAAACTTTTTTTTTTGCACAAAGTTGTCACTAAATGATATATTGCTCACACATGCCATGGGCATATGTGAAATTACACCCCAAAATACATTCTGCTGCTTCTCCTGAGTACGGGGATACCACATGTGTGGGACTTTTTGGGAGCCTAGCCGCGTACGGGACCCCAAAAACCAAGCACCGCCTTCAAGGTTTCTAAGGGCATAAATTTTTGATTTCACTCCTCACTACCTATCACAGTTTTGAAGGCCATAAAATGCCAAGATGGCACAAAACCCCCCCAAATGACCCCATTTTGGAAAGTAGACACCCCAAGCTATTTGCTGAGAGGCATGTTGACCCCATTGAATATTTTTTTTTTGTCCCAAATGATTGAATAATGACAAAAAGAAAAAAAAATGTACAAAAAGTTGTCACTAAATGATATATTGCTCACACATGCCATGGTTATATGTGGAATTGCACCCCAAAATAATTCTGCTGCTTTTCCTGAGTACGGGGATACCACATGTGTGGGACTTTTTGGGAGCCTAGCCGCGTACAGGGCCCCAAAAACCAAGCACCGCCTTCAGGATTTCTAAGGGCGTAAATTTTTGATTTCACTCCTCACTACCTATCACAGTTTCGAAGGCCATAAAATGCCAAAATAGCACAAAACCCCCCCAAATTACCCCATTTTGGAAAGTAGACACCCCAAGCTATTTGCTGAGAGGCATGTTGAGTCCATGGAATATTTTATATTTTGCCACAGGTTGCGGGAATATGACAAACTTTTTTTTTTTGCACAAAGTTGTCACTAAATGATATATTGCTCACACATGCCATGGGCATATGTGAAATTACACCCCAAAATACATTCTGCTGCTTCTCCTGAGTACGGGGATACCACATGTGTGGGACTTTTTGGGAGCCTAGCCGCGTACGGGACCCCAAAAACCAAGCACCGCCTTCAAGGTTTCTAAGGGCATAAATTTTTGATTTCGCTCCTCACTACCTATCACAGTTTTGAAGGCCATAAAATGCCAAGATGGCACAAAACCCCCCCAAATGACCCCATTTTGGAAAGTAGACACCCCAAGCTATTTGCTGAGAGGCATGTTGAGCCCATTGAATATTTTTTTTTTGTCCCAAATGATTGAATAATGACAAAAAGAAAAAAAAATGTACAAAAAGTTGTCACTAAATGATATATTGCTCACACATGCCATGGTTATATGTGAAATTACACCCCAAAATACATTCTGCTGCTTCTCCTGAGTACGGGGATACCACATGTGTGGGACTTTTTGGGAGCCTAGCCGCGTACGGGACCCCAAAAACCAAGCACCGCCTTCAAGGTTTCTAAGGGCATACATTTTTGATTTCACTCCTCACTACCTATCACAGTTTTGAAGGCCATAAAATGTCAAAATAGCCCAAAACCCCCACAAATGACCCCATTTTGGAAAGTATACACCCCAAGCTATTTGCTGAGAGGCATGGTGAGTATTTTACAGCTCTCATTTGTTTTTGAAAATTAAGAAAGACATTTTTTTTTTCTTTTTTTTTTTCTTTTTTTACATTTTCAAAACTTTGTGACAAAAAGCGAGATCTGCAAAATACTCAACATACCTCTCAGCAAATAGATTGGGGTGTCTACTTTCCAAAATGGGGTCATTTGGGGGGGTTTTGTGCCATCTGGGCATTCCATGGCCTCCGAAACTGTGATAGGCAGTGAGGAGTGAAATCAAAAATTTACACCCATAGAAATCCTGAAGGCGGTGCTTGGTTTTTGGGGTCCCGTACGCGACTAGGCTCCCAAAAAGTCCCACACATGTGGTATCCCCGTACTCAGGAGAAGCAACAGAATGTATTTTGGGGTGTAATTCCACATATGCCCATGGCATGTTTGAGCAATATATAATTTAGTGACAACTTTTTGTACATTTTTTTTTTTTCTGGTCATTATTCAATCACTTGGGACAAAAAAAAATTTTTTTCAATGGGCTCAACATGCCTCTCAGCAAATAGCTTGAGGTGTCTACTTTACAAAATGGGGTCATTTGGGGGGGTTTTGAACTGTCCTGGCATTTTATGCACAACATTAGGAAGCTTATGTCACACATCATCCACTCTTCTAACCACTTGAAGACAAAGCCCTTTCTGACACTTTTTGTTTACATGAAAAAAAAAAATTTTTGCAAGAAAATTATGTTGAACCCCCAAACATTATATATTTTTTTAAAGCAAAGGCCCTACAGATTAAAATAGTGGGTGTTGCATTTTTTTTCCACACAGTATTTGCGCAGCGATTTTTCAAACGCATTTTTTGGGGGAAAAACACACTTTTTTTATTTTTAATGCACTAAAAAACACTATATTGCCCAAATGTTTGATTAAATAAAAAAGATGATCATAGGTCGAGTACATGGATACCAAACACGACATGCTTTAAAATTGCGCACAAACGCGCAGCGGCGACAAACTACATTCATTTTTAAAAGCATTTAAAAGCCTTTACAAGTTACCACGTTAGATTTACAGAGGAGGTCTACTGCTAAAATGACTGCCCTCGATCTGACCTTCGCGGTGATACCTCACATGCATGATGCAATTGCTGTTTACATATGACGCTAGACCGACGCTTGCGTTCGCCTTTGCGCAAGAGCAGGGGGGGACAGCGGTGCTTTTTTTTTTCTTTTTTTTTTATTATTTATTTGGCTTTTTTATTTTATTTTTAAACTGTGCCTTCCATATTTTATTTTTTTACCATTTTTATCGTTATCTCAGGGAATGTAAATATCCCCTATGATAGAAATAAGTAGTGACAGCTACTCTTTTTTTGAAAAAAATTGGGGGGTTAGACCCTAGATCTTTCCTCTGCCCTCAAAGCATCTGACCACACCAAGATCGGTGTGATAAAATGCTTTCCCAATTTCCCAATGGCGCTTTTTATATCCGGGGGGGGGGACATTCCCTCCCACTGCTTATAAAAGCAGTCTAGAGGCTAATTATCTGCTAGAATTGCTTTTACATGAAAGCCGGCTGCTGGCTGAAAAGAATGATACCAAGATGATACCTAAACCCGCAGGCATCATTCTGGTATAAACATTCAAAGTCCAGCAACATACCAGTACGTTGCTGGTCCTTGTTGGACATGTATTGTAATCTTTTTTTTCATACAGCCTATTGGCTGAACGAAAAAAAGAGATTGGTTGGTGGGTATGCCCACCATTAGAATACCTCCCTTCATCCACCCACTTCTAATGATGGGCATATATGCCGAAGCATGGGGGCATCCTCCCGCAAAAAAGTTATGCCGCGTACACACGGTCAAGCCTTTGTCGGAATTTCGACCGTATGTACGCGGCATAAAAGGTTATGCCGCGTACACACGGTCGGACTTTTCCACGGGCAAGCCTCCGTTGGAATTTCGACCGTATATACGCGGCATTAGGAGCAAAATCGCTCCTCCGCCCCTGCTGCCCCCATGCTTCGGCATATATGCTCTTTTTTTTAACTGTGGTGGTGAAATCACCTCCTACAGCGTTGGAGTCACGGCTTTATGTATCGTGGGAGCAAACGCTGTTGCTGTCAAGATAAATAGATCCGCGCTGCAACTGAATGGCGTACCTGCTAAGCAAATGGTGGTTAACATTAAAACAAAGTAACATTACAGTACAACAGTAAGACCTTACCATGCCATACCTGCAAAGCAAATACCAAAACAAAACCTAGTAAAAAATAAAAAAATGTTTTAACGCAACCTGTGCCTAAAATATATATATGCCGAAGCATGGGGGCATCCTCCCGCAAAAAAGTTATGCCGCGTACACACGGTCGGAATTTTCCACGGGCAGGCCTCCGTCGTAATTTCGACCGTATGTACGCGGCATTAGGAGCAAAATCGCTCCTCCGCCCCTGCTGCCCCCATGCTTCGGCATATATGCTCTTTTTTTTTAACTGTGGTGGTGAAATCACCTCCTACAGCACTGGAGTCACGGCTTTATGTATCGTGGGAGCAAACGCTGTTGCTGTCAAGATAAATAATTCCGCGCTGCAGTTGAATGGCGCACCTGAAAACAAAAAATTACATACCTGAAAAGCAAGCATGATAAAACATTGCAGAATAGAATACAGTAAAAAAGAGCAGAACAATAGAGAGAAAATAGAGAGAGAGAGAACAATAAAACGACAACTATTTTTGGTTTTTTTATTTTATATTTTTTTTGTGTTTTGTTTTTTACGTTTTTTTTTTCTTTTTTACACTTTTTTTTGTAACTTTACAACTGTAATGGTTCGGGTCTCTCAAAATGTAATGGCATCTTGGGAGACCCTGTGTAAGTGTGCCCTTGTCTGTGAAATGCTGTACCCTACGCTAAAACTTCACTTTTGAGTGGTAGCGTTCAAAACATTCACCTTGGCAAAGACCAGGCTTGTCAGGACAGAGTGGACAAAAACTACGGGTGTCACGCCTAAATCCGCGCTTGCTACAGACACGACATCTTTTTTGGGGGTGGCTTTGGGTAGGGGTACTCGGGAGGACATACGAATAATGCCTCTCATGCAGCCGGCTTACTGCATTTGGTAGGGGATGGTGAGGTGCAGAACCGCCTGGATACAGGAGTTCTGTGATTATCTCATTCTGGAATTTTAGAAGAGATAACGTCCCGCCTGAAGCTCTGTATAGCACATGAGCGTTCAGCAAAGCCAATTGGAATAATGATAGAGACACTTTTTTGTACCAGCATCTCGCCTTACGGTCAATTAGATACGGCGCCATCAACTGGTCGTTGAGGTCCACCCCTCCCATATTTTGTTTATATTCGTGGACACAGAGGGGTTTCTCCACAACACCAGTCGCCGTACGAATTTGGACTGTCGTGTCTGCATGAAGGGAGGTAAGAAGGAAAACATTCTTATTGTCCCTCCACTTCATAGCGAGCAAGTTATTACACTTCAAGCAGGCTCTCTCCCCCAGCCTAAGACGGGCATCTACAAGCCGCTGGGGAAAGCCCCGGCGATTAGGTCGCACGGTGCCATATGCTCCAATCTGATGATCAAACAAGTGACTAAACAGTGGCACGCTCGTGTAATAATTGTCCACATACAAGTGGTACCCCTTTCCGAATAAGGGTGACACCAAGTTCCACACTATCTTGCCAGCGCTCCCTATGTAATCCGGGCAGTTGACCGACTCAATCTGACTATCTTTTCCCTCATAAACTGTAAAGTTCACTACATAGCCTGTTGCCCTGTCACAGAACTTGTAGAGCTTGACCCCGTATCTGGCACGCTTGCTGGAAAGGTACTGCTTGAAAGACAAGCGGCCAGAAAATTTAATCAGGGACTCATCAACGCAGACAACTTGATCGGGAGTAAACAAGGCTGCAAAACGTTCGTTGAAGTGGTTTATGAGGGGCCGAATTTTATAGAGCCGGTCGTATTCAGGGTCCCCACGTGGACGACAAAGTTCATTGTTGTTGAAGTGCATGAACCGCAAAATCTGCTCGTATCGTGCCCTGGACATGGAGGCAGAGAACACGGGCATGTGGTCAATTGGGTGCGTGGACCAATAAGCACGCAATGACGGAAATTTATGTGTGCCCATGTTGAGGGAAAGGCCCAGAAAGGTCTTAAATTTGGAAACCGTAATTGGTTTCCAATTTCTGGCAATTTTAGGCAACTGGGGGTTAGCGGCGATAAATTGACCAGCATATAAATTACTCTGGTCCACAATAGATCTATAGAGATCTTCCGTGAAAAACAGCGAATAAAAATCAATTGGAATAAAATCAGCTGTTTCCACCTGAATACCGGGTTGGGCAGTGAATGGGGGAAGTACGGGTTCTGCAGAAGTGGTGGGGACCCAATCAGGATAGGCGAATTCTGCAGGAAGGGCAGTATGGGCACGACGGGCCTGCCTTTGTCTTCTTGGTGGCAGCGGGACACTACTTGTGCTTGCCACCTCGCCAGCTTGAACTGCACTTATGGGACTCGCCACGTCACCAAGTGTTACTGCAGTGCTGGATGTACGTCCAGGCTGTACTAGGCCGCTGGTGCTTGCCAGTTCACCAGAAGGAATAGCGGCGCTAGTACTACTCTGCTCCATGATACGAGAGACCTGCGGTTCTTGCTCCTCAACAACCTCAGAAGATCGGGATCGGGTACACCTGACCTTAGCAGGGACCTCAACTTCGTCGTCAGAGCTATCTGACGTGGGGCCGCTGACGTCACTGTCTTCTACGGGAAGATATTCTGAGCCTGAATCTGACAGATACGTGACCTCCTCTTCACTATCTGTCATGCTCAGAATCTCGTAGGCCTCTTTACTAGTGTACCTTCGTCTTGCCATTTTGGGCTCTAAATTTAGGGGTACACTAGTAAGATTCACAGGAAAAAAAGCACCTGACTGTCGTCAGCAAATATATCAAACGCTACAAAAAAACTGTTAGCGATCGCAGGGATCAGGCCTGTCTCTGCGAACGCTGCAGTTATGTGTGTTGTGTTTGGTAAGTGACAGTGATCGATCGATACTGCACTTGGGTGGGCTGGGCTGGGCTGGGCTGGGCGGAGGGGCTAAACGCAGGCGCTAGCAGGTATCTGGGCTGATCCCGCTAACACTGCGTTTTTGGGAACCCTAAACCGCTGGGGATGCTAGTATAGATCTGATCAGATACTATACCACTAAGGGGGGTGTATGCTTTGCGCGTGGGTGTTAGCGTTACTGGCACTAACCTAACACTGCCTGGGGCGACGCAGACCCTCTCTGGTGCTAAAACCTAATTGATCTCACCCGCCGGGCGATCAGGGGGGTTAAACCTTTATTGGGTTATATACGGCGGGTGCCCTGATGCTATAAAAAGCAAACTAATCAACCAGCGTCACCCGTAACCTTTATATGGTGATCACTGGTGAAAGGGTTAACTAGGGGCAATCAGGGGGTTAAAACCTTTATTAGGTTAAATATGGGGGTACCTGACACTATATAAAAACCTGACGGGTAACCTAAATAACTAAATAACTTACTGGCTAACCAGTGACACCAGTGACGCTTATACGGCGATCACTGGTGAAAGGGTTAACTCTAGGGGCAATCAGGGGGTTAAAATAATATATGGGGGTACCTGACACTAATAAAAACCTGCGGCGAACCTAAAAAAAAAATAACTGCCTATCTAAAACACCAGCGACACGAATACAGCGATCGGAAAAACAATCGCTTAGTGACGCTGAAGTTAGGGGGTGAAAGGGTTACCTGGGGGGTGATCAAGGGGTTAAACCTTTATTAGGGGGGGTTAGGGGGCTACCCTGGACCTAAAGGGGCCTAATCCTAACTGCCCTGCAAATTTTTACAATCACAGATGACACTAAATGCAGTGATCAGTAAAATAAATGATCACTGCAATCAGTGACACTGTGATTGGGGGCTTTGGGGTGACCTGGGGGGTGATCTGGGGGTGACTGGGGGGTGATTTGTGTGCCTATGTGTACCTACGTGTCAGTGGACTGTTGGTGCACTAACCTGCTTCTTCTCTTCTCGGCGCCAAAGACCGCGGCGAGGGAGATGACATCACTTCCTCCAGCCTGTGTTTACATTTCAGGCAGGAGGAAGCAATTTCATTCGCCGGGAGCGATCGCGAGGGGGGGGCGGAATCGAGCGGCCGCCCCCTCATGCCTGATCGCTCCCGAACACTTAACGGCCGCTCACTGCATGGACCCCCCAACTGCACAAAGGCGATCACGTAGATCTACGTGATTCTGCCTGTCGGTGCCATTCTGCCGACGTAAATCGGCGGTGGGCGGTCGTTAAGTGGTTAAGCTGCACCCTTATGCCGCGTACACACGACCGCTTTTCTCGACGAGAAAAACGGCATTTTTTTTTTTGCCAAGAAAAACGATCGTCTGTGGGCTTTATGTCGTTTTTCTCGTTGAGAAAAACGGCAGAAAAAACGACGAGAAAAATTAGAACATGTTCTAAATTTTCTCATCGTTTTTTCCATCATTTTTTTCCGCGGCAGTTTTCCCATAGGGAGACACTGCCGCGGAGCCCACAGATGGTCGTTTTTCTCGACAAAGAAAAAAATGACGGGAAAAACGGTCGTGTGTGGGGGAAAATGCCGTTCCCTCGTTTTTCATTTTATTTCATGTCGTGATTCACGGCGGTGTTTTCACCGCCGTGAATCACGATCGTGTGTACGCGGCATTAGGCTCCATGTACACAGAAGCTCAAAAACGGTTGTTTTGAACGCCAGATTTCTGGCAGAAAAAGCTGCTTTAAAATATAGCTTTTATCAGCGTTTTTTACTAGCGTTTTTCAGTGTTAGCCTTTTTTTCTTCAATGGATCAAAAAACGCTAAAAAACGCTGGCGACCTGCGTTTTTGAGCGTTTATTAGCGCTTTTCACTGTTTTTCAGCGTTTTGCGTTTTTATCCCACCGAAAAACAGCACTTTGAATGCGAATTTCTTGCGTTCAGGAAAAAGCCCATTAACTCCACTGCTCATTAACGCTAAAAAACGCTATGTGTACATGAACACATAGGCTAATATAGAGTGCAGTTAATGGGCTTTTTAAAAAAACGCCAAAACGCCAATAAACTGCAGTTTATCAGCTTCAGTGTACATGGAGCCTTAAAATGGTATACACAACCATCATAATATCAAAGAACAAACAAAAAGTGGCATTGTAAGCAGTCTTTAAATCAATGTAGATAAATCATCGTGAAATCCTGAATTGATCTTCCCAAATGTTCAGTAAGCAGTCCCTCCACCAAACAGCACACTGAGCATCTTACCAAAGGGTGAGATCTCTACATGATAGGTGTGAGACCTCTACAAGATGACAGCAAAAGCCAGACAAGCGGCTATGTCCAAATTCTCAGTCTTTTTGCTTCTTATTAAAGATCATATCATCACTATTTCCCCTCTGTAACTCCAGAGAAATGAGTACACAGAACAAATATTCCATAGTGTAACTCATAATAAACATTTATTTAAAAAATCGTACAAATATACACAAATGTTCCAAATGAACAGTATCCGATATGGAGTCCTAACTCGCACTCCTGGTTCCATACAATACATTTCAGCCTATGGGCCATCATCAGTGCTGGCAGCAGGGGCGGATCCAGAGTCTTTTCTCGGGAGAGGCACTGCCAAAAAATATGTTTTTTTTTGTGGGAAATTTATCGGGGAAATGGCTGGTGTCGGCGCTTCAATCATCCCGGCACCATGGTTGTTATGGTGTCAGGATGATTGAAGCGCATTATTTCTATTATTACATTGTAATATAAAATTAAATAGTTCAATGCAGAATCAGTGGGAGTCCCCAGTGTGTCACTTGCCACCGTCGCCTGCAATTGGTGGGAGCCCTGAGCGTGTCACTTGCCACACGTTGCGGATTGTCACTTGCCACGTCACCTGCCACATCTTGTGGATTGTCACTTGCCACATCACCTGCCACACCTTGCGGATTGTCACTAGCCACACCTTGCGGATTGTCAATTGCCACGTCACCTGCCACACCTTGCTGATTGTCACTTGCCTGCCACCAGATGCAGATTGTCATTTGCCACGTCACCTGACACAATTTGCGGATTGTCACTTGCCACGTCGCCTGCCACACCTTGCGGATTGTCACTTGCCACGTCACCTGCCACACCTTGCTGATTGTCACTTGCCTGCCACCAGATGCAGATTGTCATTTGCCACGTCACCTGTCACAATTTGCAGATTGTCACTTGCCACGTCGCCTGCCACACCTTGCGGATTGTCACTAACTTGCCTGCTAAGGTGTAGTTTTGGTTGTCTCTTGCTGTGTCCCAGACTCCCAGAGTCAGGCAGCAGAGAGATAATGTAATCTCTCTGCTGCCTGCACAAAGAGGGTGGAAGTCACTGCAGGAATGCAGGGCAGGCACGGGCGGTGAGAGATGATCTCATCTCTCTGCTCCCCCGCTCCCAGCTAGCTGATTGGCCAGCTGCCACACTGAGCCTTCTCTCTCACTCTCACCTGCGCTGCCAACACACTGAGCAGCACGGTCTGCCCACAAACCACGCCACCCGCCCACAAACCGCGCCGCAAGTGGAGCCACCCGCTTTCTTACCCGTCTGTGGAGCCGCCACGCTATCGCACCTGCCCGCAGAGCGGCCCGACGTGACTCACTGACGTCACTCGTTGCTAAACAGCAAGCGGCCCAGGCGTTAGCAACGAGTGCAGGGAAGAGGCTCTACCCACCTCCTCCTCCGCTCCTGGTATCGTGTCAGTGCGCCGCGTAACTACATTAGACGAGTCTCTCTCTCTGCGCCGCTGATCGGCTGATGTGAGAAACAGAGAGAGACTCAGAGAGGCAGCGGCAGCCACAGAACAAGTACTGTATATACTCGAGTATAAGCAGACCCGAATATTAGCCGAGGCACCTAATTTTACCCCCAAAAAAATGGGAAAACGTATTGACTCGAGTATAAGCCTAGGGTGTCCATCTGCATGCCTCACTGTGCCTCACTGTGCCCATGCTTCACTGTGCCCATGACTAGACTGATGTTTAACATGGGAGTCTGTGGAAGGAGTGCCCGGCTTTGAAAAATCGGTTCTCCGATTCTCCCCGGCCGTAGGTCTCCCAGACACCAAACTTTGCACACTTGTAGAGGAGACACATGTGTGCCAAGTTTGGGGTCCAGAGGACCTACCACCGGCCGGTACCAGGTCCACAAAATCACCGGAGGAATTACCTTTTAACATTGGAGTCTATGGAAGGGGTGCCCGGCTTTAAAAAATCAGTGCTCCCCAACCGTAGGTCCCCCAGACACCAAACTTTGCACACTTATAGATGAGACATGGGGCTACATGTGTGCCACGTACCCGGCCGGTACCGGGTCCCCAAAGTTCGGGAGATCAGGCACAAAAAAAAAAAACAGAGCAAGCAAGTGAGTGTGACAGATGGTCTCGGGGGGGCAATTGCCCTGTTGCCCCCCCCCTGGATCCGCCCCTGGCTGGCAGTAAGCTTATATAGGGCATAACCCATCCCACTATCCAGGCATATTTCAGGCGTTTTAGCGCTAAAAATAGCGCATAAATAACGCCTGAAATAATCCTGCCCCAGTATGCTCAATGTGAAAGCCCGAGGACTTTCACACTGAGGCGATGCGCTGGCGGGAGGAAAAAAAATCTCCTGCAAACCGCATCTTTGGAGCTGTGAAGGAGCAGTGTGTATACCGCTCCTTTACCGCTCCTTCCCATTGAAATCAATGGGACACCACGGTAATACCGCCCGCAGACCGTGGCTGTAGCCACGGTTTGCGGGCGGTATTAACCCTTTTTTGGCCGGTAGCGGGGGTTAAAACCGCACCGCTAGTGGCCGAATATCGCGGTAAATACGATGCGCTAAAAATCGTGCCGCTATACCGCCACCGCACCTGCCCGTACCAGTGTGAAAGGGGCCTTACTTAGGAGCATGTACTTCCTGCTTCTGGCTCCTCAATGCAGTGTCATGATGGATAATCAGAACTGGACATAATTCCATACCCAGAACCAAAACTGATTATAATCATGTCCAGTCCTGGATATCTCAAGGCAAATCCTCTTTCTAGGCCACCGCTAAGGATACGTTATCTGAGGCATATCACAGACCAGAATAAATCAATCCAACCAGGATCAGGAAAGAGTGGCTAATCCTGTCCCCTACCATATAAGAACAATAAATAAAGAAAAATACATTAAAAAAAATTGCCCCCAAACTTTTCCAAATACCAATATCACAGTTGTTTGTTATAGAAATATGTTAAATATAACTAAATGAAAAAATATTATTAAAAATTCCTAAAAATTACATTTTCTATCTTTTTTTTCTTTTTTGCTTTTTAAATGCTCTCATTTTGGTCTTACTTGTTTCTAGGAATCTCTCATACAAAGTTATAATAATCGGAGTCGTTCCCACACCTATGCAAACCTAAGATAAATCCAACTTCCCATCTCACAAACTCTAAAATCCTCAAAATACAACTGTCTGTACCCTATAGCTGACAGTATATGTAATATTGTAATTATGTAATATTTTTATTCATGAAACAGTTTTTTCCCCCAACAGAATATGTTTAAAAAAAATGCTGAGCAAATACCGTGTGGCATAAAAGTTGCAACAACCACCATTTTATTTCCTAGGGTGTCTGCTAAAACAATATATATAATGTTTGGGGTTTCTGAGTAATTTTCTAGCAAAAAAATTATGATTTTTACATATAGGAGAGGGGTGTCAGAATTGGCCTGGGTGGAAAGGGGTTGATTACCATAAGTAAGTAATATACAAATAATTATTATATAATTATTATATACTTTTTTTAAGGTAATTTACTAGATTTTCAATATCAATTTCAGTAAATAGATAAATAATAAATAATTATTTTATAACATATAGCATATAAATATATGATTTAGCTTGAATATAACAGTACCTTTTCAACAGAATCAGTTTCTCCCTCTTAACTGTGTGAGAAAAATATGGGATTGTGGGTAAATCTTATACTCATAAACACATTTTCCTTGTAGTTAAGAGGGCTGGGCTGGAAGGGAGCATTTGTCTTTTAGACACATGCCCCTTCTATGACACTGCAGTGAGAGGCGTGCCTCCACTGCAGCATTTTTATTGGACAGCTGGGACCAATGGCACTTTACCATCGGTCCAAGACTACAAGCTGTTCATTAAGCTCAGTGCCTCTGACAAGAAGAGAGAGGCACTGTGAGCTCAACATCTCAGTCTGCTGCAAACAGAGTGTGTCAGCTTGTATTTAAAGTGGCCGCTCTGTATTTAGCTTCTGATAGGCTGCGCAAGGAGCCCCATACAGTGCCTTGAAAAAGTATTCACCCCCTTGGTATTTTTCGTTTTTTGTTGCCTCACAACCTGGAATTAACATGGATTGTTTGAGGATTTGCATTATTTAATTTACAGTAAACAACTTTGAAGATGTTTTATTTTATTTTATTGTGAAGCAAACAACAAATAGGACAAAATAACAGAAAAAGTCAATGTGCATAACTATTCACCCCCCTAAAGTCAATACTTTGTAGAGCCACCATTTACGGCTATCACAGCTCCAAGTAGCTTTGGATATGTCTCTATGAGCTTCCCACATCTTTCCACTGGGATTGTTGCCCATTCCTCCTTGCAAAACTGCTCCAGCTCCTTCAAGTTGGATGGTTTGCGCTTGTGAACAGCAATCTTTAAGTCTGACCACAGATTTTCTATTGGATTGAGGTCTGGGCTTTGACTAGGCCATTCCAACACATTTACATGTTTCCCTTTAAACCACTCAAGTGTTGCTTTAGCAGTGTGTTTTGGGTCATTGTCCTGCTGGAAGGTGAACCTCCATCCTAGCCTCAAATCACACACAGTGTGGTACAGGTTTTGCTCAAGAATATCCCTGTTTTAGCACCATCCATGTTTCCCTCAACTCAGACCAGTTTCCCAGTCCCGACTGCTGAAAAACATCCCCACAGCATGATGCTGCAACCACCATGTTTCATTGTGGGGATGGTGTTCTTTGGGTGATGTGATGTGTTGGGTTTTGTGCCAGACATAGTGTTTTCTTTTATGGCCAAAAAGTTCAATTTTAGTCTCATCAGACAACAGCACCTTCCTCCATACATTTTGGGAGTCTCCCACATGCCTTTTCGCAAACTGAAAACGTGCCATTTTGTTTTTTGCTGAAAGTAATGGCTTTCTTCTGGCCACTTTTCCATAAAGCCCAACTCTATGGAGCATAGGGCTTATTGTCGTCCTATGTACAGATACTCCAGTCTCTGCTATGGAATTCTGCAGCTCCTCCAGGGTTACCTTAGGTCTCTGTGCTGCCTCTCTGATTAATGCCCTCCTTGCCCGGTCCATGAGTGGGTGGCCGTCTCTTGGCAGGTTTGCTGTTGTGTCATGTTCTTTCCATTTGGTTATGATAGATTTCATGGATCATCAAAGATTTTGATTTTTTTTATAACCTAACCCTGACTTGTACTTCTCAACAACATTGTCTATGTAGTGACAGATCATGTGACACTTGGATTGCACATAGGTGGACATCATTTTACTAATTATGTGACTTCTGAAGGTAATTGTTTGCACCAGAGGTTTTTATGGGCTTTATAACAAAGGGGGTGAATACATACGCACATGCCAATTATAATTTTTTTATTTCTGAAAAATAGTTTTATGTATTTATTTTTCTAATTTTACTTCACCAATTTAGACTATTGTGTTCTAATCCATCACATATAATTCAGATTAAAAAAAACATTTAACTAAAGGCTGTAATGTAACAAAATAGGTAAAAAGCCAAGGGGGTGAATACTTTTGCAAGGCACTGTATTGATGAATGATTTTATTGTGGGGAAAGAAAATGTATATACACACTTATGTACATTTATCAAGGTATAGTGGAGTATAGGAAACACAGACCTATTTTAATCAATTAGGGTAATTATAATGTTTTTAGGTTGGTGTTCTTTAAGTCTAACATTTTTGTCTGTTTTTCTATAGCACATACATTTTTCACTTGTTTCTTATATATATAATTATATGATATGTGTAGGTATATATGCCTTTCTCTGTGGGTTTTTTTTTTCTTTTCATAGTTTTTACGTGAATCACATGTGACAGAAAGTCTGCAAATGAATGATTTGTGTCACCTGCCATACAATTGGTAGGGTTTCATAAGGATGATTATGCTGACTTTCTGTGTAATGATTAAGCGCACCTGTGGTGTGTGAAATGCGTCTACCAGCTTTCTGTTTTTGTAACACTTGGGATGTTCTGAATAAAGGAATTTTTGATCAATCACGGAGTGCAGCCATTTCTTCTATCATTGACTGCATGCGGAGACGAGCCGGGGCGGGCACCCATGGGATCATCAGGTTTCGTGTCTCACCTGGAGCAACGAGTTTTCTTGTTTGGACATTCTACATAAATAGCTACACTAAATGTATAACTCATACTTGTCCAACTAGAAAACAAACGACACAGGGAATGTTGTGGGAGTTAGTTAATCTCCCACAGCCTAAGGGGGGAAGAATAGAAGAATGCATACAATGGACTGTAGTGGTATAAAAAGAATAAGAATATAAGGTATAGAGTGTAGCAAATGCTCCAATGTAGACTGCAAATACTGAAACACAGGGCTGGACTGGGACAAAAATTTGGCCCTGGACTTCATCCAGACCGGCCCACTTTAATTCAATAAAATGCTGCCCCCCACCCCCCCAAAAAATCACGCCCACCAAAAGGCCCCTACATCCATTATTGTATATCATGAGAGGGTGAGCGAGAGGGGAATGAGAGAGAGAGAGAGAGAGGGAGGGTTGAGGGAAAGGGGGTGAGGGGGGTGAGTGTAAGAGAAAGGGAGTGAGTGTAAAAGAGAGGGGGTGAGTGTAGGACCCCTTTCACACTGAGGCGTTTTTCAGGCTCTTTTAGGCTAAAAATAGCGCTTGTAAAGCGCCTGAAAAAACGCCTCCGCTGCAGTCCCAGTGTGAAAGTCCTCCAAGCAGCATCTTTGGGGCGGTGGAGGAGCGGTGTACACACCGCTCCTGCCCATTGAAATGAATGGCCACCGCTGCTGAAGCGCCTGCAAATCACTTCAGCAGCAGCGCTACACGGGCGCATTTAACCTTTAATTTGGCTGCAAGCCAGGGTTAAAAGCACCTGCTAGAAGCCGAATAGCGCAGCTAAAACGACAGTAAAGTGATGCTAAAACTAGCAGTGTTTTACCGTCAATGCCCGCCCCAGTGTGAAAGCAGCCTAAGAGTCAGGGAGTGAATGAGAAAGAGGAAAGGGCAGAGAGACAGAGGAGGGAGCTAAGAGACAGAGGGGGGAGCTGAGAGACATAGGGGCAAGAATAGAGATAGAGGAGGAGAGCTGAGAGACAGAGGAGGGGGCTGAGAGACAGAGGAGGGGGCTGAGAGACAGAGGAGGGGTCTGAGAGACAGAGGAGGGGTCTGAGAGACAGAGTGGGGGTCTGAGAGACAGAGGGGGAGCTAAGAGACAGAGGGGGAGCTGAGAGACAGAGCAGGAAGTTGAGAGACAGAGGGGGAAGCTGAGAGACAGAGGGGAGAGCTGAGAGACAGAGGGGGGAACTGAGAGACAGAGGAGGAGCTGAGAGACAGAGGAGGAGCTGAGAGACAGAGGGGGAGCTGAGAGACAGAGGGGGAGCAGAGAGACAGAGGGGGAGCAGAGAGACAGAGGGGGAAGCTGAGAGACAGAGGGGGGAGTTAAGAGACAGAGGAGGAGAGCTGAGAGACAGAGGAGGAGAGCTGAGAGACAGTGGAGGAGAGCTGAGAGACAGAGGAAGAGAGCTGAGAGACAGAGGACAGGTCTGAGAGACAGAGGAGGGGCTAAAAGAGGGGGGACTGAGAGACATGGGAACTGAGAGACAGAGGGGGGGTCTGAGAGACAGAGGGGGGGTCTGAGAGACAGAGGGGGGGTCTGAGAGACAGGGGGCTGAGAGACAGGGGGCTGAGAGACAGAGGGGGGGCTGAGAGACAGAGGGGGGGGGTGAGAGACAGAGGGGGGAGCTGAGAGACAGAGGGGGAGCTGAGAGACAGAGGGGGAAGCTGAGAGACAGAGGGGGGAGCTGAGAGACAGTGGAGGGGGCTGAGAGACAGTGGAGGGGTCTGAGAGACAGAGGAGGGGCTAAAAGAGGGGAGGGGCAGAGAGACATGGGAACTGAGTGACAAAGGGGGGGTCTGAGAGACAGAGGGGGGTCTGAGAGACAGAGGGGGGGTCTGAGAGACAGAGGGGGGTCTGAGAGACAGAGGGGGGTCTGAGAGACAGGGGGGAGCTGAGAGACAGAGGGGGGAGCTGAGAGACAGAGGGGGGAGCTGAGAGACAGAGGGGGGAGCTGAGAGACAGAGGGGGGAGCTAAGAGACAGAGGAGGGGGCTGAGAGACAGTGAAGGGGGCTGAGAGACAGTGGAGGGGGTTGAGAGACAGTGGAGGGGTCTGAGAGACAGTGGAGGGGGTCTGAGAGACAGTGGAGGGGTCTGAGAGACAGGGGTCTGAGAGACAGAGGGGGGAGCAGAGAGACAGAGGGGGAGCTGAGAGACAGAGGAGGAGAGCTGAGAGACAGAAGAAGAGAGGGGAGAGACAGAGGAGGAGAGCTGAGAGACAGAGGAGGAGAGCTGAGAGACAGAGGAGGAGAGCTGAGAGACGGAGGAGGAGAGCTGAGAGACGGAGGAGGAGAGCTGAGAGACGGAGGAGGAGAGCTGAGAGACAGAGGAGGGGTCTGAGAGACAGAGGGGGGTCTGAGAGACAGAGGAGGGGTCTGAGAGACAGAGGAGGGGTCTGAGAGACAGAGAGGGGGATCTGAGAGATAGAGGGGAACAGAGAGATAGAGGAAGGGCTAAAAGAGGGGGGACTGAGACACGGGAACTGAGAGACAGAGGGGGGGACTGAGAGACAGAGGGGGGACTGAGAGACAGAGGGGGGGACTGAGAGACAGAGGGGGGGACTGAGAGACAGAGGGGGGACTGAGAGACAGAGGGGGGACTGAGAGACAGAGGGGGGTCTGAGAGACAGAGGGGGGTCTGAGAGACAGAGGGGGAGAGCTGACAGACAGAGGGGGAGAGCTGAGAGACAGAGGGGGAGAGCTGAGAGACAGAGGGGGAGAGCTGAGAGACAGAGGAGGGGTCTGAGAGACAGAGGGAGAGCTGAGAGACAGAGGGGAGAGCTGAGAGACAGAGGGGGGAGCTGAGAGACAGAGGAGGGGGCTGAGAGACAGAGGAGGGGGCTGAGAGACAGAGGAGGGGGCTGAGAGACAGAGAAGGGGGCTGAGAGACAGAGGAGGGGTCGGAGAGGCAGAGGGGGAGCTGAGAGACAGAGGAGGAGAGCTGAGAGACAGAGGAGGAGAGCTGAGAGACAGAGGAGGAGAGCTGAGAGACAGAGGAGGAGAGCTGAGAGACAGAGGAGGAGAGCTGAGAGACAGAGGAGGAGAGCTGAGAGACAGAGGAGGGGGCTGAGAGACAGAGGAGGGGGCTGAGAGACAGAGGAGGGGGCTGAGAGACAGAGGAGGGGGCTGAGAGACAGAGGAGGGGGCTGAGAGACAGAGGAGGGGGCTGAGAGGCAGAGGGGGGTCTGAGAGACAGAGAGGGGGGTCTGAGAGATAGAGGGGAACTGAGAGACAGAGGAAGGGCTAAAAGAGGGGGGACTGAGACACGGGAAATGAGAGACAGAGGGGGGGACTGAGAGACAGAGGGGGGGACTGAGAGACAGAGGGGGGACTGAGAGACAGAGGGGGGACTGAGAGACAGAGGGGGGTCTGAGAGACAGAGGGGGAGAGCTGAGAGACAGAGGGGGAGAGCTGAGAGACAGAGGGGGAGAGCTGAGAGACAGAGGGGGAGAGCTGAGAGACAGAGGGGGAGAGCTGAGAAACAGAGGGGGAGAGCTGAGAGACAGAGGGAGAGCTGAGAGACAGAGGGGGAGAGCTGAGAGACAGAGGGGGGGAGCTGAGAGACAGAGGAGGGGGCTGAGAGACAGAGGAGGGGGCTGAGAGACAGAGGAGGGGTCTGAGAGGCAGAGGGGGAGCTGAGAGGCAGAGGGGGAGCTGAGAGACAGAGGGGGAGCTGAGAGACAGAGGAGGAGAGCTGAGAGACAGAGGAGGAGAGCTGAGAGACAGAGGAGGAGAGCAGAGAAACAGAGAAGGGGTCTGAGAGACAGAGGAGGGGTCTGAGAGACAGAGGAGGGGTCTGAGAGACAGAGGAGGGGGCTGAGAGACAGAGGAGGGGACTGAGAGACAGAGGGGGGGGCTGAGAGACAGAGGAGGGGACTGAGAGACAGAGGAGGGGTCTGAGAGACAGAGGGGGTCTGAGAGACAGAGGAGGGGTCTGAGAGATAGTGGGGGGGCTGAGAGACAGAGGAGGGGGCTGAAAGAGGGGGGACTGAGAGACAGAGGGGGGGGACTGAGAGACAGAGGTGGCAAAGAGACAGAGGGGGCAGAGAGACAGAGGGGAGGGCTGAGACAGACCACATAGCACTGTCCCTTTCTGCAGTCCCTCCTCTGCTCACCTCCCCGCTGTCTCAGTGTTCTGGCATGTTTGTTTAGGATGCCAGGTACCTGATGGCCAGCAGCGGCAGCGCCGAGTCTCCCTCTTGATCTGGGGGGTGCTCTCGCTGCTCTGCTCCTTACAGTGGCGCATGTTCTCTTCCTCAGGGCTCCCAGTCAGCCTGCCCTCCAGCCAAGGCCGCATGGTTCCTGGAGCAGAGAGGAGGTGGAGGAATCGAGGTTCTGGGAGCGCCAAGGTGGCCGCGCTTGCTACTGTCCGCCTCTTTGGTGGTCAGGGAGGGGGTGGAGCTCTTCTACCTCCTCGGAATTTTACATCCAACTGCCCTCCCCGCTGGCCACCTTCCCCGAATCCCCGCCGCTGTTTGCTGCCACGCTCCCGTGGCCGCTGAACTGTATAAAAAAAGGGCCACAAATTTTTTTTTTTCTGTGGGCCGCTATTTGCTGCCACGCTCCCGCTGCCGCCGAACTGCATAAAAAAACGGGCCACAATTTATTAAAAAAAAAAATTGTGGGCCGCTGTTTGCTGCCACGCTCCCGCTGCCGCCGAACTGCATAAGAAAACGGGCCACAAAAAAAAAAAAAATTTTTTTTTTTTTTTTAAACGGCCCACTAAGCAATCGGCCCACCTGGAAACTCCCGGTAGTCCCTATGGCCAGTCCATCCCTGCTAAAACATGAATGGTTTAATTACAATCAGGGGTATATACACCCAGACACAAAAACAGACATGGTACTAATGTTATGGAAGCCCATTCATAAAATTAACACATATTACAATAAACATTCATAAAAATAGGAAATGCACCTAACAGACTACCTCTTATTAATGACAGCTGGATACTCCCTAACCCTACGGAAAACGAACCCGATGATCTCAGCCTCCCTGTTGGCCTGGAGAAAACTTTTAAATGCATACCCCCATAACTCACCTAGTAGATCACTACCAATACCACTAAGAGACATATCTTCCTGCATCCCTTTGAACCTCTCCCAGTGGCACTCCGCTGGTATCTCATCCATTGGCAACATGGTAAACCACGGTTCGCTTAATACATTTGAGGCTCTCCAGGATAAATTTAAACTCCCAAGCTCAGAAGCTTACACATACACACAAATCTCTCACTTCCTGGGCTCCTCTAAACTGTCCTCCACGGTAGATATCCCTGCACCAATTCACCAGTATTACTTCTCTACCCCCTGCCCTAGCAGAGGTATTTCCCTGATGTTCGCTTGTTTTAGCGACACCCGACCTCGCTCTCAAGTGCATTCCTTAAACAAATGGGCTGAAGAATTGAATGTCCCTTTCACCCAAGACCAGTGGCTACGAGCATTCAGAGAAATCTTTAAAGCATCCCACTGTACCAACCACTGGGAATCCTATCAGAAAACCATCCACAGATGATATTAAACGCCTTACCGACTATCTAAAATGTAACCAGGTCACCCACCTTCCTGCTGGAGAAACTGCGGCAGTATAGGCTCCATTGCCCATACCCTTTGGATTTGTAAATCCTTGAGTTCCTTCTGGAATCAAGTATTCGTTTTAGTCTCCTCCATTACTGGGACACTCTTGTCCCCGACTCCTTACTAGACCTGCTACATATTGGCATAGAAAAATATCCACCTCAAGATAGATATGTTGTCATCCACTTACTATATGCTGCCAAACTAAACATTACTAGGTTATGGAAACGACTGAAATCCCTTCCATTTCAAGCACTATCGCTGATCTCAATTTCCAGTGTAAAATGGAAAGATCAGTAGCTAGGAAAAACTTGCACTTAGGGAAATTCATAGCTATGTCCAGCGTGCAAGTGTACCTCGAAAAAGTGATGCTGTTTTGAAGGCAAAGGGTGGTCACACCAAATATTGATTTGTTTTGGATTTCTCTTATGTTCATTTAATTTTCATTTTTGTGAACTGATAAAAATAAACTATTAACACTTCTATTTCTGAAAGCATGCTTAATTTACAGCATTTTCACACCTGTCTGCCTAAAACTTTTGCACAGTAGTCTCAGAAGAGATTCTCATTGGTCAGCACAGTCATGTGACTGCACTAACTAATTACTGCTCACCATTGCAAACATTATGATTCTTACAAGCTCCATGACTACTAGTGCAGTATACAGTGTAGGGATCATCTTTTTAAAAAGTAAACTTACCCTTTAAAGAATACGTTACCCAATGTGTAGAACCTGACCAGTTTCTCTCAGCTGCAAAGGATGCCAAGTATTAGTCCTCTTCTACATCCCAGTTATACCATTATGACTTCAGAGCAGACTCATCATAAAGAGGGGCACACCCAGGCTCCTGATGTTAACCATATCACACTGGACCCCTTCAATTAGAGTGATGCTGGTGGAGCATGACGTGAGTGCCACCCAGCGGTGTCTGCACATCACTGCACAAAGGAATGTCTACAAGCAACCCAACACACTGAATATGTGAGAGTTACCCCACATGCACCATGTGACTGATGGATATCTGTAGGTAAACAAGGAGACAGGCCTGATGAGGCGGCAAAGCCCCGTACACACGATCGGATAACCTATGGATTTTCGTCCGATGGATTTGTCCATCGGAAATCCGATGAAACTGTTTTTCACCAGTCTTGGCCACACACCATCAGTCAAAAAACCGACCGTTCCAAACGCGGTGACGTAAAACACTCCGATGAGCCGAGAAAAATGAACTTTAATGCTTCTGAGCAGGCATCGACTTGATTCTAAACATGTGTGGGTTTTTTAACCGATGGACTTGCCCATAGACGATCGGAAATTCCCATCGGTTTTTTATCCATCGGAAAATTTTAAAACAAGTTCTATTTTTACAACCGATGGAAAAAAGACCGATGGGTACCATACACGATCGGTTGGTCTGATGAAAACCATCCATCGGCCGGTTTTCATCAGTCAAACCGATCGTGTGTACGGGGCTTTAGTGGAATGTATAGTTGTCAATACTAAGACTGGAAAAAAGGCAGAAAGTGGTAGACTGCCAAGTAAAAAGCAGTTAGAAAGTGGCAGAGGCTGACCAGGACAAAGCAGGCTACCTACTTCTTCTTCTTGAGACAGGAGGATAAAAAAGGAACCTTCCTGCTAGAGTGGGACTCAACTTTATATAAAACATCCTAGTTTAAAGGGGGGTAGAATCAACTGCCATGGAATTGTTGGGAAAGGACATTACAAACATGTTAAGAGCCTCAAAACCATTAAAGTGTCACTAAACTCACATCATAAAAAACTGTCAATAAATGCTATATTACATGCTGTTCATTCTTACTCACTATGAGATTTGTTTTCTGTATTCCACAAAAATCCTGGTTGATCCTGCTGTTCTCTATCTCCTCTTCTGTCAAAATCCCCAATGCAGCTAAAGTTTTTGCAGAGTAGTGTTGGCAGCCCTGCACATGCCTAGTTTTCAGTGAGTTTCTATGCTGAGCATTTCCTCCCTATCACAGACAGGCTGGGAAGGATCTAGGTCATGTGACAGCTGTGGTACTTAGATGGTGTTTTTTTTATTCAAATGTAGTGGGGTGCCGATTTGTAGTGTGTTATAAGGGACTATGGTGATCTTGAAGAATGTCCTCAGCTCCCTCTGGAGTCTCTTTAAGATATTGCAGCAACTGCTGTTTAACCTTATCGAACAAACATTGTGGAACTTATGGTACAGGGAGTAAGGGACTCCATTGCCATGGCCCATGGGTATCTAATAGGCTACGGTACCCACAGTGCAGCTGTACTCCCAAAGTGCATTGCATTCTCGCATAGCTTTCTGGGGGAGGTTACTTAAAGGAAGGGAGGGCCTACGCTCGCTCTCTCTGGATTTCGCCCTCAATCAAGCAGGAAGTCTGTGTGAGGCCTGCTGCCGGAGCGTCTAGGCCAAAAGCCTGGGTCTACAGCTTTTTCGGAGGATCACTCAGCTAAAGGAGGGATCCTTTTCCGTGTGACCAGCTCGCGCTTCTTAGAGACCAGGTCATCCATCAACCGACATCCACTGCGGCTGTGAGAGGAACCGGAGACTGCAAGTTGCGGAGAGGCCGCAGATCGAGGTACCGACAGCGGGATGTACCGGAGGGACGAGGCCTACTTTGGTGAGAGGGCACCTGCCCGGACTTCATTAACTGTTTGTGTAGGCCTGTGACTTTGTTAAGGCCCACCAATATTAGTAGTGCACCACATGCCAAGACATAGCGCATCTCACGGAGGCCGCATGGTTTAAAGTTGGCGTTTGCACCGCCATAGAGTTTTCATTCACAAACATTGTGGAAGTTTAGTTTGCTTTCCTTTAATACCCCTGTGGATTACAAATGCTATGTGCACCAACGTTTGCTAGTGAAGACTCCTACCACTGAAGGAACTGGACATTGAACTTAGTCAGGCCTGACTAGAATTGATAGTGGCGGGACACGGGCACAGTATTGCCCATTAGGGGGAGCTCACGACCATAGGCCTTTTACTTATTTAGAAAGTGCGCATTTAGATTGTGTTATAATGTTGTCATATATCATTGACTCTGCAGGGCCCTGTACAAGTCAACTGTACAGCTGTTTAACTCTGCTATTTTTACCACTAAGTAAACGTGATTCTTGGTTAAGCAGAATACTGTGTGGATTTCTCTATATTACCCTGCAGGACCAGTGGCTATTAGGGATGAGCTTCATTCGACGAAGAGCGAACTTTATGGTCCGTTCGCGCTAAATTCGTGTTGCGCGACACGGCCCATAATTCACTGCGGCATCGCAGTGCATTGCTGGCTGATGATTGGCCAAGCATGCACTATGACCCGCATGCTTAGCCAATCACAGCGCGGAAAAAACGGAGAGCCGTAATTGGCCAAAGCCAGGGTGGCTTTGGCCAATTATGGCTCAGGGGGTTTAGTACACGCCCCACACTCTATAAGGCCGCCTGGAAGTCGGCCTTGTGTAGTGTGTTGGTGTTTGTGAAAGAGGCAGTTTCAGAGAGATAGACAGTGTCATTTATATTGAGTTAGATAGAGCAGGCAGGTGAGTCAGTTAGCTGCTGTTACAGTGTGTACAGGATATATATGCATCCTAGGTGTTGTGTATATATATTTATACACTGTATTGAGTTTAGATAGATCCGTTCCTGTTAGTCTCTATACTGTGACAGGCAGGCAGGTGATTGTGCTAGCTGCAGACAGTCAGGCCCCTTTCACACTGGGGCGGTTTGCAGGCGCTATTGTGCTAAAAATAGCGCCTGCAAACCGAGCCTAAACAGCGGCTGCTGTTTCTCCAATGTGAAAGCCTGAGGGCTTTCACACTGGAGCGGTGCGCTAACAGGACGTGAAAAAAAGTCCTGCTAGCCGCATCTTTGGAGCAGTGAGAGGAGCGGTGTGTTTACCGCTCCTACACCGCTCCTTCCCATTGAAAGCAATGGGAAACCGCGGTAATACCGCCGGCAATGCGCCTCTACAGAGGCGCATTACCGGCGGTAATATCCCTTTTTCTGCCGCTAGCGGCCGAATACCTCCGCAATTCCGACGGTATAGTGCCGCTAAAAATAGCGGCGCTATACCGCCACCGCACCCACCGCCCCAGTGTGAAACCAGCCTCAGTGTTTCACTTAGGCTAGTTTCACACTGGGGCGGTGGGTGCGGTGGTGGTATAGCGCCACCATTTTTAGCAGCGCTATACCGTCGGAATTGCGGAGGTATTCGGCCGCTAGCGGTGCGGTTTTAACCCCCGCTAGCGGCCGAAAAAGGGTTAATACCGCCCACAATGTGCCTCTGTAGAGGCGCATTGCGGGCGGTATTACCGCGGTTTCCCATTGCTTTCAATGGGAAGGAGCGGTAAGCACACTGCTCCTCTTACCGCTCCAAAGATGCGGCTAGCAGGACTTTTTTTCACGTCCTGTTAGCGCACCGCTCCAGTGTGAAAGCCCTCGGGCTTTCACATTGGAAAGACAGCAGCCGCTGTTTAGGCTCGGTTTGCAGGCGCTATTTTTAGCACAATAGTGCCTGCAAACCGCCCCAGTGTGAAAGGGGCCTTAGTGTACTACTGTGTCCTTTGCATAGCGATCACCTAAAGCTCACCTGGATTCAGTTATTCTCTATACTGTGAAAGGCAGGCAGGTGATTGTGCTAGCTGCAGACAGTCAGTGTTTCACTTAGTGTACTACTGTGTGCTTTGCATAGCATTCACCTAAAGCCTACATTTTTGATGCAATACTTTGCAACGGGGCTCATTGCTGCGCTCTAAGTACACTATCTGTGAGGGGTTGCAGTGTTGTGGCACCAGCACCAGTGCCTAAGGCCCAATTTTTCAGCCCCTGTTCAACAGGGGCATGCAATTACAATTCTTGATCTAATATTTCACAGCAGGGCCCATTCCTGCACCCACCAAGAGTAACTGTGAGGGCTTACAGTGTTGTGGCACCAGCACCACCACCAAAGGCCCAATTTTTCCTACCACTGTTCAACAATGGCATGTAAATACAATTCCTGATATAATAGTTGACAGAAGGGCGTTCCAGCGCCCACCAAGAGTAACTATGAGGGCTTACAGTGTTGTGGCAACACCAACACCTAAGGGCCAAATTTCTGCAGACTATATATGGCAGGCCCCTACTTTCAAACATCCAACTTACAAACGACTCCTACTTGCAAACGGAAGGAGACAACAGGAAGTGAGAGCAAATCTATCCCTAGGAAGGCAAATTCTCTCCTGTAAGAGTTAATATGTGAAAAAGAAAAATGTGTATATCCAGGGCGCTCCAAGCATTTGAATCCTGACAGATAAGGTCTGTGTTGGAGAGGGTAGCAAATCTTCACACACTTTAGGCAGCACTCAGGGAGACAAGCAATCTCTAATGGAAACAGAAAAACAAACAAGGCGCCTCTAAGTGCAGAAGTATAAAACTTTTAATATCCCCTAAAAGGGTTAAAAACACTTACAAGATAGTGGATGAAACAGGCATGTAGTAGGTAAGTGCGTCCAGGAGATGTTCCAGTGGCAGGGCAGTCCCAGTCTCTGATGTTAAAGCTTCCAGGAAAGTCCACGATAACAGCTGATTGTGCTGTGAATGTTCAGAGGACACAGTAACGCTGGAGCCTGGGGATGATGTCAGAGGAAGCGAGACAGAAACCAGCATGGAACACGAACAGGAAGTGGACAGGAAGTGTGTCATGGAGGCGGCCGCACTTACCTACTACATGCCTGTTTCATCCACTATCTTGTAAGTGTTTTTAACCCTTTTAGGGGATATTAAAAGTTTTATACTTCTGCACTTAGAGGCGCCTTGTTTGTTTTTCAATATGTGAAAAAGGTGTCTCCTCTCCACTGATGCTTTATCACCAATCCTTGTTTCAATAAAAAACCCAAATATTCCAAAAACATTTGTCATTTGGATGGAAAGTGAGGTGAAATGTTCTGAACAGGTGCACAGACAGCAAAACAAATGTTACAGGGGTGATAACCCTTCCCTATGTTCTCCAAAAAGCTAAAAAATAGATTTTTTTGGCTGGAGCTACACTTAAAAAATGTACCTGTTCCAAATTACAAACAGATTGTACTTAAGAACAAACCTACAGTCCCTGTCTTTTTTGCACCGCCTGTATACTGCTGTTCAGAGTATATAGGGCCTTTTTCTATTTTGGGTGCGGGGTTCCTGTTAATATCCATACAAGACCCAAAGGGGCTGGTAATGGGCTGGGGTAGGGGTGCGTGATGGGGTAGCCATGCCATTTTTCTCAATGATTTTCATCCATATTGCCGGGACCAGACATTACATTAAAGCCGCAAGCAGTTTTAAAATCCTTTTTTTCCTTTAGAAATGTCATTTTGTGCAGGGACAGTTCTAAACAAGGGAAACACGTGCCACTTCACCGGCATACTTTAGACACCCCCCAGGTACGATATTTAAAGGAATATTTCACTTTTTTTTTTTCACTTTATGCATCATTAAAATCACTGCTCCCGAAAAAACGACAGTTTTACAAGATTATTTTTACATTGATACATGTCCCCTCGGGCAGGACCCGGGTCCCCAAACCCTTTTTAGGACAATAATATGCATATTAGGCGTTATAATTAGCACTTTAGATTTTGAACGTTCGCGTCCATTGTATTTAATAGGGTTCTAAAGTTCGTGCGAACGTTCGGTCCGTTCGAAAGTTCTGGTGCGAACCGAACGGGGGGTGTTCGGCTCATCCCTAGTGGCTATACAAGGTAGCAATTTTATGTACCATTTTACTGTTGGGTAGTATTATTGTGTATCTCATTGCCAGTGGGTTCCACAATCTCTTGCAGGCCAGTTGTGCCAAGGGAGGGTTCGAGCCAGATTCTTGGGGTTGATAGCTAGGGTACAGACCCAAAACAAACCAGCAGCTCTCTTAACTGGGGGTAGTGCTACACAAATAATTACAGTGTCATTATCCACACACTGAAATAAAAGAAACAATGAAAATGAATCAGTGTGTGTTTGGTATCACTTTAACCGATTGCCGACCATCCGCCGCAGTTATACTGTGGCAGGTTGGCTCGGCTGAGGCGAATCACCATACTGGTACGACGGTCCCTTTGATGGCTAAAGCAGGCACGCACGCACGCCTGTGCGTGCCGATGCACATGGCCGGCGTACCACCGTCCACGATGACTCCACAGAGATCCAGAATAAGGACCTGTCAATGTAAACAAACGACTCCTACTTGCAAACGGAAGGAGACAACAGGAAGTGAGAGCAAATCTATCCCTAGGAAGGCAAATTCTCTCCTGTAAGAGTTAATATGTGAAAAAGGTGTCTCCTCTCCACTGATGCTTTATCACCAATCCTTGTTTCAATAAAAAAAACAAATATTCCAAAAACATTTGTCATTTGGATGGAAAGTGAGGTGAAATGTTCTGAACAGGTGCACAGACAGCAAAACAAATGTTACAGGGGTGATAACCCTTCCCTATGTTCTCCAAAAAGCTAAAAAATAGATTTTTTTGGCTGGAGCTACACTTAAAAAATGTACCTGTTCCAAATTACAAACAGATTGTACTTAAGAACAAACCTACAGTCTGTGTCTTTTTTGCACCGCCTGTATACTGCTGTTCAGAGTATATAGGGCCTTTTTTTATTTTGGGTGCGGGGTTCCTGTTAATATCCATACAAGACCCAAAGGGGCTGGTAATGGGCTGGGGTAGGGGTGCGTGATGGGGTAGCCATGCCATTTTTCTCAATGATTTTCATCCATATTGCCGGGACCAGACATTACATTAAAGCCGCAAGCAGTTTTAAATTCCTTTTTTTCCTTTAGAAATGTCATTTTGTGCAGGGACAGTTCTAAACAAGGGAAACACGTGCCACTTCACCGGCATACTTTAGACACCCCCCAGGTACGATATTTAAAGGAATATTTCACTTTTTTTTTTTTTCACTTTATGCATCATTAAAATCACTGCTCCCGAAAAAACGACAGTTTTACAAGATTATTTTTACATTGATACATGTCCCCTCGGGCAGGACCCGGGTCCCCAAACCCTTTTTAGGACAATAATATGCATATTAGGCGTTATAATTAGCACTTTAGATTTTGAACGTTCGCGTCCATTGTATTTAATAGGGTTCTAAAGTTCGTGCGAACGTTCGGTCCGTTCGAAAGTTCTGGTGCGAACCGAACGGGGGGTGTTCGGCTCATCCCTAGTGGCTATACAAGGTAGCAATTTTATGTACCATTTTACTGTTGGGTAGTATTATTGTGTATCTCATTGCCAGTGGGTTCCACAATCTCTTGCAGGCCAGTTGTGCCAAGGGAGGGTTCGAGCCAGATTCTTGGGGTTGATAGCTAGGGTACAGACCCAAAACAAACCAGCAGCTCTCTTAACTGGGGGTAGTGCTACACAAATAATTACAGTGCCATTATCCACACACTGAAATAAAAGAAACAATGAAAATGAATCAGTGTGTGTTTGGTATCACTTTAACTGATTGCCGACCATCCGCCGCAGTTATACTGTGGCAGGTTGGCTCGGCTGAGGCGAATCGCCATACTGGTACGACGGTCCCTTTGATGGCTAAAGCAGGCACGCACGCACGCCTGTGCGTGCCGATGCACATGGCCGGCGTACCACCGTCCACGATGACTCCACAGAGATCCAGAATAAGGACCTGTCAATGTAAACAAACAGATCCTCGTTCTGTCAGGGGAATACAGAGTGATCGTCTGTTCCTAGTGATCAGGAACAGTGATCTCTCTCTACTCCCAGTCAGTCCACTCACCCCACAGTTAGAAACACTTCCCTAGGGAACACTTAACCCCTTGATCGCCCCCTAGTGTTAACACCATCCCCTTCCCCTTCCATGTGATTTATACAGTGATCAGTGGCTATTTTTACCTCTGATCACTGTAATAATGTCACTGGTCCCAAAAAAGTCGCAGTCCTGCTAAAAATCGCTAATCACCGCCATTACTAGTAAAATAAAAATTAATAATAAAAATGCCGTAAATATATCCCCCTATTTTCTAGACACTATAGCTTTTTTTGCAAACCAATCAATATACGCTTATTGTGATTTTTTTTTAAACCAAAAATAGGTAGAAGAATACATATTGGACTAAACTGATGAAGACATTTTTAATTATTTTTGGGGATATTTATTATAGTAAAAAATATAGTAAAAAATAAAGTAAAAAATATTTCTTTTTTTTCAAAATTGTCAGTCTTTTTTTGTTTATAGCGCAAAAAATAAAAACAGCAGAGGTGATCAAATACCACCAAAAGAAAGCTCTATTTGTGGGAAAAAAAGGACTCCAATTTTGTTTGGGTGAAGCATCACATGACTGCGCAATTGTCAGTTAAAGTGACGCAGTGCCGTATCGCAAAAATTGGCCTGGCCATTAAGGGGGTAAATCTTTCCGGGGCTGAAATGGTTAATGTAATGTTGCCTTATGAGTTTATGTGAAAGCTCTATTAATAGCTGTAAAATAATTGTATTTAAGAATATATTTCATTTAGATTTGTATCTACTGTATGTAGGTGTGTAACATAGCTTCCCAGAAGCCCCTGTTATACAGAAGATTCGGTTCCTACACTTGTATATCTAAACAATGGGACCCAAACCTCTTTAGTCTACAAATATTCACTTCAAATGATCCCTCGTTTAGATATGCAATGAAGGTGGCCAACCCGTCATCAATACTTAACATCCCTGAAAAGGTCAAGTTAAATCTCCCACTCAAAATTGTCTGTGCCAAGGATTTGCATTAAAGGGGGTTGACTTATGCAAAGTATAGGGATTGGAGATGTATCCAATCCTTAACCAGGAATAGGGAGGCCCACAAATTAGAGCCACGCCATGCCAACCAATGAGGCATCAGCCTGTAATGATATACACAGCCTAGATGGGAGGGGAGAGTACACACTCTATGGTAGAGCAGTCACCAGAATGGAACCTTGGTGGGTAGAAGTATGGTAGCTATGGGAAATCTCCCTTTTACTTGTATCTAAATGTTTGTCTCATGTCTTTTTTTTTTTTTTCATGTTGTTTTATAGATTAATGTTTTGAGTATTATACTCTGTATTCCTTGATATAATCTGTGATTTTTACCCTTTTTCTGTAGAATAGATAGATTGCTGTGTATTAGTTTAGGTCTTGTTACTACTTACCGTACCAATACATTTTTGTTATTGTGTTAAAGCCTTCACTCATGGTCAAAGAACTCTGAATAACCCAAATCATACCTAAGAGATATTAAATCTCAAATATATGTAGCGGGGTCTCTAAATTTAGGTGGGGTACACCTGGGTGGTAGTATGATCCAGGTGTGTAAATTATGGGAGTAATTGGACCATTTGTATTCGTGGAGGATTGGGCGGTGTAATAGTCTCCTTGGCCTGTGGGTGGCAGGTGCCCGCAGGCTCAAGGTAGATTTGCTGCCATAGTGCTGTCCTTTTTGTCCCTTCTCGGAGGTGGTACGGCGAGGGCGGGGAACCTGCCGTGACGTCAATGGAGGGGATAAGAGGGGGAGACGCTCTGGTCACGAGGTCTTGCTCTTTGGAGTTTCTTCATCACGCGCCCTGGCACCTTAGGCCTGGGTGCGGGCGGTTCTGAATTCTGGCTCAGGTGCCCTAGGCCTGACCGGAATGGAGTTGGAGTCCATCCCAGGCACCTTCAGCCTGGGATGAGGTACTAAACCAGGAGGCCTAGGGCTCAGTGACTTCGACTGGGTCCCGCGAGGGTGGAGAAGTTCGAGGGTCCCTGAAGTGGATGGGGCCCATGTCTGAGGCGAGGAGGCCGGGGAGGTTACCCATTCAGAGAGTCTGGAGCAGCATCAACCCAGTGACGGATGGGCCTCTGGTAACTCCCTTGGAGGGACATCTTCCCCTGACAGGTGCCACAACGCAGCGAAGGTACTCCTATCTATGTTCTCTTGAGTCGCTGGTAGAGACTCTCAAGTTCTAAGTTCTCTCTAGCCAAGGCTATAGTAACCGCTGGTGAAATCACAGTGGTTTAGCTGACAATCAGGATAGTGCCTCGACCTGCTCATTCCACCGTATCAAACTGTTATTGGGTCTCAACCAGTTGGCTACTGAAGCACTGTTTATTGTGAATTTTGCAATAAAACAAGAGTTGGACTGTGATCGGTGTGTGGAACTCTGGTTAATGGGAGCAAAGGGAAGTGTTGGCACGGCAGGACTTAATCCTTGACTAAAACACACAGGCCCGAGGAAAATATCTGGTACTGGCCTTCACCTCACCCACAGCTATGGGGAGGACATGGGCCGTAGCGCATCTCACCCTGTCATGTGTGATACCCCTACACAAAAGAGATCGGGTGAGGTCGCTACACGTGGGGGCTCGTCTGGGATGATGTGTGTTTTGACTTTGGAAGTAAGAATGGCTGTGTCTGGACTTTGCTGCCCGGAGGAGTTCCAAGCGGGTCGGCCATGTGATCGGCCAAAGTGCATCCCTGCTCAAAGTCGTGGAAATGACCCTAAGACGGGAAAGGCCCATGCGGAGGAGCGAGAAGAGGGAGAAGTCCAGCCGTGTGACGTACTATATGTGGGGGCTTTTACTGCACTGCGCCATGAGGCAACCCGTGACTACACAGTTCATGGGCGGAGTTTGATGGAAGCCCGCGAAAACGTGCAAGTCGTGGGAGGAGTCTGGCCATGTGGAAGAACTCACGTGAAGACTTTGGCGCGTGGTCAGTGCGTGATGGAGCAGCAGACAGTCGGGATGGCCTCAAGCTCCCCGTGGATTCCAGTTCCCTACCCCACGAAGATGACTACCTTTGCTGCTCCCCTTACAGACACAGGGATAAGACTCAGGCCCCAAGGACAGTTGGCTCTGTACACCTGCAGAGACACGGAGGCCCTCGGCGTGATCTGTCCCGGATGTTTGGGACTGGTGGTCCACCTGAAGCCATTCGGGCGTTGCGAGGCATGCAAAGAGTTCTTGTTCGAGGTGGAGCCATCCACAGTAAGGCCCCGGGCCCTTCGCCTCAACAGCCTCACAGGTACCGCTACTCCGGAAGTGGAGATCCAGGCCTTTGCGGAGGTTCCCGTACGCACTGACCAGGGCGATGTGACTGCCCAATCAGAGACTGAGAAAGAAAAATCCGAGGATGCTGCTTCGGTCACCACATATTCTCTGCTCCCACCTCCAAAGAGGAAAGTCGGCCTGATGCAGGCCTCCTATGGTCGTGGAAGAGCTTCACCCCGTCGCTTGCCTGGCCTGGATGGATCCGGTTGGAAAAGTCCTGGACATCCCAGTTCTACGAAAGGTCAAGGTGAGCCAGGGGCTGGGACTGTGGTGGTGGTTGGAGGTGTCGGGGGTCCACAGTCGGTGGAGCCTGCTAGGGAGGGTAGTTCCACGTCTACTAGAGACTACCTTCCCACGGAGATGTATGACACCTCCGACCTAGAGTCACTGTCGGATTGTAGAGATGACGGTGAGATCGATGAACTGTTTCACCAGAAGGGCTGGGACAAACGCCCATTACCCGTGCTACGTGCACCCCAAGATTTGCCTATGTCTATAGGAGATAGCACGCCCCGGGCGGAAGCCCCGGAGTCTACGAGGAAGCCTAGTCCTCCAATTGCTCTTCCACAACCCACAGCATCACCCGTTTTGTTGGCGGGGAAACAACGAGCATCACTACGGGCACCGAGAGAAAAGCCATCCGAGGTAGTGAAAGTACCTCGGCACCCGGAGGCCATTGTTCAACCAGGAGAAGGTGAGCGGGCCACAATGCCTCCCTTGGCCCGATTGCAACGACTCTTTTCTCAGAGGGTCGCTCACGAGTACGGATGGGAATATCCTTACTTGCCCAAGGACTTGCTGTTTGAGGTTGAAGTTCTGCGACAGCGGTGGTATGATGAGTTCGTTTGGGAGAAACTTAAAGTGCCTCATGCCCGGCGATACTTGTCCTGTTCGCCACCTGTGTCGAAAAAGTTCAGAGACTGCAGAGCAGATTGGATGTGGGGCCGCCATATCCATGCAGACAAGGTGCGCATCTGCAGGAAAGATGAAGAGGACGCTGACTATTCGATTGAGGTTTTCGATAAGCATCTGAAGCCCTTGTTCTTACCTGACCCAAAGTTTTACTTGTAAGAAGAGACTCACTTATTTATTTTTTTCCCTGCAGCAACTTTCTGGAAGTGTTCTTGCCGGAGCATCGAACTGTACCCTAGTTTTTTATTTGGGTTTTTTTTTTTCTACTCTTTGGAGAAATGAGAGCTGTTTGTTTGTTCTCTCTTCTTTCACAATTTAAAGACAGAGACTTTGGGGGTAGAATCAGAGTAGGGACGTAGGAAGACTGAAGAGTTCACCAAGTGTCATTACCGTGGCACCGTCACCAGGTGGCGGTGTTGCGCAACGGCTGTTGTTTATACATTTGCATCACTTTACTCATTGGAGCGAATGGGTCTCTCGGCTGATAGACCCATTCATTCCAAATTAACACAAAATGTTAGGATGTGTTTTTTTTTTTGTGTGTGTTGTTTTTTCCCTTCTGCAGGAGATTCGTCTGTCAAGACTACTGAGTATGGGGTGGTTCTTAGACAGTAAAGGGAGGGATTGTATATGTGTACATGCTTAGAGGGTTTTATGAAAAAGTTTATTGTTTTATGTCCCCCTTCCCTTTGAGCAGGTCTTGGCATGGTTAAGGTTCACATTTTTAGGGATAGCCTCTGGGGTCAGGTTTATGTCACCACTTTTTGGGAGGCATGGGTTTGCACCAGACGCTGGGGACCAGCATCAAATCACAGGGGGGAGTATGTAGCGGGGTCTCTAAATTTAGGTGGGGTACACCTGGGTGGTAGTATGATCCAGGTGTGTAAATTATGGGAGTAATTGGACCATTTGTATTCGTGGAGGATTGGGCGGTGTAATAGTCTCCTTGGCCTGTGGGTGGCAGGTGCCCGCAGGCTCAAGGTAGATTTGCTGCCATAGTGCTGTCCTTTTTGTCTCTTCTCGGAGGTGGTACGGTGAGGGCGGGGAACCTGCCGTGACGTCAATGGAGGGAATAAGAGGGGGAGACGCCCTGGTCACGAGGTCTTGCTCTTTGGGGTTCCTTCATCACGCGCCCAGGCACCTTAGGCCTGGGTGCGGGCGGTTCTGAATTCCGGCTCAGGTGCCCTAGGCCTGACCAGAATGGAGTTGGAGTCCATCCCAGGCACCTTCAGCCTGGGGTGAGGTACTAAACCAGGAAGCCTGGGGCTCAGTGACTTCGACTGGGTCCCGCGAGGGTGGAGAAGTCCGAGGGTCCTTGAAGTGGATGGGGCCCATGTCTGAGGCGAGGAGGCCGGGGAGGTTACCCATTCGGAGAGACTGGAGCAGCATCAACCCAGTGACGGATGGGCCTCTGGTAACTCCCTTGGAGAGACATCTTCCCCTGACAGGGGCCACAACGCAGCGAAGGTACTCCTATCTACGTTCTCTTGAGTCGCAGGTAGAGACTCTCAAGTTCTAAGTTCTCTCTAGCCAAGGCTATAGTAACCGCTGGTGAAATCACAGTGGTTTAGCTGACAATCAGGATAGTGCCTCGACCTGCTCATTCCACTGTATCAAACTGTTATTGGGTCTCAACCAGTTGGCTACTGAAGCACTGTTTATTGTGAGTTTTGCAATAAAACAAGAGTTGGACTGTGATCGGTGTGTGGAACTCTGGTTAATGGGAGCAAAGGGAAGTGTTGGCACGGCAGGACTTAATCCTTGACTAAAACACACAGGCCCGAGGAAAATATCTGGTACTGGCCTTCACCTCACCCACAGCTATGGGGAGGACATGGGCCGTAGCGCATCTCACCCTGTCATGTGTGATACCCCTAGACAAAAGAGATGGGGTGAGGTCGCTACATATAAATTACAGGTAACGGTAACATTTCCACTTTCAACATAACTAATGTTGGGGTGACGTTACAATATTGGCCAAGACTAACATTAGTTTAATAAAGTCTAGGCTGTAAAGTTAACTACCTAAACTGACATATAGCTTGACCTAATTTAGTTAAATAAATGCTAATTAACTTGGAAAAGTAATCTGACTAGTTTTGCTAAATAAACTCCATTGCAAATATAAGTGATATCTACTCCCACAATATTTTTCACACAGTTAAAAATCAAAGTTTGTGGCTGTGTCTAAAAGAAAAACATCTAAAGATGGCAAATACTAAACAAGAAACACTTACCCACAGGACCGCCCCCATGACCTCAAGGAATGCTTTGAGAAAAACACAAAAAAAACTATTAAGCATGATATAAAGGAAAACATTCATATGAGACCACAATAACACAGTATTGAAGTTCTGCTGCATTCTGCCTGCCAAATTGTTACTCACGTTTAAAAAAGATCGGTGGACACTGGGCATGCTAAACATGCACAATTTTATTAATTTTTTTGCCCTTTTGCCCTGCTGTTACATCCAATTTACACTTGCCAGCAAATCCTGACTGACAAAACGACAGCTGGGAGCTGCTGTGTAAGACCCCTTTCACACTGAGGCAGTTTTTAGGCGTTTTAGCGCTAGAAATAGCACATGTAAAGCGCCTGAAAACTGCCTACCGTGCCGCCCAAGTGTGAAAGTCCGAGTGCTTTCACACTGGGGCGGTGCGCTTGTGGGACATTAGAAAAAGTCCTGCAAGCAGCATCTTTGGGGTGGTTTGGAAGCGCTGTATACAGCGCTCCCAAAACGCCCCTACCTATTGTAATGAATTGGCAAGGCTTCCGAAGCTCCTGAAAAGCGCTTCAGAAGCGCTGCAACAGGGGAGCGTTTTTACCCCTTCTTTGGGATTAAAAGCACCCCACAAAAAGTGCCACTTAAACAGCGGTAAAGCTTTACTGCTAACGCACAGGCGGCCCCAGTGGAAAAGGGATCTAAATACAAAAAACATACCATCTGGCAAAGTACAATAGTTATACACTCTTCAGGCATGAGATTCAGAAATATTAAGTAACATTGTTACTTTAACATCTACTCTTTTTCATTCACCTGCACATCAAAGGGATGACCTTAATTTGCATATGTCAGTTAAAGCAACCTGACAGAGAAAAAAAATAATAAGCTCTAAATAACCTATTTTCCCTCTCCACTTAACTATTATTTTCCTGCTGTTTTTCTAACCATTAATATTTAAACTTTTTTATTTTTATTTATTAATTTTGTAAAAAAAATGTGTCACATTTAAGAAATTTTTTTTTTTTGATTTGTAAATAACTGTGCAATGCTTTGTATCAGAATCATAATTTTAGAATAATTTTAAACAGGACAAATTATAAAAAAAAATTATAAATCAAAGTGTAGCGGGTATGTACTTTCCCGGGTGTAAATTTGAACTTGACAGACATTAGTGATGTGTAATTCCCTGCAGCCCAGCAGGTGGCGCTGTCGCCCTGGGCTGGGGTTGAATCATTGCTGTGTGTTTTGCCTCCTTTTTGTCCTCCCTCGGCAGCGGTATGGTGGGGCGGGGAACCCGCCGTGCTTGCTGGGAGAGGGTATAAAGGGGCCGGCCATCTTTGTCACAGGGTCGAAGTCCAGGGCACCTTCAGCCTGTGGACGGTGGTTCGTGTCGGTCCTCTGGGTGGCCTAGGCCTAGAGGACAGTCGGAGGTCGTGTTCCATCCCAGGCACCTTTAGCCTGGGGTGAGGTACTCAGATGGAGGTCCGGAGCTCAGTGCCCAACACTGAGTTCCGCGAGGGAAGGAGATCCTAGGGAACCCCGGGAGTGGGTACCCGAATCCGGGAAGCTTAATGGACCGGGGAGAGCTCCTCATTCGAAGACCTGGTGCAGCATATTGCCAGTGACGGGTGAGTCTCTCACCGGAGACCGCTTGGAAGGAAATTCCCCCTCGTTCGGAGACCGCAACCCACTTTCAGGAAGTAAAGTGGAGAACACATTGTTTCTGGGCCTATTCGCATCCACACCTCCTTTTCTGTTCTGTTTCTATCAAGGGAGTTCAACTGATTGTGTTCATTCGAGAAGAATAAAGGAGTGTTGAACTTCAATGGTGTGGGGCTCATTTCCTGACAGACATTGTTCAAGGTAACTCTCGGTGGAGGCTCCAGGTGTACAGCACTGACCCGAAGGTAAAAGAACTTTGCTTGTATCACACTGACACCTGTGGTGAAGGCCAGGCGTGGTGTCCACGCTCCCTTCCCCTCTAAAAGATACCCCTAGACAAGAGACAGACGAGCTGAAGAAAGAGAGGGGAGTGAGGAGGCCGCTACAAAAGTATAAAAAAGTGTGTTGTTTTTTTTTTCTTTTTAGTTTTGTTAGTTTTTTTACTATGGATTGCATACAAAATGAAATAATTTTTGCAAGATAATATCACCAAAAGAAAGTTTAATTTATCCTAAAAAGGAAATATGTATTACTTTGTTATCCTACATAATAGCAAAGTTATTGCCAAATAAACAGACCTTTCACAGAAATGTGCTTTGGTCCAGAGGGGGTGTACAGGTACATAAGCGCTGTGGTGGTTGAGCCCACAAAGCTAAACAGCATAATTCTGACTAAGATTAGTGATTCCCAAATGTATTTCTTAAATGTTGCCATTCCACTGTTTTTGAATTCATGTCAGTATGGGACACTAGCTAGATGAAGGGGACTAATGTGCATTTGTGACTAATGTGCAATTCCCTAATGTTACAATTTTAAAATGTTAAACCGCTTAGCTACCACCCACCATAGATATACTGTGGCAGGGCGGCTGCTCTGCGCCAGATTACGTATCTGGTACGTGATCTGACAGTTCAGGGTCTGGGGCGCGCGCACGCCATTGGCGACACACGATATCTGCCGGTACCCGCGGATTGTTCAGGAGAAAGGCAGAATGGCAGTCTGTGAGAGGAGAATGTGCTGATCCTGTGTTTCTGGTAAGCAGGAACACAGATCTTTACATTACCCAAGTCAAAGCACCTCCCCCACAGTTAGTAATCACGCCCAGTGAACACATTTAACCCTTTGATCACCCCTGATGTTAACCCCTTCCCTGTCAATGTCATTAGTACAGTGACAGTGCGTATTTTTAAGCACTGATCACTGTATTAGTGTCACTGGTCCCCAAAAAGTGTCAGATTTGTCTGCCGAAATATCGCAGTCCCGCTATACTGATCGCCGTCATTACTAGTAAAAAAGAATCAAAAAAATATATATACCTTAGTTTGTAGATGTTGTAACTTTTGTACAAAGCAATCAATATACATGTATTTACCAAAAATATGTAGCACAATACATATTGGCTTAAATTGATGAGGAAATTAGATTTTTTTAGTTTTTTTATTGGGAATGTTCTATAGCAGAAAGTAAAAAAATATTTTTTTTTCAAAATTGTCAGCGTTTTTTTGTATATAGCACAAAAAATAAAAATCACAGAGGTGATCAAATACCAACAAAAGAAAGCTCTATTTGTGAGGAAAAAAGGACATCCATTTTATTTGGGTAGATTGTTGCACGTCTGCGTAATTGTCAGTTAAAGTAACGCAGTGCTGTATCGCAAAAAATTGCCTGGTCATTAAGGGGGTAAAACCTTCCGGGGCTGAAGTGGTTAAAAAAGGTGCAAGGTGAAGTTATCTGTTTTAGACCTATTTTATTTAGGATTCTAAATTTGTGCTACTTGATTGTGCACAGTCCTCCCACTTACTTCTTAAATCTAAATACAGATAATAAAAATGAACATTGTTGTGGTTGCCAAATGTGCATTCCACTAAACTGACTTTTAACCTCATGCAATCAGCATAAGGCAAACAAAATGAATGGTAAAGGAATAAGAACAAATGGGAATAAAAAGGCTGGAGAGGAGCACAGTCATATGACCTGTCAATCAGTCGACCAGCTGCTTTACAATTACAGTGCTTTGTGTGTTTCCCTAAGCAGATAGGGTTATATGTGGCCAAACAGACTTGGAAGCAAGGGACACATTTTCAGTATGTTGCATAACATGAAACTCACCAATGCAGTCTAAAGCTAGACATACATCTAACAGATTCCTCCATCCCCAGCCAGATGCAGCTGCTATTCGGTCGATAATTTTCAAGCTAGATATGAGCTGGATTGAGCTCACAGAACACTTTGTCTCAGGTCTGCTCTTTAAAAAAACCTCAAGATATCTTTCTCATATGGTTTTGTAATGCTAAAATGAAGCCATTTTAATAGAAGTAGGAGATCATAAACTGTTTGAATTAGTAATAGGAATTAGATTATAAGGATTTAGCGCTGCCAACATTGCAATTAAGGTACAACTTAAAATTGAGAAAGGCCTTTATGCCTCCAGCATTTGCAACAACTGTACTTCAAGAAACTGTTGTCAACTATTGTATTCAAAACTGGCATCTACTATGTTGGAAATTTTCAAACTGCTTGTTGAAGTTGTGGCGGTAAATTTTGTGAGTAAATCCCTTTAAAATCTCAAGGCTCCTGGTCCAGATGGTGTAATGACCTATACTATAAAAACATTGTTTTTTATGCCCTAAATGTTCAATTACTTCAACTACATTAGACAATGCAAAAATGTACCCCTTAACCTACTGCATGCCTCATTTTCTGTTATACCTAAAATCGATCATAATCATTACAACCTGTCCAACTATTTTTAAATTAGCACATATTTTAAACTCCTTTGCAACATATTGTCAAATAGGTTAACACCCAATTAGATATATGTACTTACAGCCACTAGTGTTACAACATTGATAGAAAAAAAATAGCTTTTTGTATTTTGGGTGAGTGAGGTACTGGAATTATCTATGACATGTCCAAGGCTATCTGCCTTTTCCTTGCTTACAAGGGAAGTCCAATGGCCATGTGACAGTAAAAGAGACTGTGCCAGCCACTTAACCATACTGCAGTCTGTATAGATGCAGCAAAAGATGACCTTCATTATTTGTTGCTTATGGCAAAATACCTTTAGACTTCTACAGATTTGGCTGCTTAGGTGCCCATTTTTGAAGCTTTTCAACAATAGGCTGATTTTATGGGATAATTCATGATCTTTTGCCTACTTTTATTCTAGCTTTCTATTTTCCAGTACTTTATCTCATCTTTTTAAAGAATTCCTCCTACTGTCTGCGTCCTTTGTATATCTTCCTTTTCAATGTCTCCTTCTAATTAATGTCCAAAAAACCCCAACCTAACATATTTCACAGCTATTTTTGCATATTCTTCAGGGTAACATAGTATATCAATTGTAAAAAACAAAGTATCAGTGCTCGAGTGTAATTTACAATAATATGGCCCATTAAGGATTCTATAAAAGCAGCCTACTGTTGAAAGATTACAAGAGGAAACTCAGAGAAATTAAGGTAAATGAAATGAAGTTTAAGCACTATAAATATAAACATAAGGATTATTTAGAAAGATTGTTGGAGAAGATATATGAGATCTAGATATGGAGAAATAGTGTGTCTCCTTATAAATTTGTTATTAGGGATGCAAAGTAAACACACAGAAATCTGCCCCTTCACAGGCAGGATTATGGTACCCCCTGGGGATGTTACTTAAACTGATTGGGCATTTTTAAGGTTCCACTTTAAGTATTAAAATAGCATTGCTCCTAGCTAAATGGATTTTATTTTTAATTGGTACATGTTCCCCAGGGCAGTGCCACCCCATGCTATTTTTTTACACCCTTGCCTATAGCCCAGAAAATTAGCATTTTTGATATGACAGATTCAGCTCCAATTGATTTCAATGGGATTCAAGTTCACCTCAAAATGAACCCAGGGTAGTTCAACTTATCACTATTATTCCCTTCACACCGACGTAACACATATATGCGGCCACACAGAAGTGGGCTTTTTTCCGTGGGGCCGCATATATGCATATCTCCCTTTGTCCTGGGAGTGCGCTCATGGGACTGTCGGTTCTGGGTAACCTGATCACTGTGATAGCCTTTGATTTGCTATCACAGTGATCAGTCACTGTGAGCCCATCTGTCACGTACCTGATGGTGGTGAGCCCGATATAGCAGAGGGAAGCCTCACTTACGGCTCCTACTCGCGTCCCCTGGTAAAGTAACAGAGGGCACAGGAGTGAGGAGTGGTACGAGTGCCTGGCAGGATCAACAGAGGTAGAGGTAGTCCGGACATTCACAAACTCTTTAGGAACTGGGAAACAGGAGCTGAAGCAGCTTACAGGTTTGGCAGACAGGAACTGGATCACTGGACCGGAACCAGGAACAAACAGGCACAGTTCAGCAGACTGGAACAGCTTGGACTGGAACCAGGACAGACAGGAACCGTTCAGCAGGCTTGGAGCAGACTGGACTGGAACCAGGAACAGACAGGAACCGTTCAGCAGACTGGAGCGGACTGGACTGGAACCAGGAACAGACAGGAACCATTCAGCAGACTGGAGCAGACTGGACTGGAACCAGGAACAGACAGGATGGTCAGACAGGCCAGGTCGGTTATCAGGCAGTCAGCAAGGTACAGAGGTGCAGGCAGAAGAATAGTCAGAACATGCCAAGGATAAGGTGCAGGCGGATGGCTGGAATAGTCACAGGTAAGCCGGGGTCTTTCACAGGTTAAGTCACAGATCAGGTTTCAGGTACACAAACACTGTAGAGCGGACAGCGGGGACTGTATGTGACAGGCAGGCTTAAATAGCCCGCCTGGCGCCAACAGAGGTGCACGCGCGCGTTGCAGCCGCAATCGAGAACCGGAGAGTCTGAGGCGTCTGTTTCTGGCAGGATCTTCATGAAACCATCCCTGTGGTTTTTTCCTCTTCTCAATGAAGATAAATATACATTGTATCTTCCTCTTCTTGCAGGAGAGGAAATGTAAACAAACCAAAGTATGTAAAAAAAATTAAAAATCTTTTAAAAATTAAAAAAATATATATAAAGAAGAAGATCAAGGTTTGGCAGGATTAGTGTTAGGGTCAAGGTTAGGTCAAAGGTCAAGGTCGGGGTCAAAGGTCACAGTCATATTTTTGTATAATTAAAAAAAAAATTGTATCAGTGTCAGTTAGGGGCTAATTCACTAAGAATATGTGGATTATTTGTCAATCCCGACATCCATTGCACTGGCAGACCTGGAAAGGCATGCACCGGTTGGTGCTTCCACAAGGGGCGGGGCCATTAGGTGACATAACCAGTTTGCCTCACCCTTTACCTATTTAACAACTGACAGATGTAGGAGATGGAGGAGCAGACAGTTGGTGGGTAGCCTTTGGTGCAGGTGGAGCTTATGTTTTGATATAATGATGGATTTCCATCGGTGGTATTTTTGGAGATTTGCAGCAATTAGTTAATAAAGGTGTTTTTGTTTGCGTGCGCTGTGTGCTAATTGTTTAAAATCACTGCTCCTTTAAAAACTAGGTTTGACCATATATACACAGTAGATACTATATTTAAAGGAAGATGTACAAATGCAGGAAGTCTAATGTACATAGAAAGAGGTAGTGTGTGGGTACATGTCAGGAAGTGAATGTGTAGGGAGGATCAATACACACAACAGTCCACCCAAATATATTTTTGAATGCAACTTAAAGTGGCTGCGTCGCAAATATCTTTTAGCGTAATGTTTTATTTTCTTTGGGGGTTTAGAGAGAATTAAGATTTAGTTGACATATTTCATGGTTTACATAGTCCACTAAATAATTAATAGAGCCATGAAATTCAGCATTGGAACTGGGGATTTTTTTTTCATTTAATTCTCCCCCCATTACACTCCTCTCTATTTAATGACTTGCATGTGTGCACAATAAAATGCTTTTGTATGCAACTAGATTTAATACAGGTTTGAAGGGGTGTGAATAGTTTCCACTTATAAAATATGTATTTATGGTCTACAAAAGCCCAACATAATGCAAAAAAGAATCAGTTTTTTATTTAGACATTAGTATCAACATTTGGTACATTAATGTACAGTACTTGGGCAAAAAACAAGGCATGGAAATATTGCTACAGCATTTGACAATATAGTTAGAAGGGTCCTTCTCAAAAAAGCTTACAGTCTACAAGGGTAAGACACTTAAAATTAGACACACATTAAAATTCACATTATAAAAGCAGGGATACAAATAAAGCTAATAAACATGACAAACATTTTAGGCAATCATAACTCATCACCACAAACCCATAAAAGTTTAAGTGCAGGATTATCAAAAGCAAAAACAGACAAAATGAATACAAAATCCAAAAAAAGGCAGTACACAAACAAAATACACACCCACACATACATTTATGGTTGGGGTTAGCAGGAAGCTTCCTTTTCTAAACCATTACAGAAACTAGATTAACATTAGCAGTTGTAAGTCTAACATGTGAGATTTATAAGTAACTAGAACAAGATAAAGGTCTACTGAGGCTCACAAACAATACACATCAGACAGGACAAAGACACAATTTGGAAACCATGCCCACAAAAATACACTTTTGAGGGCTGAAATGCAAAACTATTCCAGCAAACAGATCAAGCAATCATCAAGCTACAGCCTTAGTGGGGTGTGGGTCGGGCATTTTGCAAACTCTCCCCCCTCCAAAAACAAATAAATATATATCTGGTAAACTTTTGGGGATTATAGATCCACGGGACAAAGTGCATAAACCGTTTGAACTTGAAACAAAAAGGCTTTTATTTGTAAATAAACCAAAAATAAAGCTTCATTCAGCACACAGGAAAAATATAAAACAAAGTCCGCTTATCTTCAGCATAAAATAAAGTCCGCTTGTCTTCAGCACAAAACAAATTAAAGAAAAGGCACATACAGTTTTTGTGGACGGGTCTTCGCCCCAAAACTTCAAGAGTCCTTGCTAAACCTTTAGCAGCTTCCAACAGACACACAGCTCATCACGACAGGTGCAATCCCATACTCCTCCTCACCACCTCTAGCACCACTTCCTGTCTTATGGGCTGTTCCCTGGAGGCCTTTAACCCCCTGTGTGCTGACTCCCAGTGGTCAGGGGTGGAGGCTCTTTCCCACCCGAATATCACTTTAGAGCCTCCGAAATTCCAGGCCCCAAATGACTCTCTATCCAGACAGAGAGGACTGCGAGCCAATCTTCTCTGGATTAATTCTCTTGCAGAGAATTCCTCACCCATTCTGGGTGACCCTCTGAACACTATCACAACTCCCTTAAAGGGACCACAACCCAAACACTGGTGCAATATAGCACCCATCCAGGACCCAACCTTGGCTTCCTGTACATATCCCCCCCTCTGCCTCAACACGGAGGTGTTGGAGGCACCACTCGACATCATACAATGGACTCGGGAGAGGGCATCGGCATTCTGATGTTGTCTCCCGGGTCTGTGCTCTACCACGAAATTGAACTCCTAGAGAGAAAGGAACCACCTTGTTACCCTGGCATTGGTGTGCTTGTTCTGTCTCATCCAGGTAAGGGGGGCATGGTCTGACACCAAGCAAAACCTCCTACCTAGAAGGAAATATCGTAGAGAGTCCAACGCCCACTTGATGGCAAGACACTCCTGCTCCACCACCGCGTAGTTTCTCTCAGCTGCCGTCAGCTTCCTACTAAGAAAAACTATGGGGTGCTCTTCCCCATCACTCTCCTGAGACAGGACAGCTCCCAACACTTCACTTGAAGCATTTGTCTGCACTACAAAATCCGGAGCTACAAGCACCGGATCCTGGCACAATGCCGTCTTAAACTTTTGAAAAGCTTTTTTGGCCTCGGCATTCCACTTTATCATCAGTGACTTTCTGCCTTTTGGTCAAGTCAGTCAACGGTGCAGCAATGGTGGCGAAGTTGGGGACAAACCTCCTATAGTAGCCAACTATGCCCAAAAACGCTCTGACCTGCTTCTTGGTTAGGGGACGGGCCAGACCTGTATGGCTTCTAGCTTACTCATTTGGGGCTTTACCAGCCCTCTACCCACAATGTACCCTAAGTACTTCGCTTCCTCCACCCCAATTACACACTTCTCTGGATTGATGGTGAACCCTGCTCTTCACAAGGAGTCTACCACTGCCTGAACCCAGGGAAGATGGGACTCCCAATCCATTCTTAAAATGACTATGTCATCTAGGTAGACGGAAGCATGCCATTGGGCATGGACGCAAATTTTTGTCCATGGCCCTTTGGAACGTGGCGAGGGCAGAGTGTAGACCAAATGGCATTCTTTTGTATTGGAAGTGGCCTTCCGGGGTAGAGAAGGCTGTTTTCTCTCTGGCTTCCTTGGACAGGGGAATCTGCTACTACCCTTTTGTGAGGTCCAGCGTGGTGATATACCTGGCAGGACCCAACCTCTCAATTAGCTCATCTACCCGTGGCATGGGATATGCATCAAACATGGAGACTTCTTTGAGTTTTCTAAAGTCGTTGCAGAAGCGGAGAGTGCCGTTGAGTTTGGGCACCAACACGATTGGACTCGACCAATCACTCTGCGACTCTTCAATGACTCTAAGCTCGAGCATTCTTTTAACCTCTTCAGATACTGCCACCCTATGAGCTTCTGAGATGCGGTAAGGCTTTAACCGGATTTTTACATTGGGCTCGGTTACAATGTCATGCTCGATGAAGTTGGTGAAACCGGGCAACCCTGAAAACATGTCCCTATTTTTTTGCAGAAACTCTTTTGCTTGCTTTGTTGGGGGCCCAGTTAGGGTAGCAGCAACCTGCACCAGGTCGATCCCTGCATGGTCCCCTGACTGTACACCTACCACCGCGGATACCTGTTCTCTGTCTCTCCAGGGTATCAACAAATTTACGTGATAGATCTGGTATGGTTTTCTTTTCCCTGGCTGGTGTACCTTGTAGTTCACCTCTCCCACTTTTTCTAGTACCTCAAATGGATCTTGCCACTTGGCCAAGAACTTGCTCTCCACCATGGGTATTAGAACAGCCATCCGTTCTCCTACTTGAAACTGTCTAATTTTAGCCGACCGGTTATACACTCTTCTTTGGGCATTCTGAGCCTTCTGCATGTGCTCCCTCACCAATAGGGATGAGCTTCGTGTTCGAGTCGAACATACGTTCGACTCGAACATTGGCTGTTCGATCGTTCGACGAAGATCGAACGATTTGGGCCGTTCGCGCCAAATTCGAGTGACGCGAACGGCCCACAATGCACTACGCCATCGCAGTGTCATCCAGGCGCTGTGATTGGCCAAGCATGCACTGTGACCCCGCATGCTTGGCCAATCACAGCGCCGGCAGCGAGGAGAGCAATGATTGGCCACAGGCAGGATGCCTGTGGCCAATTATTGCTGAGGGTGTTTAGTACACGCCCCACACTATAAAAGGCCGCCAGCACGGCGGCCTAGTGTAGTGTGTTCCGGAGCAGGGATAGAGTAGCATAGGCAGGGACAGTGACTGTTATTTCTTTCTTGCTTAACCTGGATTCCTTTAGTTTAGGGAAAGAGAAGGATAGGTAGGGAGAGTGTCAGTGTGTTTTGTGCTTCTGCTATAGTGTGCTTAAAAAAAAACATTTATTCTAGGGACAGAAAACTCTAGGTAGGGACAGTGTCAGTTTCTTTCACTCTGCAAGTCCTTGTTTCCAGGGACCTGGAAGGACAGTGAGTGAATTGTCCTTTTGCTATATTGTGATTAAAAAAAACATTTATTCTAGGGACAGAAAACTCTAGGTAGGGACAGTGTCAGTTTCTTTCACTCTGCAAGTCCTTGTTTCCAGGGACCTGGAAGGACAGTGAGTGAATTGTCCTTTTGCTATATTGTGATTAAAAAAAACATTTATTCTAGGGACAGAAAACTCTAGGTAGGGACAGTGTCAGTTTCTTTCACTCTGCAAGTCCTTGTTTCCAGGGACCTGGAAGGACAGTGAGTGAATTGTCCTTTTGCTATATTGTGATTAAAAAAAACATTTATTCTAGGGACAGAAAACTCTAGGTAGGGACAGTGTCAGTTTCTTTCACTCTGCAAGTCCTTGTTTCCAGGGACCTGGAAGGACAGTGAGTGAATTGTCCTTTTGCTATATTGTGATTAAAAAAAACATTTTTTTCTAGGGACAGAAAACTGTAGGTAGGGAGAGTATTTTTTTTCTTTCACTCTGCAAGTCCTTGTTTCCAGGGACCTGTAAGGACAGTGAGTTAATTGTCCTTGTGCTATATTGTGCTGAAAAAAACATTTATTCCAGGGACAGAAAACTCTAGGTAGGGACAGTGTCAGTTTCTTTCACTCTGCAAGTCCTTGTTTCCAGGGACCTGGAAGGACAGTGAGTGAATTGTCCTTTTGCTATATTGTGATTAAAAAAAACATTTTTTTCTAGGGACAGAAAACTGTAGGTAGGGAGAGTGTTTTTTTTCTTTCACTCTGCAAGTCCTTGTTTCCAGGGACCTGTAAGGACAGTGAGTTAATTTTCCTTGTGCTATATTGTGATTAAAAAAAACATTTATTCTAGGGACAGAAAACTCTAGGTAGGGACAGTGTCAGTTTCTTTCACTCTGCAAGTCCTTGTTTCCAGGGACCTGGAAGGACAGTGAGTGAATTGTCCTTTTGCTATATTGTGATTAAAAAAAACATTTATTCTAGGGACAGAAAACTGTAGGTAGGGACAGTGTCAGTTTCTTTCACTCTGCAAGTCCTTGTTTCCAGGGACCTGGAAGGACAGTGAGTGAATTGTCCTTTTGCTATATTGTGATTAAAAAAAACATTTTTTTCTAGGGACAGAAAACTGTAGGTAGGGAGAGTATTTTTTTTCTTTCACTCTGCAAGTCCTTGTTTCCAGGGACCTGTAAGGACAGTGAGTTAATTGTCCTTGTGCTATATTGTGATTAAAAAAAACATTTATTCTAGGGACAGAAAACTCTAGGTAGGGACAGTGTCAGTTTCTTTCACTCTGCAAGTCCTTGTTTTCAGGGACCTGGAAGGACAGTGAGTGAATTGTCCTTTTGCTATATTGTGATAAAAAAAAACATTTTTTTCTAGGGACAGAAAACTGTAGGTAGGGAGAGTGTTTTTTTTCTTTCACTCTGCAAGTCCTTGTTTCCAGGGACCTGTAAGGACAGTGAGTTAATTTTCCTTGTGCTATATTGTGATTAAAAAAAACATTTATTCTAGGGACAGAAAACTCTAGGTAGGGACAGTGTCAGTTTCTTTCACTCTGCAAGTCCTTGTTTCCAGGGACCTGGAAGGACAGTGAGTGAATTGTCCTTTTGCTATATTGTGATTAAAAAAAACATTTTTTTCTAGGGACAGAAAACTGTAGGTAGGGAGAGTGTTTTTTTTCTTTCACTCTGCAAGTCCTTGTTTCCAGGGACCTGTAAGGACAGTGAGTTAATTTTCCTTGTGCTATATTGTGATTAAAAAAAACATTTATTCTAGGGACAGAAAACTCTAGGTAGGGACAGTGTCAGTTTCTTTCACTCTGCAAGTCCTTGTTTCCAGGGACCTGGAAGGACAGTGAGTGAATTGTCCTTTTGCTATATTGTGATTAAAAAAAACATTTATTCTAGGGACAGAAAACTCTAGGTAGGGACAGTGTCAGTTTCTTTCACTCTGCAAGTCCTTGTTTCCAGGGACCTGGAAGGACAGTGAGTGAATTGTCCTTTTGCTATATTGTGATTAAAAAAAACATTTATTCTAGGGACAGAAAACTCTAGGTAGGGACAGTGTCAGTTTCTTTCACTCTGCAAGTCCTTGTTTCCAGGGACCTGGAAGGACAGTGAGTGAATTGTCCTTTTGCTATATTGTGATTAAAAAAAACATTTTTTTCTAGGGACAGAAAACTGTAGGTAGGGAGAGTATTTTTTTTCTTTCACTCTGCAAGTCCTTGTTTCCAGGGACCTGTAAGGACAGTGAGTTAATTGTCCTTGTGCTATATTGTGCTGAAAAAAACATTTATTCCAGGGACAGAAAACTCTAGGTAGGGACAGTGTCAGTTTCTTTCACTCTGCAAGTCCTTGTTTCCAGGGACCTGGAAGGACAGTGAGTGAATTGTCCTTTTGCTATATTGTGATTAAAAAAAACATTTTTTTCTAGGGACAGAAAACTGTAGGTAGGGAGAGTATTTTTTTTCTTTCACTCTGCAAGTCCTTGTTTCCAGGGACCTGTAAGGACAGTGAGTTAATTGTCCTTGTGCTATATTGTGCTGAAAAAAACATTTATTCCAGGGACAGAAAACTCTAGGTAGGGACAGTGTCAGTTTCTTTCACTCTGCAAGTCCTTGTTTCCAGGGACCTGGAAGGACAGTGAGTGAATTGTCCTTTTGCTATATTGTGATTAAAAAAAACATTTTTTTCTAGGGACAGAAAACTGTAGGTAGGGAGAGTATTTTTTTTCTTTCACTCTGCAAGTCCTTGTTTCCAGGGACCTGTAAGGACAGTGAGTTAATTGTCCTTGTGCTATATTGTGCTGAAAAAAACATTTATTCCAGGGACAGAAAACTCTAGGTAGGGACAGTGTCAGTTTCTTTCACTCTGCAAGTCCTTGTTTCCAGGGACCTGGAAGGACAGTGAGTGAATTGTCCTTTTGCTATATTGTGATTAAAAAAAAACATTTTTTTCTAGGGACAGAAAACTGTAGGTAGGGAGAGTGTTTTTTTTCTTTCACTCTGCAAGTCCTTGCTTCCAGGGACCTGTAAGGACAGTGAGTTAATTTTCCTTGTGCTATATTGTGATTAAAAAAAACATTTATTCTAGGGACAGAAAACTCTAGGTAGGGACAGTGTCAGTTTCTTTCACTCTGCAAGTCCTTGTTTCCAGGGACCTGGAAGGACAGTGAGTGAATTGTCCTTTTGCTATATTGTGATAAAAAAAAACATTTTTTTCTAGGGACAGAAAACTGTAGGTAGGGAGAGTGTTTTTTTTCTTTCACTCTGCAAGTCCTTGTTTCCAGGGACCTGTAAGGACAGTGAGTTAATTTTCCTTGTGCTATATTGTGATTAAAAAAAACATTTATTCTAGGGACAGAAAACTCTAGGTAGGGACAGTGTCAGTTTCTTTCACTCTGCAAGTCCTTGTTTCCAGGGACCTGGAAGGACAGTGAGTGAATTGTCCTTTTGCTATATTGTGATTAAAAAAAACATTTTTTTCTAGGGACAGAAAACTGTAGGTAGGGAGAGTGTTTTTTTTCTTTCACTCTGCAAGTCCTTGTTTCCAGGGACCTGTAAGGACAGTGAGTTAATTTTCCTTGTGCTATATTGTGATTAAAAAAAACATTTATTCTAGGGACAGAAAACTCTAGGTAGGGACAGTGTCAGTTTCTTTCACTCTGCAAGTCCTTGTTTCCAGGGACCTGGAAGGACAGTGAGTGAATTGTCCTTTTGCTATATTGTGATTAAAAAAAACATTTATTCTAGGGACAGAAAACTCTAGGTAGGGACAGTGTCAGTTTCTTTCACTCTGCAAGTCCTTGTTTCCAGGGACCTGTAAGGACAGTGAGTTAATTTTCCTTGTGCTATATTGTGATTAAAAAAAACATTTTTTCTAGGGACAGAAAACTGTAGGTAGGGAGAGTGTTTTTTTTCTTTCACTCTGCAAGTCCTTGTTTCCAGGGACAGAGAAGGACACCTGAAGGTAGCCCTTATTGCTTTTTTCCCATCTCCCTGCAGGCCATCTATTAGAATGTCTGGAAGGCAAACAAGGAGAGGCAGACAGTCAGGAGGCAATAAAAGAGGGCAAGCAGGCTCTGTGTCTGGGGGCAACAGTGCTGGTCGTGGACGCGGTGCATTGTCATCAGCACATGGCCATGGGACACGCTTGTCCTTCTTTTCGGCAGCTGGACATGTTGAGCCACATCATGCCGAAGACTTGGTAGAGTGGATGACCAAGCCCTCCTCCTCCTCCTCATCCTCTCTCACCCAGGCTCAGGGTACTGGAAAAGCAGCTGCCAAAGCGTCGTCTTCCCTGGTATCAATGTCAGACAAATCATCAGTCACTCCTTCCCTAGACCCACCATGTCCTCCTCCTGAGGAGTCCCCCGAACTGTTTCAGCACAGTGTTGGGTACATGCTCCAGGAGGATGCCCAGCGTTTCGAAGGGTCTGATGATGAAACCCAGCTAGAGGAAGGCAGTAGCGTGAGAGCAGACAGAGGGGATGCTCAAGAAGGACACCAATCTGGCAGTCATGTTCCAGCAGCTGCAGCATACTGCCAGATTGGCTCCAGTGATGAGGAGGGAGGGGATGATGAGGTCAATGACTCCACGTGGGTGCCTAATAGGAGAGAGGAGGAGGAGGAGGATGAGGAGGAGGCACATCTCCAACGAGGCAGGATGCCCTTTGGTGGCCAGCGTAAGGGCAGTACACCGACGGAATCACACCGCAGAGCTCCGCCTGTGCAGGGCGCTGCCTCTGCCCGTCATTCAAAAAGTTCTTTGGTGTGGGCCTTTTTTGAGGCTAGTGCATCAGATCGCACAGCTGCTGTTTGCAACATATGTCTCAAGCGTATATCGCGTGGCCAAAACATCAGCCGCTTGGGTACCACATGCCTGACCAGACATATGTTGACCTGCCATGCAGCTCGTTGGCAAGCCTACCTCAAAGACCCACACCAAAGAACAAAGCGGACCTCTCCTTGCACCGCATCAGCTGGGATCTCCAACCCCACTATAACTTCAGTCCTCTCTGAAACATGCACTGAGAGGAATGAAGGTGTAGAATTAGGTGTGTCACAGCCAAGTACTTGCGCCCACTCTGCTAGCAGTACACCGACGTCCGATTCTAGCAGGCAAATTTCCCTGCCCCAGCTGCTGGACCGTCGAAAGAAGTTCACTCCCAGCCATCCACATGCCCAGCGGTTGAATGCTAGCTTGGCTAAATTGCTAGCGCTTCAACTGCTGCCTTTTCAGTTGGTAGACTCGGCCCCCTTCCGTGAGTTTGTGCAATGTGCGGTTCCTCAGTGGCAGGTTCCCAAACGCCACTTTTTCTCACGGAAGGCTATTCCGGCTCTCTACCGGCATGTGGAAGGCAATGTCTTGGCCTCGCTGGACAGGGCGGTCAGCGGTAAGGTGCATATTACCGCTGACTCATGGTCCAGCAGGCATGGACAGGGACGTTACCTTTCTTTCACGGCCCATTGGGTCACTCTTTTGGCAGCTGGGAAGGATTCAGGACAAGGTGCAGTAGTGTTGGAGGTTGTCCCACCGCCACGCCTCCAAAATGCTACTACTGGTTGTGACACACCTCTCTCCTCCACCCCCTCCTCTTCTTCTTCCTCCATGGCCTCTTCCTGTGGTTTGTCCTATGAACCAGCGGTGCTCCGTAGCCGTTCACGGGGCTACGCAAGTACGCAGGCAAAAAGATGCCATGCCGTGCTTGCGCTGGTGTGTTTGGGGGACAGAAGCCACACTGGGGCAGAGGTCCTGTCTGCTCTGCAGGGCCAGGCCGAGAGGTGGTTGACGCCACGCCAGCTTAAGCCAGGAATGGTGGTTTGCGACAATGGCACCAACCTCCTCTCCGCCCTCCGACAGGGACAACTGACCCATGTGCCCTGTGTGGCTCACGTCCTTAACCTGGTGGTGCAGCGGTTCTTGGGCAGGTACCCGGGCTTACAGGATGTCCTGAGGCAGGCCAGGAAAGTCTGTGTGCATTTCCGCAGATCTTATAATGCCAGTGCTCGCCTGGCTGAGCTGCAAAAGGAGTTGAACCTGCCCAAGAACCGCCTTATATGTGACATGCCCACCAGGTGGAACTCAACGTTGGCCATGCTGCAGCGGCTGCACACGCAGCAGAGGGCCATCAATGAGTACCTGTGCGACTACGGCACCAGGACAGGGTCAGGGGAGCTTGGTTTTTTTTCTCCACGCCAGTGGGGCATGATCAGGGATGCATGCACTGTCCTGGCACCATTTGAGGAGGCCACGAGGATGGTGAGCAGTGACAGTGCATGCATCAGTGACACTGTACCTCTTGTCCACCTGTTGGAGCACACGCTGCGTGGAATAATGGACAGGGCACTTGAGGCAGAACAGAGGCAGGAAGAGGAGGACTTCCTTGCCTCTCAAGGCCCCCTTTACCCAGACAGTGTTCCTTCTGTCCCACCCATCGCACAGGAAGAGGAGGAGGAGGAGGAGGAGGAGGAGGAGGATTGTGTCAGCATGGAGGTGGAGGCTGGCACTCAGCATCATCAGCAGCAGTCTTTTAGGGATGATTTACAGTCCCAAGAAACCAGTGGACTTGTACGTGGCTGGGAGGAGGTGGCTGCGGATCATGTCGTCCTTAGTGACCCAGAGGACTCCGGAGCGAATGCCTCAGCAAACCTACGCTGCATGGCCTCCCTGATCCTGCAAAGTCTGCGGAAGGATCCTCGTATTCTTCGGATCAAGGAGAGGGACCATTACTGGCTGGCCACTCTCCTTGATCCACGGTACAAGGGTAAGGTTGCGGACCTTATGTTACCGTCGCAGAGGGAGCAGAGGATGAGACAACTCCGGGAGGCCTTGCAGAAAGGTCTGTGCAACGCGTTCCCAGAGACTGGGAGGTTGCAAACTCCTGGTCCTGGACAACGAGTTGCTGAGGCTTCGGCCAGTCAAAGAAGGAGCGGTGGGGAAGGTGGCCGTCTGACCGATGCGTTCAGACAATTCTTTAGTCCGCAGCCCCAAAGTATGATTGGTTCCAGCAACCATCGCCAGCGTCTGATAAACATGGTGCAGGAATATCTAGGGGCAAGGTCAGACTTGGACACCTTCCCCACCGAAAATCCTCTGGCTTACTGGGTCTTGAGGATGGATCACTGGCCAGAGCTTGCACAGTATGCAATTGAGCTACTGGCCTGTCCTGCATCCAGCGTTCTTTCGGAACGCACATTCAGTGCTGCTGGAGGATTTGTCACGGATCACAGGGTGCGCCTGTCCACCGACTCGGTTGATCGACTGACTTTCATCAAGATGAACCAGTCTTGGATCACCACCAGCTACCACACACCTGATGCTGATATAACAGACTAATTGATTTTAAAATGTCACATCCCTTCAAGACTGATGCTGATGCTGAGTGCCTGTGCTGTTATGTTGACTGGCTATCCTCCTCCTCCGAGTCCTCAATGATACGATTGATGATGATAGCTTGGAAGATCATTTTTGTTTATGGGTGCCGCCACCAGTGCCTAACGCCCAATTTTTCAGCCCCTGTTTAACAGGGGCGTGTAATTACAATTTTTGAAGCAATACTTTGCAACAGGGCTCATTGCTGTGCTCCAAGTACAGTATCTGTGAGGAGTTGCAGTGTTGTGCCACCAGTGCCTAAGGCCCAATTTTTCAGCCCCTGTTTAACAGGGGCGTGTCATTACAATTTTTGAAGCAATACTTTGCAACAGGGCTCATTGCTGTGCTCCAAGTACAGTATCTGTGAGGGGTTGCAGTGTTGTGCCACCAGTGCCTAAGGCCCAATTTTTCAGCCCCTGTTCAACAGGGGCATGTAATTACAATTCTTGATCTAATAATTCACAGCAGGGCCCATTGCTGCACCCACCAAGAGTAACTGTCAGGGCTTACAGTGTTGTGGCACCAGCACCACCATCAAAGGCCCAATTTTTACTACCACTGTTCAACAATTATATGTAATTAAAATTCCTGATATAATAGTTGACAGCAGGGCGTTCCAGCACCAACCAAGAGTAACTGTGAGTGCTTACAGTGTTGTGCCAACACCAACAACTAAGGGGCCTATTTCTGCAGAGTATATACGGCAGGTCCCTACTTTCAAACATCCAACTTACAAACGACTCCTACTTGCAAACGCAAGAAGACAACAGGAAGTGAGAGGAAATCTACCACTAGGAAGGAAAATTCTCTCCTGTAAGAATAAATATGGGAGAAAGGTGTCTCCTCTGTACTGATGCTTTATCAGCAATCCTTGTTTCAAGAAAAACACCACATTTCAAAAACAGTTGTCATTGGGACGGAAAGTGAGGTGAAATGTTCTGAACAGGGGCACAGACAGCAAAACAAATGTTACAGGGGTGATAACCCTTACCTATGTTTTCCAAAAAGTTTAAAAATAGATTTTTGGGCTGGAGCTACACTTCAACAATGTACCTGTTCAAAATTACAAACAGATTCTACATAAGAACAAACCTACAGTCCCTGTCTTGTATGCACCGCCTGTATACGGCTGTTCAGAGTATATAGGGCCTTTTTTATTTTATGTGCGGGGTTCCCCTTAATATCCATACAAGACCCAAAGGGGCTGGTAATGGGCTGGGGTAGGGGGGGGGGGGTCATGGGGTAGCTATGCCATTTTTCTTAAAGAATTTCATCCATATTACCGGGACCAGACATTACATTAAAGCCGCAAGCAGTTTTAAATGGCTTTTTTTTCCTTTAGAAGTGTCATTTTGTGCAGGGACAGTTCTAAACACGGGAAACACGTGGCACTTCACAGGCATACTTTAGACACCCCCCAGGTACGATATTTAAAGGAATATTTGACTTTTTTTTTTTCACTTTATGCATCATTAAAATGACTGCTCCCGAAAAACGACCGTTTTTAAAACTTCTTTTTGCATTGATACATGTCCCCTGGTGCAGAACCCGGGTTCCCAAACCCTTTTTAGGACAATAACATGCATAATAGTTGTTATAATTAGCACTTTAGAATTCGAACGTTCGCATCCATTGTATTTAATAGGGTTCTAATGTTCGTTCGAACTTCCGGTCCGTTCGCGGGTTCTGGTGCGAACCGAACCCGGGGGTGTTCGGCTCATCACTACTCACCAACGGCATCACCTTAGCCACCCTCTCTCGCATTTGAGAGATATGCTCTACGACGGTTTTATGCGGTGAGGACTCCCTTTTCCCATGTTTCCTTTACTAGATTGAGCAACCCGCGGGGCCGTCGTCCACACACTAGCTCAAACGGTGAGAAGCCCGTGGACGCTTGTGGAACCTCCCTGATGGCGAACAACAGGGCAGGGAGTAACATATCCCAATCCTTCCCGTCTTTCTGGACCACTCTTTTTAACATGGACTTTAGAGTTTTATTAAACCTCTCAACTAGGCCATCGGTCTGCGGGTGATGGACGGACGTCCGCAACTGCTTAATCTGAAATAGTTTTCACAAGTCCGCCATCACCTTTGACATAAAAGGGGTGCCCTGGTCCGTCAGTATCCCTTTGGGTAACCCAGTTTGTGAAAACATTTGAAATAATTCCCGGGAAATGGCCTTAGAGGAAGTTTTCCTCAAAGGGACTGCTTCTGGATACCTAGTTGCGTAGTCTAGGATAACTAATATGTATTGGTGCCCCCTTGCTGACTTTACCAGGGGTCCTACGAGATCCATAGTGATCCGCTCGAATGGGACCTCAATAATTGGCAAGGGTACCAGAGGGTTTCTATAGTGGTGCACTAGGGTAGTTAACTGGCAAATGGGACAAGATGCACAATATCTTTTAACCTCTGCCTTCACCCCTGGCCAGTAAAACCGGTCGGTTATCCTGGCCTCTGTTTTTTCCGCCCCCAGGTGTCCTCCCAGTGCGTCATTGTGGGCTAGATCAAGGAGCATCCGCCTATATGGTTGGGGAATCAGCAACTGCTCTACAGTTTCCCCTCGGCTTTCAGCCACTCGATAAACCAAGTCCCACTTTAACGCAAAATGAGGAAACCTCTGATCTGCATCTGGTATTTGTGAGACCCCATCAATAACAGAAACCTGCTCTTGAGCATTGACTAAGGTAGGATCCTGTAATTGGGCGGTGCCAAATGCACCCCTGGATACATCCAGGTCTGGATGCACTGGTCTCGAGGATGTTTTCCCTTCACCCTCCCCAACCGGGGAGAGCTCCTCATCATCCGCCCCCAGCATAACTTATAATGGGAAGACTTCCCTCCCTCAGAGGTCAACTCGGTTTTGAGACCTGGAACAGGAACATTATCATCCAAATTAACATTCTCTGCAATTTCATCATCAGTGACTGGTATCTCCATATTAGAGGGGTGTGTTGTGGAGGTTTCAGTCCCAGACCCCTCAGACTCTGTCCCTTCCAGGCCCAGTGCCCCCAGTTCTCCTGGCAGCCCCATCTGTACCTGGTTCCATAGTTTGAGAAATAGTGGACAGTCCCGCCCCACTATGATGTCATGTATTAAACTTATTACCACCCCAACCTCTTGTGTAACTGAGGTACGGCCATAGGAAACAGTCACCGGGACCAGGGGGTACTCCCTGGTGTCCCCATGGATACACACTACCCGTAGAGTCTTATTTACTGGGCCGAGTCTCCCGACCACCCTCGCATGTACAAGTGTTACCATGCTACCGGAGTCCAGTAGAGCCCTGGTAGGAAGGTGGTTCACCCACACTTCACACTCAAACCGTCCTGCAGCCAGATCAAGATGAGTGGCACATGCTCTTTGCACATAGAAGGAGCTTCTCCGACCAGTCCCGCAATCCATAGGCTCCTCCTGAAGTGGGCATTGTGCCTTTGTATGCCCCCAGGACCGACTTTGCCAACACTGTAGGTCCCCCATCCTTGGGACAGGAACCAACCTTCGTGGTTCTGCGGAAGATGATGCAGGTTTGTGGGTTCCAATGTCTGGCAGGGCTTCTCTCCTAGGTGCTGTGGCCGGTCTGGTTGCCCTTGGTGTGGGTTCCCGACGCTTGGCAGGCCCAAGCAGGTCCTCTATCACGGTGTACCTTTCGACCAACTCAACCAGCTGGTCAGCGTTTGCAGGGTCTCCATGGCTTACCCAGCGCTGTAGGTCATCTGGCAGGGACCGCAGGTACCAGTCCATCACCACCCGTTCCACCATTTGTGGTCCGACAACTTTTCCGGCTGCAGACATTTTTTGACCAGCTGTACCAGTTCGTGCATTTGGGACCTGGGTGGTTGGTCAGGTTTGTACCACCAGCGGTGCACCCTCTGAGCCCGGGCGGCTGTGGTCACTCCCAGGCAGCCAGGATCTCAACCTTCAGCTGTTAATAGTCGCTGATATGCTCAGTTGGGAGGTCAAAATAGGCCTTTTGCGGGTCACCGGTGAGGAAAGGGGAGATAATGTCAGCCCATTGGTCACAGGGCCACCCCTCTCTCTCTGCTATCCTTTCAAAGGTAGTGAGAAAGGCCTCTACATCATTGCTGGGTGTTAGTTTTTGTAAGAAATGGCAGGCTCTCACGGAAACTTGGTTGCCATCGGCGATGACCGCTTGCTCTCGTCCCTGAGCCAGTCGCTGTACTGCCTCCTGCAAGGCAGCCACCTGTGCTTGAATGGACTCCTGCTGGGCCGTAAACGGGGCAGCTAGCAGCCGTGTGCTTTCCTGCTGTGCAGCTACAGCCTGTGCTGCTGCTGAGACATTGCTTCCTCATGACGACTGTTTGCCTCTGCTGAAGTTTGCTGCTGGGTCACAGTGGCTTGTGCCAAAGCCTTGATTACCTCCTCCATGCCTTTGTCTGCTGCTTGCAGTGTCTGAGCTGACCTCACCCAAGACATGCCATAAGCACACTGTCTCTTTAAATGTCAGTTTTTAGTTTTTAAATGTTTTTTTGCGGCTGCAAATGCACTTTGCCCACATTCTCCACCAGTTGTAAACTTTTGGGGATTATAGCTCCACGGGACCAAGTGCATAAACCGTTTGAACTTGAAACAAAAAGGCTTTTATTTGTAAATAAAGCAAAAATAAAGCTTCATTCAGCACACAGGAAAAATATAAAACAAAGTCCGCTTATCTTCAGCATAAAATAAAGTCTGCTTCAGCATAAAACAAATTAAAGAATTTTTTGTGGACGGGTCTTCGCTCCAGAACTTAAAGAGTCCTTGCTAAATCTTTAGCAGCTTCCAACAGACACACAGCTCATGACAACAGGTGCAATCCCATACTCCTCCTCACCACCTCTAGCACCACTTCCTGTCTTATGAGCTGTTCCCTGGAGGCCTTTAACCCCCTGTGTGCTGACTCCCAGTGGTCAGGTGTGGAGGCTCTTTCCCACCCGAATATCACTTTAGAGCCTCCGAAATTACGGGCCCCAAATGACTCTCTATCCAGACAGAGAGGCCAGCGAGCCAATCTGATCTGGATTAATTCTCTTGCGAGAATTCCTCACCCATTCTGGGTGACCCCCTGAACACTATCACAACTCCCTTAAAGGGACCACAACCCAAATACTGGTGCTATATAGCACCCGTCCAGGACCCAACCTTGGCATCCTGTACAATATATATAGTTGTAAAAAAATATATAAGTGTCAGGATCACTTATTGCTCCTGTTCCTCACTCTAGCATCCAGGGTTTTGGCTATAGCACTCTCCTTGTCTGTCCAGCTGCCGGCTGATTAATGTGATCAGTCTCTGGGTGGAAACCAGGCCTGTTATAAGCCAGCTCAAACCTCATTTGGATGCTGTCTGCCCTGCTTTGCTAGTTTGGATTTCCCTGTGTATGACTTTGGACCGGATTATATGACTACTCCCTGAACTCAGCCTGCCTTTTACCTGGACTGTCATAGAATCTGTCTGCTAACCGCAAGTATCTATTTGCCTTGCTCAGTTCACATCTGCCCTGGCCTGGTGGCAACTGTGTATAAGTCCTGGGGGCAACCGAATACTGGTAGGCCTGCTTGCCTTATGGGAAAGGGGGCTGCTATAGGTGAAGCACATAGTAGCCAGCTATAGTGTCTGACCACCTGCGTTGGGGTAGATGTGACAATAAGCATTGCAAACAAAGATTCTGGCATACTCTCAGGCAAAGCAACTGCCAAAACTACAGGTCTTAACTACACCCACCCAGTAAAAGACACACCCACCAGTGTAATTGATTCTGTCTCTTCATGTATGCCTTAAGTGCTCTCACCTGTTGATCAGGAACACACACTCTTGTCAAATGAAAGAATGCATCAGCATATGTATCTGTGCAGGGTAAACAAAAAAAATACAAATGTCCAAGGCTCTGGCCATGATCAGTGATGCCAAAAATCAAACAATTCAAGTTGTACATTGTTGGGCATGTGGAGGGTCCAAAATAGGAAATGTCAACTTTGTGAGGGTTGATTCACACAAATTTTTGACAAAGCGTATTCATTATCAGCATACAACATTAAAATATGGGTGCAGTATAACACCATTCTTATACATCCATATCTGACACAAAACACACAGTTATAGATCTGGTGCAAACCCACACTCACTTTATAATGTCATTTATTGGGTTTCCATTATGTGAAACCCTTTAGAAATGTAATACCTTGTGAAAAAGAAACTATAACACCACAACCGAGGAAGAACATACAAACCTCTAGCCAGGTAGCAGCATATTTGGGGGTCGAACCAACAACTTTAGTGCTGCTAGGCAGACATGCTAACCAGTTAGCCACTGTGCTGCCACATGGATGAAGCCTCCATCTCAGTGGTGTCAAACAGTCCTAAGTCCCAGGGGTGCAATAAGTTAATCAATGCAGATGTACTCTGGAAGTCCGGAGAGCCATTGAACAACCTGTTTCTGTGATCTGTTTTGAAGGTATGGTTGATTACTATTTAGCATGCTGCTATAGGAACCTCTCTAATTTTGGTGCTTTTTGCTTGGTAAGGGACTGCGACTGGTGCTGGCTGATTATTGTCCTTGCCCATGGAAAACTGTGGGAGTTTTGGTTTAGATTTATGTGAGATGGAGAGCAAAAGCGAGAGAGAGAGAGAATAATATATTTTCCAGAAATATGAAAACATTACACATTACTAGCATTCTTAAAAATAAAAGGAATAAGAAGCAATATAAAATCCCTGCAAGGACAATTTATTTTAGGAATTAAACAGTTCATCTCAAAATGAAATTTTGTGGAAGTAATAGTTGTACATTTAGAATCAATGGTTGAAACTTGCATTTAGTTATATAACGCACATCTTTACATTTGCGCATGTTTGACATTTGCAAAGTTGCAAATTCACTATAGTGCTTGGTTAAAACTGAATGTGAGTAGGATTGTGACTATTTTTCTTGTCTGAGCATGCGCACTTGTGCTGGTACATAGTCGTAGAAAGAGGGAGAATTTATCTCTTCTCAGACTTACTTTAACAAGGAAAAAAAAAAAAAAAAAAAAAAGAATTTTATTGAAAGAGATGTAACAGAAATGTACAGATCATACATTTATAATGGTTGTAGAACATTGACTACATATTTCTATTATAAAGAATAAGTAGTAAATTCATGGTCTACAATGTGCATATTGCTGTATAGTTTCTAAGGGCTAAGCAGAAATCAACGGTGGATACATCCACGCACTAGATGTATGTTACAGTAGATGGTAAGATAACGAACAAACAAATATTATTTGGTTTAGTACAATTGAGAACTAATTACATAGTGCAATATTATAATGCCGCTTAGATAATGCTTTTCAAGTAAAAATAAAGATCTAAGTGAACTTTAAATGGACGTAAAAGATAGCGTAAAAATGACATGAAAATAGAAATGGATAAGTAGGTAACCTAAAAATAAGTAGAATAGGATAGTAGGAAAGTAGAGGGAGGGGGGTATAGGAGTCCACTCGGATGGCTCGAGTTCATTGGTCTTTGACCTGTGTGTTACAACAGGATAATAGAGTGTTCACGATATAATCCACCTGCTACCATGGCATGAGAATCAAGTCTTCGCGGAATGAAGATAGGTGATATTTAATCCATGGGTTCCATAACTTTTCAAAGATTGGAATTTGATCTCTTTCTATGGCTAGCATTTTGGCGTGAGCCATAAATTCATTGACTCTACGTATGGTCTCGGCTATTTCCAGTTTAGGGGTCCTCCATGCTTTTGCAATTGTTTGTTTGGCTGCCGTAAACAATTGAGTGAGAAGTTTAAATTGTTTATATGTGATGTAATCTGGTTTTAGATTGAGCAAGGCCGTGGCTGGGTCAGGATGTATAGTGAAGCCAAATATTCTGGAGGCAGTTTCAAATATCTGTTCCCAGTATAATTGCATCAACGGGCAAGACCACCAAATGTGTAGGTGGGTGCCCGGGTCGGGACAGCCCCGGAAGCATTGGCCTGTTTGGTTTGGCGTAAATTTCGCCAATCTATAGGGAACGAGGTACCAACGGGTTAGAACTTTATAGTTGGTTTCTACCGCTAAAACATTTGGTGAAGAAGATTTTGTTATAGACCATATTTTGGACCAATCAGCCACATCGAATTCTCTTTCCAGGTCCTCCTCCCATTTACGTGCATAGGGTGGTTTGTCTAAACCTGGGTAAATTGTAATGTGGGTGTATATTGACGATATTAGTCCTCTTGAATGGGGGTCTTTTAAACATGCAGATTCAAATATTGTAAGTTGGGATAAAGGGGTGTCAGTAATTAACAAAGGTGCGTAAAAGTTTTTAATTTGGAGATATCTGAAAAGTTCAGAGTTCGGCAAGTTATAGGTGTCGCAAAGGGTAGGAAACGTATGAAAAGATGATGTAGAGGTTAGGTTATTAAGCCGAGTAATATTCAATGAATTCCATACCCTAAATGACTTGGGTGAGACCCATGCTGGGTAAAAAGCAGGGTTATTAAGGAATGATAAGAGAGGGTTGTGAGGTGATTGTAGCTGATGTTTAAATCTAAGGTTATCCCATACGGCTAAAAAGTGTTTTATAATAGGGTTACTTAGGGTTTTCCTTTCTTTAGGGAGGAGCCATAGTACATTGGATATAGATAGAGGGTCACATTCTGCTGCTTCTATTATTACCCATATAGGTATATCATCATTAGTGTGATATTTAGTGAGGCTGGCAATATGTGCCGCTCTATAATAATTAGCAAAATTAGGGAACCCAAGGCCTCCCTTAAGTTTCGGTAAATAAAGTGTATGTAACGATACACAGGGTTTTTTGAAGCCCCAGACATAATTTGATGTTTTTCTTTGGAGTATTCTAAGATAATAAGATGGGATAGGGATTGGTAAGACTCTAAATAAGTAGAGTATTTTAGGGAGAATTGTCATTTTGACTGCGTTAATTTTACCTATCCATGAAATTGGGAGATGTGTCCATTGTTGTAAAAGAGTTGTTATTTGTTTGAGGAGTGGGGGATAGTTTGCTGCAAAGAGATCTAAGTATGAGGCTGTTAGGTGAATCCCTAAATAGGGGATTGACCTCTCAGTCCATATGAAAGGAAGTGCAGTTTTGGCCGAGTCTGATTCTACTTTAGTGAGGGATATATCTAGGGCCATGGATTTTTTGGGGTTTATTGTAAGTCCCGAAATCACTGCAAATTTATCTAAAACAGATAGAAGATTAGGTCCAGAGACTTGTGGGGATGATAGAAATAGGAGCATGTCATCCGCAAATAGGCATAATTTATGATGGTATCCAGCTAATTTGATGCCTGTGATTGTTGGATCTGTGCGGATTCGTTGAGCTAGGGGTTCCATTAGGAGGGCGAATAGGAGGGGGGAGAGTGGACATCCCTGGCGCGTTCCTCTTTCTATATTAAAGGAATTAGATTTATAGCCTGCGTATTTTATATATGCAATTGGTTTGTTATAGAGTGCTTCTATCCATGTTAGGAAGTGAGGGCCAAAACCCCATTTTTGTAATGTGTAATTAAGGTACGGCCAGGCTATGGAGTCAAAGGCCTTTTTTATATCTAGGGACAGAAAACAGGAGGGTATACGTCGTTTTTTGGCTATGTGGGCTAGCAATACGGCCCGACGGACATTGTCTCCCGCCTGCCGCTTTGGCATGAATCCTACTTGATCCTTATGGATGAGCTTGCCTATTATTCTATTTAGTATTTTGGCCAATATTTTGGCTAAGAGTTTGATATCTAGGTTCAGAAGGGAAATTGGGCGAAAGTTTGTACATAGGGTATCATCCGTGAGAGGTTTTGGGATCATACAAATAATGGCGGTCAGGGTTTCCTGTCTAAAGGATTCTCCTTTCAATAGTACATTGAAGGCGTCTGCTAAGATTGGTGATAATATGTCTGTATAGGTTCTGTAATATAAAGCTGAGTAGCCATCTGGGTCTGGTCTCTTGTTTATTTTTAATTCTTTAATAGCCTTGGCGACATCTTCTGGTGAAATAATTTCTTCTAGGATTTTATTTTGGTCAGGGGAAAGTCCTGGCAAATGTAAGTCGGAGAAAAATGTATCTGCAGCTAGCGGGTCAAAGTTATTAGATGAAGCATATAATGAGGATAGGTGGGAATGAAATTTTTTGACTATTTTGTGAGGGTTGCATGTGTATACTTCCTTTGCTAGTTTTAGCCGAATTGGTTTAAAGGGTTTGTTTAGGGAGTTGAGTGTTCTTGCAAGGTATGTCCCGGGCTTAATTAGCTTTCATGAAGCGGTTAAATCTTGAGCGTTTATAGGATTTTTCTACGGCTTCTGTGAGAAATAAGTTGTATGCAGTACGGGTCTTGTCTAATCGGGATTTAGTTAATGTGGATGGATTTTCTTGATGGGATATAAAGGCCGTGTTAAAATCCATTTCCAGTTTACGGGCAAGGGTTTTCCGTTCTCGTTTAAATATAGCTGATTGTTTCTGGATTGTGTTGCGTATCACAGGTTTATGGGCTTCCCATAGAGTTAGCATACAAATTTCTGGGCTAGAGTTAAGGGTAATGTATTCTTTTATGTCTTGTTCAATAGTTTGGCGATAAGCTGGGTGTTTGAGTAGAATGTCTGGGAGATTCCAAGTACGATCATGGCCTTTGGGTAATAATGATTTAATGGAGGTGAGTACAGCATTATGGTAGGACCATGGAATGGGGACTATGTCTGCAGCAATGATTTCAGGGAGCATGCCTATAGTTAGAAATATATGATCAATCCTTGAAAATGTTTTGTGGGGATGGGAATAGTATGTGTATTTCCGTGTAGTGGGGTTGGCTTCTCTCCATGAATCTACTAAATTATGTTTGGATAGGATTTGTGAGAAGGACTTCTTGACATTTGTTTGTGATGGTGTGTACGGGGATTTATCCAGAAATGGGAGGAGGACCTGGTTGGAGTCACCACATAGCATAACTGTTCCTATTTTATGATCATTCACTACTTGTAATAAATGTGACATAAATGGATTGGGTTGGTTATTTGGTGCATAATAAGAAACTACAGTTATTGCGGTATCCACTATGTGGCCCGTAAGAATTAAGTATCGTCCTTCAGGATCTTTTATTTGTGATTGGAGTGTAAATGGGGTAGAACGATGGAAGGCTATGAGAGTACCCCGTTGCTTGGAGGCAGCCGAGGCCGTGTAGGTTTGCGGATAGAAATGGGATATAAATTTGGGTGTGGTGGTTTTTGTGAAGTGAGTTTCTTGTAAACAAACTATGTGTGCCTTTTTGGCATGAAATACGCGGAAGGCCTTGGTTAGTTTTTGAGGAATGTTCAGTCCCTGAACATTCAGGGACAAAATGTTTAATGGTGCCATGGTAGTAGGGTGGGTAAGGAGGACTTACCTGTTGCCAAGTTATTCGTGTTACTCAATGCGATCCGAGTGGACTCGAAGAGGGGGAAGGAAAGCAGATAGAAGATGAATACTAGAGTGATAGAATGGAATAAAATGTGACTGATTAGACAAAATAATACATATACTAACATAAAGACACATTTAAGTGTTTTCCGCAAGTGGGGGCAAAAATCCCCCACTGGGGAAATAGCGCCTCCGTCAGACTTCCACATGTTTTATGTGGTCGAATGAGGGAGGCAAAGTAGGGCGCACGGATCTCCCGTTCAAAGGGGGGAGAGCCATCTGAAAAGAATAATACGATAAAGAATAATTCGTTAACCTAATAATGCATATGAAAACTGTTAAGATTATAGGTAAATACTCCAGGGGAGGGACTATAGGGGTGACAAAAATCTAAGAAAATCTGCTGATTGCTCCAGGATCTCCTGGTGAGGAAGCTACCTAAACTAGAGGGGTGGTAATAAAGGGTGAGGATAGAGCAGGAATTGGGGGTCCTCCTTCACACACTAGGAGTAATAACTAAACTGTCGGCTAGGGGAAATAATAAAAAAGATCCCCAAAGGTAAATAATACTGTTGTTCTATTAGTTCCCATTCAGTAATATAAGATCAATCATTTGACTTACAAAGAGGGGGGGCTGGTAAAATAAGTATGACCTATGTTCTTCAATAGTCTAATGAACGTCAGGAGAAACTATATAATGTTCTTCTTCAAGAACCAGAAAATCTAGGATAGCAGGACTTTTGCTTACCCTAAGTTATGCTAAAAAAAAAAAAAAAAACTAGATCAAAAAAGACAAAAAAAGATAGAAAAAACTTCAACCGTATGCTGGTTAGCATTTTTAGTATTTAAGCTTAACTGGAAAACTATGAGCAATCAGTATAAGTGAAAAGGGACTGCATCTGGGGCAACACTTATTATTGTGCATTAGTTTGTTAATAAGTGCTGTGTGTTGCACAATATGTCTTCAAAAGGTCCATAGCAGGGTAAAGGCGAACTGGCTGATCTCTTTGAGGTTTCTGTCAGTCCATTGAGTCTTCTCTTTCCTGAGGAGGAGATGTATAACAACTTCTCTTGTGGGATGGATGATTTCCATTTTCCAAATTGGGTTGGGAGTGATGCCCTTTGGATGAAAGGGGCATTGCTCTACTCTGCAGAGAGGTATTTCTTGGATCTGGATCCATTAAATGTAGATCTATGAGTGTTTGTTGAAGTTCTTCATAGGTTCTGCAAGTGTATCTTTTCCCTTTATAGGCGAATCGTAAAGAGAATGGGAATCCCCATTGATATGGGATATCATGGCTTTGGAGTTCCTGAAGAAGGGGTTTTAATGCTCTTCTCTTAGAAATTGTAGTTTGGGACAGATCAGCAAACAGTTGGTATTCATGTCCTTGAAAATGTAACTGTTTTTTATCTCTGGCTGATGACAGAAGCAGTTCTTTTGTGCGGTAGTAGTGTAGTTTCACTATGATGTCCCGTGGAGGACCGTCAGGTTTTTTAGCAGCAAGTGCTCGATGAATTCTGTCAAATTCCATTCTTTCAATGGGAATGGCTGGTTGCAATTCCTGGAACAGTGCAGTAATTGTAGATTGCAGGTCAAGAATTGCCTCAGGGATACCCCTGATTCTCAAATTGGACCCCCTGTCCCTATTCTCATGGTCTTCTAGCTTGTTGTGAAGCAAGATATTTTCCTCTTTGAGATTTTCAAGTTCCATTGAATGTTCCAGAGAAATATTTTCTAAGTCCTCAGTTTTTATCTCTAAGGCCTCGTACACATGACCGATTTTCTCGGCAAGAACCAGCAAGAAACTTGCTGGCAGAGAGGTCTTGCCGAGTAAATCGGTCGTGTGTACGCTGCTATCGGGTTTCTCGTTGAGAAAACCGACAAGAAACCTCGACGAGAAAATAGAGAACCTGCTCTCTATTTCCTCGTCGAGATTCTCGTCGGCATGTTTCTCGACGAGAAAAGTGAGTGTGTGTACACTTACCTGTCCTCCCGGAAGCCCGCGCATGTTCGAAATGAATTCGACGCATGCGCGGTAGCTTCCTAGGCATACGTAGGGTATACCAAGATGGCGACGACGGCATCGAATGTGACGAGCGCAAGCTCGACGTAGTCGATGACGTCACCGCGTATGCTCCTTTCAAAGAACCGCGGGTTCTTTGAAACGAGCGTGTGTACACTCGGCCGGGACAAGTTTCTTGTCCAAGAATCTCGTCGAAAAAAACGACATGTTTTTTTCAACGAGAATCTCGGCCGTGTGTACGAGGCCTAAGGCAGCTGTACGCTTACCAATTTCCCTTATCTCTCTTGTGAGGTTTGAGGTAATTTGGTCAGATGTCTGCTTTAGTGCTTTATGGAGCATATTTTCAAATTGTTTAAATATGGCTGGAGTTATTTGTGAGGTCTGAGAAGAGTCTTGTATGGTAAATAAATCATTGTCAGAGTCAGCTGAGAATATAGGCTGTGACAGGTTTAACTTGTGTGAGCGCATAGAAGCTGTGAATGAGGCAGAGGATTGTGCCCCTTTAGTCCCAGTTCTCCCCTTAGGAGCTTTCATGACAGGATTTTTTAACTTGGTACCGCTCCCTCTCTGAGCCATAATTCTGCCCACAAAATGGACTACAGGGTCCCTGGTACTTGTTCTACCCCTCTGGTATGTAATTATACTTGCGGGTTAACGCTGGTTACCGGCTCTCCCCACGAATGGTACGGAGCTCTAGCTCTGCATTACCGTACCGCTAGACTCCGCGCATGCGCCCCCTCTTCTCAGACTTTCAATCATATTTCTGTTTACACATCAATTTTTTAAGCCGTTTGAAGGCAGATCATCTTCAAACAATATACCACATATTTAAGAACCATTTAGGCTATCATATTATGCTCTAAACATTATTTCCATGCGCATTTCCCATGCTTCTACCATGACCACTGATTTAGACGGTCGCTGTTCTCTGTGACCCATAGTGAATTTGCCTTTGTGACTACTTTTTTGACGATTTTGACCATGCATTCGCCGACTAGGCGTTATAGTGAATTATTTTAACAAAACTAAAACCCGCGCTAACAGACTGTGCAGTGATAATTGATTGAAGTGAATAAATAAATAAATAGCTCCGCAGCTGCTGCAACAAAAGGTCTAACACCTCAACACAATGAAAAAAATAGGTATTTGCAGCGCTTGCAGAAAGGTATATAAACAAAAGGAAATGTGTCACAAACACTTGTATCACAAACATCTATAAGTGAATAGCTTACTACCATATGACATATAATCAATTAATGGTGTATCCACTGTGCTCATAAATGAAAATATGTGAAAACAATAAGTGAACAAACTTTAAAGTTCATTAAATAGCAGCTGTACCAATCCTGGAGAACTGAGTGTTTCCACACCAGAAATCAGATGTTGGTTCCTTGATAAAAATTCCTCTCTTATGGCCCCACTCATCAGATAGGGGAATAATATAAATACGAGATCTCACCAACTAAAGTCCAGACAAACTTCATCTCATGTAGATAGGCTCCATAGTATCAGCAGCAAAGGCATTTAAGTGACCATAAGGAAAGAAAGGAAAAAAAAACACTCATGTGAAGTACCGCTAGTGAACAGACAGCATGGCGCTGCTAGCAAAGAGACTCACAGGACTGCAGTGATAAACGAGCGTCAGTGTTCTTCCGGGTACACAGCGTGCGTTCCACCGAAACCGGATGTAGCGTCACTGGTTCTGGGTTGGCCAGAAATTGCGTCAACGCGTTTCGCCCCTCCTCCAGGGCATCATCAAGGACATCACTTCCGGCCAAGAAAGTAAAAATGTATATGCGCCGAGGTCTCCGCCTCTTTACAAACAAACCAATTATAATAACAACAGAACCTCTAGGCGTAAAAAAACGCCCACTTCCTGATCACATCATTGCCCATCACTTGTCAAGAAAAACAACTTTATTATAACATAACATTGACAATGACAGCAATAGAAACGATCCGATGGAAGTTCATTTAAACAATAAAATACAATTATTTCATTATAAAAATCGATATAAACATAAAAATTATAAAAAATTCATTAAAAAAAATTCTAAAATGATGCAATTAGATAGGGACTGATTGTAAAACATGGTTAAATTATAATAGACTAATAGATATTTCGCTGGTGGACATACACATAAAAAATGAATGAATGTAAAAATAAAAAATAATAAAATATAAAATATAAAAAATAAAAAATAAATAATAAAAAATACAAAATAAAAAATAAAAAATAAAAAATAAAGAATAAAAAATAAAAAATAAAAAATAATAAAAAATAAAAAATGAAAATGAAAATATGTGTGTGTCCAGCAACATCACCAATTGGATAAGAAACAATTTAAATCCAGTTCGATGTTGAGGCCATTCGGGCTTAAAGTGCCCAGCCTATGTATCCACTGGGTTTCATTACGTGAAATTGCTTGTTTGAGATTGGAACCTCTCCAATGAGCTTCCACTTTATCAATTCCACAAAACTTCAATCCTCTCGGATCTCTGTTATGGAATAATCTGAAATGATTAGACAAGCTATGATGTTTAAACCCTTTCTTTATTCTATTTACATGTTCCCTTAACCTAACACCTAATTTTCTTGTGGTTCTTCCCACATAGTGGAGCCCACATGGGCAAGATAATAGGTAGGTTACATGAGTTGTTCCACAAGTAATGAATTTTTTTATTTCATAAGTCTTGCCATGAATAGAAAAATGAGTGTTTTTTTTTTTCACCCTGTGTCTGGAGGTGCGACAGATCACACATCTCCCACAGCTAAAAAAACCTGTCTGATCTAGAAAAGTAAAAGTTTTCCTGGTTGGGTTTACAACATTATGTGCCAATTTTAGCCTCAACGTGGGAGGTTTTGTATAAATAAAATTGGGTGCACCCAATGTAAATAGAATAAAGAAAGGGTTTAAACACCATAGCTTGTCTAATCATTTCAGATTATTCCATAACAGAGATCCGAGAGGATTGAAGTTTTGTGGAATTGATAAAGTGGAAGCTCATTGGAGAGGTTCCAATCTCAAACAAGCAATTTCACGTAATGAAACCCAGTGGATACATAGGCTGGGCACTTTAAGCCCGAATGGCCTCAACATCGAACTGGATTTAAATTGTTTCTTATCCAATTGGTGATGTTGCTGGACACACACATATTTTCATTTTTTATTTTTTATTTTTTATTCTTTATTTTTTATTTTTTATTTTATTTTTTATTTATTTTTTTTTTATTATTTTTTTTTTTTTTTTCTTATTTATTTTTTATATTTTTTTTTTTTTTTTTTTACATTCATTAATTTTTTATGTGTATGTCCACCAACGAAATATCTATTAGTCTATTATAATTTAACCATGTTTTACAATCAGTCCCTGTCTAATTGCATCATTTTAGATTTTTTTTTAATTAATTTTTTATAATTTTTATGTTTATATCGATTTTTATAATGAAATAATTGTATTTTATTGTTTAAATGAACTTCCATCGGATCGTTTCTATTGCTGTCATTGTCAATGTTATGTTATAATAAAGTTGTTTTTCTTGACGAGTGATGGTGTCATGGAGGTCCTGCCAGAAGCAGGCGTCCTGGTCTTCCTGATTCTCGGTTGCGCATGCTCCGCCCTGCAGGTGGCGCCAGAGGGGCTATTTAAACCTGTCAATCGCAGACAGTCCCTGCTGTCTGCTCTACAGCGTTGAGTACCTGAAAACCTGATCTGAAGACTTACCTGTGTTTGACCCGGCCTGCCTGTGACTTCTCCAGTTTTCTGCCTGCATCCGACCCCTGGCTTGTTGTGACCTCTCCTCTGTCTGATCCCTCTGTACCTTGCTGCCAGCCAGTTAACCGACCCAGCTTGTCTGACCAAGCTCACTGTTCCTAGTTCCGGTCCAGTCTGCTAAGCTGATCCAGTTTGCTGAGTTCCTGTGTTCCTGGTTCCAGTCCAGTCTGCTAAGCTGATCCAGTCTGCTGAGTTCCTGTGTTCCTGGTTCCGGTCCAGTCTGCTAAGCTGATCCAGTTTGCTGAGTTCCTGTGTTCCTGGTTCCGGTCCCGTCTGCTGAACGAATCCAGTTTGCTGAGTGTTCCTGATTCCAGTTCGACCTGCTGTGTTCCAGTGTGCCTACCAAGTCTGCATACTTACCTTCACCTTGGTTGATCCTGCCAGGCACTCGTACCCCTCCTACCTCCGCGCCTGCTGTTACCTTACCAGGGGCCGCTGGTGGGAGCCGTAAGGGAGGCCTTCCTCTGCAAGACCGGGCTCATCACCGCTAGGTACGTGACAGTAGCAGACAGCCATGTCTGAGCCCGAGCAGGGAGCCTCACCTATGGAGGAACTATGTCGGCACCTGGCAGGATTGGCTGAAGCGGTCAAGAACCTCCAGCAAGGCTACACCCATCTGGAAGAACAAGTGCAGGTCCTCTCCAACCCCTCTGGAGCCCAAGGGGGATCCCATACCTCTACCTCCACTGCTGGGGCAGGATCCTCACCCACAGTTGTCATGCTTCCTCCGGAGCCCAGGGTCCCTACACCCGAAAGATTCTCCGGGGATCGAAGCAAGTTTAGGGCTTTTCGTAATTCCTGCGAACTCTACTTCGCTCTGCAGCCTCGCACCTTCTCCTTGGAAGCCACCAAGGTGGGCTTTGTGATGTCCCTGCTTTCCGGAGACCCTCAGAGCTGGGCCCACCGTCTCTTGGAACGGAAAGATATGGCGTTAAACAACCTTACTGCCTTCTTCGACGCCATGGCTCAGCTATATGAAGATTCCCAGCTCTCAGTAACCGCAGAGACCGCCTTGCGCACCCTTCAGCAGGGGCGCAGAGCAGCAGAGGACTACGTAGCGGAATTTAGACGGTGGAGCGCAGATACCAGTTGGAATGACGCCGCCCTCCGCCATCAGTTCCGCATAGGTCTGTCCGACCCTCTGAAGGACGAGCTCACTAGGGTTGGCATACCACCAACCCTGAATTCACTAATTGACTTAACAATCCAGATCGACCTACGTCTCAGGGAACGAAGGGCTGAGAGGTCCACGGGCTTCTCCCGCCCGACCTGGATGCTTCCCCGGGCTCCCAGCCATCTGCACCCAGCACCTGTTGCACCTCCAGCCGCTACATCTGACATACCTGAGCCCAGGCAGCTCGGAGTGCTTCGTCCTACCCTCTCCCCTTGGTACCGGAACTATTTCAGAGACTGGGAACAGCCATCATTTTTACCAAACTTGATCTCCGCGGAGCCTACAATCTGGTCCGCATCAAGGAGGGGGATGAGTGGAAGACCGCTTTCCGCACCCGATTCGGACATTTCGAGTACCGGGTAATGCCCTTCGGGTTGTGCAACGCCCCTGCCACTTTCCAGTATTTCATTAACGATGTGCTCCGGGACTTCCTAGATCTCTTTGTCATTGTCTACCTAGACGATATACTAATTTTTTCTTCCTCCCTTGATTCCCACCGCAGGCACGTCAGAAGTGTGTTGGCTCGGCTTCGCCAGCACGGCCTGTATGCGAAGGCCGAGAAGTGTGAATTTGAGCTGGAAAGTATATCGTTCTTGGGACTAATTATCTCCAGCGAGGGCATCAAGATGGACCCTCAAAAGATTGCTGCAATCCTGGACTGGCCAGTCCCGGCGGACAAGAAGGGGATCCAACGTTTCGTTGGATTCGCCAACTTCTACCGCAAATTCATCAGAGGGTTCTCAGCCATCATCGCACCCATCACCCAGCTGACCAAACAAGGGATCCGTTTCCACTGGTCCCCTGAGGCCCAAAAGGCCTTTGAGGCCCTGAAGGGTCTCTTTACCTCTGCCTCTATCTTGAAGCACCCAGATTCCTCATTACCATTCGTCCTGGAGGTAGATGCCTCGGAAATTGCGGTAGGAGCAATACTGTCCCAAAGACAGGGGACCAGAGCCTTGCTCCACCCAGTAGCTTTTTTCTCTCGCAAGTTATCTGCGGAAGAGAGGAACTACGACGTGGGGGATCGGGAATTGCTGGCGATCAAGTCCGCATTAGAGGAGTGGCGTTATCTGTTGGAGGGGGCTGCCCACCCGATTCTGATATTCACCGACCACAAGAACCTGGAGTACCTGAAGGCAGCGAAAAGGCTAAAACCACGACAAGCCAGGTGGGCGCTCTTCTTCTCCCGGTTCTCCTTCCATGTCACTTACCGTCCCGGTTCCAAGAACATTAAGCCCGATGCCCTCTCTCGGATGTTCCATAAGTCTAAGGAAACCTCTCCTCCAGACACCATTCTTGCTCCTGGAAACTTCCTTCTGCTTCAGGAAGACCTACTCTCCCGGATCAAGCAAGCCTCCACTGGGCAGAGACTCCCCTCCGAACCGGAATTGCAGGCCAAAGATGGGCTGTTTTGGTACCAGAACAGGATCTACGTACCTGAAGAGCTGAGAATAACCGTACTGGAACTCTGCCACGACCATGCCCATGCCAGGCACTTTGGCGTTGCCAAGACCACCGACTTGGTACAGCGTACCTTTTGGTGGCCTCGGCTCCGCGAGAACTGTAGGAAGTTTGTGGAGTCCTGCATAGTTTGTACTTGAAACAAGGGTTACAAATCCAAGGCCTGGGGACTACTGAGACCCCTACCCGTCCCAGACAGACCCTGGAAAATGCTGCCCATCGACTTTATCGTCGAGTTGCCTCCGGCTGAGAGTCACACCACTATCTTCGTGATAGTAGACTGTCTATCCAAGATGGCACATTTCATTCCCATGAAGGGGACTCCCTCAGCTCCCGAAACTGCACAGGTGTTCATCAGAGAGGTCGTCAGACTCCACGGGGTACCAGCCAATATTGTCTCCGACCGAGGGGTACAATTTACCTCCCGGTTTTGGAGATCCCTCTGCAAGGCTCTGGAGATAGAATTGTCACTTTCCTCTGCTTACCATCCCAGACCAATGGACAGACTGAGAGGACTAACCAGACCCTTGAGCAGTACCTGCGCTGCTTCTCTTCATTTGCTCAGAATGACTGGGTTTCCCTGCTCCCATTGGCCGAGTTTGCCTATAACAACTCTAAGCATTCCGCTACCAAGCAGTCCCCATTCTTCGCAAACTACGGTTTCAATCCTACATTCCTGCCCAATTCCCTTCCTGAATGTACGGTGCCCGCAGTCCAGGAAAAGTTGAACTTCTTTTCATCCAACAACCAACTTCTGCAGGAAACCATGACCAAGACTCAGGAACACAACAAAACAATTTTTGACAGGAAGAGACGGGGTGAATTAATGCTGGCACCCGGCGACCAAGTATGGTTATCCACTTTAAACTTGAGGATGGCATGTCCCTCTAAGAAACTGGGCCCCAAATTCTTAGGGCCGTTTCCAGTCAAAAGGAAAATCAATGAAGTGGCTTACGAACTGGAGCTCCCTGACTCCCTCAAGATCCATCCGGTCTTCCATGTATCTCTGCTGAAGCCCTCGGTTCCCAACCCATTTCCAGGCCGAAGTCCGGCTCTCCCTGATCCTGTCATTGTAGACGGGGAGGAGGAATTCGAAGTGGAAGCCATTATGGATTTTAGTAGAAGGAATAACCAGAACCAATTCCTGATTAAGTGGAAGGGCTATGGACCCGAAGAAAACTCTTGGGAGCCTGAGGAGAACATCCATGCTAGAAGCCTGGTGCAGTCCTTCAAGAGATCTCACCCTGAGAAGTTTGCCCGGATGGGCATCCGGAGGCTGCCCCTTGGGGGGGGGCAATGTCATGGAGGTCCTGCCAGAAGCAGGCGTCCTGGTCTTCCTGATTCTCGGTTGCGCATGCTCCGCCCTGCAGGTGGCGCCAGAGGGGCTATTTAAACCTGTCAATCGCAGACAGTCCCTGCTGTCTGCTCTACAGCGTTGAGTACCTGAAAACCTGATCTGAAGACTTACCTGTGTTTGACCCGGCCTGCCTGTGACTTCTCCAGTTTTCTGCCTGCATCCGAAACCTGGCTTGTTGTGACCTCTCCTCTGTCTGATCCCTCTGTACCTTGCTGCCAGCCAGTTAACCGACCCGGCTTGTCTGACCAAGCTCACTGTTCCTAGTTCCGGTCCAGTCTGCTAAGCTGATCCAGTTTGCTGAGTTCCTGTGTTCCTGGTTCCAGTCCAGTCTGCTAAGCTGATCCAGTCTGCTGAGTTCCTGTGTTCCTGGTTCCGGTCCAGTCTGCTAAGCTGATCCAGTTTGCTGAGTTCCTGTGTTCCTGGTTCTGCTGAACAATTCCAGTTTGCTGAGTGTTCCTGATTCCAGTTCGACCTGCTGTGTTCCAGTGTGCCTACCAAGTCTGCATACCTACCTTCACCTTGGTTGATCCTGCCAGGCACTCGTACCCCTCCTACCTCCGCGCCTGCTGTTACCTTACCAGGGGCCGCTGGTGGGAGCCGTAAGGGAGGCCTTCCTCTGCAAGTCCGGGCTCATCACCGCTAGGTACGTGACAGATGTATGATCAGGAAGTGGGTGTTTTTTTACGCCTAGAGGTTCTGTTCTTATTATAATTGTTTTGTTTGTAAAGAGGCGGAGACCTCGGCGCATATACATTTTTACTTTCTTGGCCGGAAGTGATGTCCTTGATGATGCCCTGGAGGAGGGGTGAAACGTGTTGACGCAATTTCCGGCCAACCCAGAACCAGTGACGCTACTTCCGGTTTCGGTGGAACGCACGCTGTGTACCCGGAAGAACACTGACGCTCTTTTATCACTGCAGTCCTGTGAGTCTCTTTGCTAGCAGCGCCATGCTGTCTGTTCACTAGCGGTACTTCACATGAGTGTTTTTTTTCCTTTCTTTCCTTATGGTCACTTAAATGCCTTTGCTGCTGATACTATGGAGCCTATCTACATGAGATGAAGTTTGTCTGGACTTTAGTTGGTGAGATCTCGTATTTATATTAATCCCCTATCTGATGAGTGGGGCCATAAGAGAGGAATTTTTATCAAGGAACCAACATCTGATTTCTGGTGTGGAAACACTCAGTTCTCCAGGATTGGTACAGCTGCTATTTAATGAACTTTAAAGTTTGTTCACTTATTGTTTTCACATATTTTCATTTATGAGCACAGTGGATACACCATTAATTGATTATATGTCATATGGTAGTAAGCTATTCACTTATAGATGTTTGTGATACAAGTGTTTGTGACACATTTCCTTTTGTTTATATACCTTTCTGCAAGCGCTGCAAATACCTATTTTTTTCGTTATAGTGAATTAGGCCCAACATGACAAATCTCTAAGTTCTATGCTATAACATTACATGTGTAGCGACCTCACCCCTCTCACCCCTTCTCATTCTCGGCTTGTCTTTCTTTGTCTAGGGGTGTTAGTGCTGGGGGGAGGGATGAGATACACCACGACCCATGTCCTCCATGGTGAAGATGTGAAGGCCAGAAAGATCGATCTTTGTGTAGGTGTCCTAGAGTCAAGTCCTGTCCTTCGTCCCTGACTCCTTTGCTCCTAGTAACCAGAGTTCCACACAGTGAATAGGTCCAACACAGTTTTATTCTTCTCGCAAATAAACACACAGCACGGTTAAGTTGGATTCTTTTGCAACAACTTGGTAGTAATGGGAATAGGTCAAGGCACAATCCTTTCCCTTCTCTTGCCAACCACTGTGGTATCACCAGTGGCGAATAGTCACTGCCACTGACTATGTGAAGTAGAACGTGAATTACCTTCGCTAGCACGGCCCCTGTCAGGGGAAGGATATCCGTCCAAGGGAGATACCGGAGGCCTCTCTGTCACCAGCGATGCTGCACCGGACTCTCCAGAGAAGTTCCGCACCCCAGATCTCACGAACTCAGACACGGGCACCCAAGGAGTTAGGGCCCCCTCGGATTCCTCCACCCTCGCGGAACTCAGTCGAAGGTACTGAGCCCCAGGTATCCGCCATAGTACCTCACCCCAGGCTAAAGGTGCCTGAGATGGACTCCATCTCCGCTCCAGCCAGGTCAAAGGCACCTGGGCCCGGAACACCGGAACGCCAGCACCCAAGCTGAAGGTGCCTGGGTGCAGCCGCGTCCTCCGACTCTGCACTCTGAACCCCGTGGTAAGGGCATCCGCCCCTTTTATCTCCTCTCCCTTTGCGTCATTGCCGGTTCCCTGCCCCACTGTACCAGCTCCAGGGGAGGACAAAAAGGCACAGTCTTGCGGTGTGAGTTCACCTCCGGCCCCCGGCAACAACGCCACCTATAGGCCCAGGGAACCTCACACCACCAGAGTCCTCCAAGAACCATAAAAGGGCCTCAGATCCCCTAGCAATCAGTGCATCTGGGTTACACTACCACCCAGATGCTTCCCCTAAATTCAAATACCCGCTAAACATGGAATAACTGAATCCCAGAATAGAACCAACATATTTAAGCGATGTTTTTCTTATTTGAAAAATGTTGGTCTTCTTCTCCACGCCCTCCTCAATATGGACAAACTGAGTACCGTATAAACTCGAGTATAAGCCGAGTTTTTCAGCACATTTTTTGTGCTGAAAATGCCCCCCTCGGCTTATACTCGAGTCACCTTTTTGCGCCTGATCTCCCGAAATTTGGGGACCCGGTACCGGCCGGCCGTAGGCCCCCTGGACCTCAAACTTGGCACACATGTAGCCCCACTCTTCCTATACAAGCAATGTTTGTTGCCTGGGGGACCTACGACCGGGGAGCACCGATTTTTTAAACCCGGGCACCCCTTCCATAGACTCCCATGTTAAACTGTAATTTCTCTGGTAAATTGGGGACCTGGTACCGGCCGGTAGTAGGTTCTCTGATCCCGAAACTTGGCACACATGTAGCCCCATTTCTCCTCTACAAGTGTGCAAAGTTTTTTGTTTAGAGGACCTACGGCCAGGGAGCACCGATTTTTCAAACCCCGGCACCCCATTTATAGACTCCCATGTTAAACTGTCATTTCTCCAGTGATTTTGGGGACCCAGTACCAGCCAGTGGTAGGTCCTCTAAACCCAAAACTTAGCACACATATAGCTCCATTTCTTCTCTAAAAGTGTGCAAAGTATTTTGTTTAGAGGACCTACGGCCAGGGAGCACCGATTTTTCAAACCCGGGCACCCCTTCCATAGACTCCCATGTTAAACTGTCATTTCTCCAGTGACTTTGGGGACCCAGTACCAGCCAGTGGTAGGTCCTCTGATCCCAAAACTTAGCACACAAATAGCCCCATTTCTTCTCTACAAGTGTGCAAAGATTGTTATTTGGGGGACCTACGGCCGGGGAGCACCGATTTTTCTAATCTGGGCACCCCTTCTATAGACTCCCATGTTAAACATCAGTCTAGTCATGGACACAGTGAGGCATGGGCACAGTGAGGCATGGGCACAGTGAGGCATGGGCACAGTGAGGCATGGACACAGTGAAGCATGCACATGGACACAGTGAGGCAAAGTGAGGCACAGTGAGGCATGCAGATGGACACCCTAGGCTTATACTCGAGTCAATAAGTTTTCCCAGTTTTTTGTGGTAAAATTAGGTGCCTCGGTTTATATTCAGGTCGGCTTATACTCGGGTATATACGGTATCTTAAGAGGTATTTAGAATTTAAAGTCAGGATCTGATGCCTTGATGGGGTCTTCTCTATTACATTTGATGTTCTAATATCTAATTGTGCAGTGGGCATGGAACAGATGTTATTTGAGATCGTTCGCTTGGTAGTCATTAGGAAATGTAAGGCATAGTTGATATTTAGAGCTGGGGTTCAAGAAATGCAATAAAGAAAGACGTGGAAATGTGTAGGTAGAAGACCAAAGAAGGATTCTCTTGATGGTAAGGGAAAGCTGAGAAGTGCTGAAAAGCTGAGAATGCATCTGAGAGTTTTGCCAGTTATAATTACTATTAGACATAAAGACTCTCTTCTTCCTCTCCTTTTCCAAGAGAGACAAAGAATAGACACTTCAGGTGCTCTCCATTATTATTAGAACTTTATTAAAACAAGTGCATACAATATTTTCACATAAAAAGTGTGCATGCAGCTTTAAGAGCATTCACATGGCCAACCAAACATACATCCTCCACACAGGTTCTACATCAGCGGTTCTTGGACCAGATGGTGTGATGACATAATGCGCTGCTCTCCACCTGGAGTCTCATGCCGCGTACACACGACCGTTTTTAACGACGAGAAAAATTTCATTTTTTAATATGGTCATTAACCACTTAAGCCCCGGACCATTTGGTAGCTAAAGGACCAGAGGTGAATTCAGAATTTTGCACTGCGCTGCTTTAACTGTAAATTGTGCGGACATGCAATGTTGTACCCAAACGAAATTTGCGTCCTTTTCTTCCCACAAATAGAGCTTTCTTTTAATGGTATTTGATTGCCTCTGCGATTTTTATTTTTTGCGATATAAACGGAAATTTTGAAAAAAAATGATATTTTCTACTTTTTGTTATAAGAAAAATCGAATAAACTCAATTTTAGTCATACATTTAGGCCAAAATGTATTCAGCCACATGTCTTTAGTAAAAAAAATGTCAATAAGCGTATATTTATTGGTTTGCGCAAAAGTTATAGCGTTTACAAACTAGGGTACATTTTCTGGAATTTACACAGCTTTTAATTTATGACTGCCTATCTCATTTCTTGAGGTGCTAAAATTACAGGGCAGTACAAACCCCCCCCAAATGACCCCATTTTAGAAAGTAGACACCCCAAGGAAATTGCTGAGAGGCATGTTGAGCCCATTGAATATTTTTTTTTTGTCCCAAGTGATTGAATAATGACAAAAAAAAATAAAAAATTACAAAAAGTTGTCACTAAATGATATATTGCTCACACATGCCATGGTTATATGTGGCATTGCACCCCAAAATACATTCTGCTGCTTCTACTGAGTACGGGGATACCACATGTGTGGGACTTTTTAGGAGCCTAGCCACGTACGGGACCCCGGAAACCAAGCACCGCCTTCAGGATTTCTAAGGGCGCAAATTTTTGATTTCACTCCTCACTACCTATCACAGTTTTGAAGGCCATAAAATGCCAAAATAGCACAAAACCCCCCCAAATGACCCCATTTTAGAAAGTAGACACCCCAAGGAAATTGCTGAGAGGCCTGTTGAGCCCATTGAATATTTTTTTTTTGTCCCAAGTGATTGAATAATGACAAAAAAAAAAAAAATACAAAAAGTTGTCACTAAATGATATATTGCTCACACATGCCATGGTTATATGTGAAATTGCACCCCAAAATACATTCTGCTGCTTCTCCTGAGTATGGGGATACCACATGTGTGGGACTTTTTAGGAGCCTAGCCACGTACGGGACCCCGGAAACCAAGCACCGCCTCCAGGATTTCTAAGGGCGCAAATTTTTGATTTCACTCCTCACTACCTATCACAGTTTTGAAGGCCATAAAATGCCAAAATAGCACAAAACCCCCCCAAAAGACCCCATTTTGGAAAGTAGACACCCCAAGCTGTTTGCTGAGAGGCATGGTGAGTATTTTACAGCTCTCATGCATTTTTGAAAATGAAGAAAGAACATTTTTTTTTTTTTCAATTTTCAAGATCTGCAAAATACTCACAATACCTCTCAGCAAATAGCTTGGGGTGTCTACTTTCCAAAATGGGGTCATTTGGGGGGGTTTTGTGCCATCTGGGCATTCCATGGCCTCTGAAACTGTGATAGGCAGTGAGAAGTGAAATCAAAAATTGACACCCTTAGAAAGCCTGAAGGCAGTGATTGGTTTTTGGGGTCCCGTACGCGGCTAGGCTCCCAAAAAGTCTCACACGTGGTATTCCCGTACTCAGGAGAAGCAACAGAATGTATTTTGGGGTGTAATTCCACATATGCCCATGGCATGTTTGAGCAATATATCATTTAGTGACAACTTTGTGCAAAAAAAAAAAAAAAATTATTTTTTCCGCAACTTGTGTCAACATATAAAATATTCCATGGACTCGACATGCCTCTCAGTATATAGCTTGGGGTGTCTACTTTCCAAAATGGGGTCATTTGGGGGGGTTTTGAACTGTTCTGGCATTTTATACACAACATTAGGAAGCTTACATCCACTCTTCTAACCACTTGAAGACAAAGCCCTTTTTGACACTTTTTGTTTACATGAAAACATATTTTTTTTGCAAGAAAATTATGTTGAACCCCCAAACATTATATATATTTTTAAAGCAAAGGCCCTACAGAATAAAATGGTGGGTGTTGCATTTTTTTTTCTACACAGTATTTGCGCAGCGATTTTTCAAACGCATTTTTTGGGGAAAAAATACACTATATTGCACAAATGTTTGATGAAATAAAAAAGATGATCTTAGGCCAAGTACATAGATACCAAACACGACATGCTTTAAAATTTCGCACAAACGCGCATTGACGACAAACTACATACATTTTTAAAAGCCTTTAAAAGCATTTACAGGTTACCCCGTTAGATTTACAGAGGAGGTCTACTGCTAAAATTACTGCCCTCGATCTGACCTTCGCGGTGATACCTCACATGCATGGTGCAATTGCTGTTTACATATGACGCCAGACCGAGGCTTGCGTTCGCCATTGGGCAAGAGCAGGGCAGGACAGGGGTGCTTTTTTTTTTTTTTTTTATTATTAATTTTGCTTTTTTATTTTATTTTTAAACTGTTGCTTCCATATTTATTTATTTTTATCACTTTTATTGTTATCTCAGGGAATGTAAATATCACCTATGATAGCAATAGGTAATGACAGGTACTCTTTTTTGAAAAAACTGGGGTCTATTGGACCCTAGATCTTTCCTCTGCCCTCAAAGCATCTGACCACACCAAGATCGGTGTGATAAAATGCTTTCCCAATTTCCCAATGGCGCTTTTTATATCCGGGGGGGGACATTCCCTCCCACTGCTTGTAAAAGCAGTCCAGAGGCTAATTAGCCACTAGGATTGCTTTTACATGAAAGCCGGCCGCTGGCTGAAAAGAATGATACCAAGATGATACCTAAACCCGTAGGCATCATTCTGGTATAAACATTCAAAATCCAGCAACATACCAGTACGTTGCTGGTCCTTGTTGGACATGTATTGTAATCTTTTTTTTCATGCAGCCTGTTGGCTGAACGAAAAAAAAAAGATTGATCGGTGGGTATGCCCACCATTAGAATACCGCCCTTCATCCACCCACTTCTAATGATGGGCATACATGCACCATTTATATATGCCGAAGCATGGGGGCATCTTCTCGCAAAAGTTATGCCGCGTACACATGGTCAGACTTTTCCACGGGCAAGCCTCCGTCGGAATTTCGACCGTATGTACGCGGCATTAGGAGCAAAATCGCTCCTCCGCTCCTGCTGCCCCAATGCTTCGGCATATATGCTTTTTTTATTTAACTGTGGTGGTGAAATCACCTCCTACAGCACTGGAGTCGCAGGGATCAGGCCTGTCTCTGCGAACGCTGCAGTTATGTGTGTTGTGTTTTGTAAGTGACAGTGATCGATCGATACTGCACTTGGGTGGCCTGGGCTGGACAGAGGGGCAAAACGCAGGTGCTAGCAGGTATCTGGGCTGATCCCGCTAACACTGCGTTTTTGGGAACCCTAAACTGCTGGGGACGCTAGTATAGATCAGATCAGATCAGATATTGAGCTGATCAGATACTATACCACTAAGGGGGGTGTATGCTTCACGCGTGGGTGTTAGTGCTACTGGCACTAACCTGACGCTGCCTGGGGTGTGACGCAGACCCTCTCTGATGCTAAAACCTAATTGATATCACCCGCCGGGCGATCAGGGGGCTAAACCTTTATTGGGTTATATACGGCGGGTGCCCTGACACTATAAAAAGCAAACTAACTAACCAGCGTCACCCGTAACACTTATATGATGATCACTGGTGAAAGGGTTAACTAGGGGCAATTAGGGGGTTAAAACCTTTATTAGGTAATATATGGGGGTACCTGACGCTATATAAAAACCTGACAGCGAACCTAAAAAAAAATTACTGGCTACCTATCGGCGTCACCGACACTAAGACAACGATCATAAAAACGATCGCTTAGCGACAGTGGTGATAGGGGGTGAAAGGGTTACCTGGGGGGCGATCAGGGGGTTAAACCTTTATTAGATAATATATGGGGGTACCTGACGCTATAAAAACCTGCGGCAAACCTAAAAAAAATTACTGGCTACCGATCAGCATCACCGACGCTAAGACATCGATCAGAAAAATGATCGCATAGCGACGGCGGTGCTAGGGGGTGAAAGGGTTACCTGGGGGGTGATCAAGGGGGTTAAACCTTTATTAGGTAATATATGGGGGTACCCGACGCTATAAAAACCTGCAGCGAACCTAAAACAAATTACTGGCTACCGATCAGCATCGCCGACGCTAAGACATCGATCAGAAAAATTATCGCTTAGTGACAGTGGTGATAGGGGGTGAAAGGGTTACCTGGGGGGCGATCAAGGGGGTTAAACCTTTATTAGGTAATATATGGGGGTACCCGACGCTATAAAAACCTGCGGCGAACCTAAAAAAAATTACTGGCTACCGATCAGCATCACCGACGCTAAGACATCGATCAGAAAAATGATCGCATAGCGACGGCGGTGCTAGGGGGTGAAAGGGTTACCTGTGGGGTGATCAAGGGGGTTAAACCTTTATTAGGTAATATATGGGGGTACCCGACACTATAAAAACCTGCGGCGAACCTAAAAAAAATTACTGGCTACCGATCAGCATCGCCGACGCTAAGACATCGATCAGAAAAATTATCGCTTAGTGACAGTGGTGATAGGGGGTGAAAGGGTTACCTGGGGGGCGATCAAGGGTGTTAAACCTTTATTAGGTAATATATGGGGGTACCCGACGCTATAAAAACCTGCGGCGAACCTAAAAAAAATTAGTGGCTACCGATCAGCATCACCGACGCTAAGACATCGATCAGAAAAATGATTGCTTAGTGACGGCGGTGCTAGGGGGTGAAAGGGTTATCTGGGGGGTGATCAGGGGGTTAAACCTTTATTAGGGGGGGTTAGGGGGCTACACTGGACCTAAAACTAAATGTAGTGACACTTTTACAGTCACAAATGTCACTGATTGCAGTGATCACTAAATAAATGGTCACTGCAATCAGTGACACTGTGACTGGGGGCTGGGGGGTGATCTGGGGGTGTCTGGGGGGGCCTTGGGGGGCGATTTATGTGCCTATGTGTCCTGGTGTCAGTGTGCTGTTTTGTGTACTAACCTGCATCTTCTCCTGTACGGCGCTCGGTATATGTGAGCGCCGCAGGAGAGATGACATCACTTCCTCCTGCCTGGCAGGCAGAGGAAGCTCTCTCATTCGCCGGGAGCGATTGAGAGGGGGTGGCCGGAATCGAACGGCCGTCCCCTCATGCCGGATCGCTCCCGATGGTAAAACGACCACCCACTGTAAAGAAGGGGGGTCCGATCGGACCCCCCAACTATACAAAGGCAATCACGTATATGTACGTGATTCTGCCTGTCGGTGCCATTCTGCCGACGTATATTTACAGTGGGCGGTCGTTAAGTGGTTAAAAATGATCGTGTGTGGGCTTTCCAGCATTTTTCCCGACGAGAAAAACGCAGAGAATCACGACGAGAAAAATTGGAACATGCTCTAATTTTTCACGTCGTTTTTTACATCGTCGTTTTTCTCATCATGAAAAACGGCCGTGTGTGGGCTTTAACGACGTGAAAAAAAATGCGCATGCTCAGAATCAAGTATGAGACAGGAGCGCTCGTTCTGGTAAAACTAGCGTTCGTAATGGAGATAGCACATTCGTCACGCTGTAACGGACTGAAAAGCACAAGGCTGAAAAGCGCAAATCGTCGCTCAACAAACTTTACTAACATGAAGGGTGGCGCCATCCGAATGGAACTTCCCCTTTATAGTGCCGTCGTACGTGTTGGACGTCACCGCGCTTTACTCGAACATTTTTTTCCACGACAGTGTGTAGGCAAGGCAGGCTTGAGAGGAAACACGAAAAGTCACGTCGAGAAAAATTCAGTTTTTTTCAATGACATTAAAAACGGTCGTGTGTACGCGGCATCAGAAAGGAAACATCTGGCAGCCCGATGGAGAATCCCTGGAAATGACGGAAAATGGTTGTACAACAGGAGCTTTTTAGACCTCTTATAACGTGGAGGTCTATGGAGGGGTGAGTGCATATATATGCCTGTCTCAAGGCACATGGTGTGTTGTAAATAGAAGAGGGACTTTTGGGATTCACAAGCACAAATAATATTGTTTTCTTTTTATTGTTGCAAGCCACTGTGAAGAGTTCTTTGTAAACTTTATATCACAGTTTCACTTTGTTTTTCTGTATAATTTTTTTGAGTTGGATTTATCTGATGGAATCTATATGTGTTTAGCTTCTTAGGATAGGAAGGGCATAACGTGTCTTCACTACGCTGTGACTTTTATGTTGTTGTACAGGGATGAGCCGAACACCCCCCTGTTCGGTTCGCACCAGAACCTGCGAACAGACAAAATGTTTGTGTAAACTTTAGAACCCTATTAAATACAATGGACTCGAACGTTCGAAATCTAAAGTGTTAATTATAAAGGCTAATATGCAAGTTATTGTCCTAAAAAGTGTTTGGGGACCCGGGTCCTGCCCCAGGGGACATGTATCAATGCAAAAAAAAGTTTTAAAAACGGCCGTTTTTTCGGGAGCAGTGATTTTAATATTTAAATTTACATAGTGAAGGAAGTTCCCCGCTCAAGCCAATGATGTAGGCGCGTCCGACATACCGAGGGGGCGGACCTGATGGGGAACTGCTCTCACTTTGGTAATACATGTATAGACCCGCCCCTTCTCATGTTCCGCATCTCGTCCGCTGAGCGGACCTGATGGGGAACTTCAGAAGGGGCGGGTCTATACATTTAAAATACTGAGAGGGAGTTCCCCATCAGGTCCGCTCAGGCACAACCAATGAAGGACAGCGCTGGACATCGGGATCGCTGCGGGACACTGGATTTCACCGCTGGAATGTTTTTTTTTTTTTTTTTTAAATAAAGGACTTTTTCAAGGTGTTTGTGTGTTTTTTTAAACATTTTTTTACGCTTTCTTCGTGAAATGGTAGGGGTACAATGTGCCCCTTACCAATTCACATAGGGGGGGCCGGGATCTGGGGGTCCCCTTTGTTAAAGGGGTCTTCCAGATTCCGATAAGCCCCCCGCCCGCAGACCCCCACAACCACCGGGCAAGGGTTGTGGGGATGAGGCCCTCGTCCCCATCAACATGGGGACATCCTCCCCATGTTGAGGGCATGTGGCTTGGTACGGTTCAGGAGGGAGGGGGGGCCGCTCTCTCGTCCCCCCCTTTTCCCCTGCGGCCGGCCAGGTTGCGTGCTCGGATAAGGGGTCTGGTATGGATTTTTAGGGGGACTCCACGCCATTTTTTTTTTAAATTTGGGGTGGAGTTCCCCTTAAAATCCATGCCAGATCTGAAGGGCCTGGAATGGATATTTGGGGGAACCCCACGTCAATTTTTTTTTTAATTTGCGGCGGGGTTCCCCTTAATATCCATTCCAGACCTGAAGGGCCTGGTAATTGAATTCTGGGGAACCCCCACGCTTTTTTTTTTTTTTTCATCAATGACTTTTGTATGTATTGCCGGGAGCCGACAATTCATTAATAGCCGCGAGTCAGTTTTAAATGCATTTTTTTCTTTCAAAAATGACATTTTTTGCAGGGACAGTTCTAAGCACGGGAAACATGGGCCACTTCACATGCATATCATACACACCCCCCAGGTACGAAATTTAAAGGAATATTTCACTTTTATTTTTTCATTTTAAGCATTATTAAAATCACTGCTCCCGAAAAAACTGCCGTTTTTAAAACTTCTTTTTGCATTGATGCATGTCCCCTGGGGCAGGACCCAGGTCCCCAAACACTTTTTAGGACAATAACTTGCATATAAGCCTTTATAATTAGCACTTTAGATTTCTCCCATAGATTTTTCGAATTTGCCGCAAACACCCCAATTTGTTCGCTGTTCGGCGAACGGGCGAACAGGCAATGTTCGAGTCGAACATGAGTTCGACTCGAACTCGAAGCTCATCCCTATTGTTGTATAATTATCCTAAAGCTGAAATCAAGCTAAACAAATATTAACTAAATCATGTTATGTGTGATACTTGCATTTTTGGATTTCTTGGTGTAGCTCACCGAGATCCACTTTGCCTCTGTGCAGGAGCTTCCTGTAAGAAAGTTATTGCTGCTCTTTTTTCTTTTGCAGGGTCACTGGTTTAGTCTATCACAAAGTGATGATGTCACCACTTTTACTAATTAATTTGTGGGTTTGCAGAGGCAAATTCATGAGCACAGTCATCACAAGTGACTCTTGAGGTTGATATTTAAAGCCCATCTTCAGGCAAAATCTGAAGCCTCTCCATCTTTCACACCAAACCCCTAAGCCTTCCAAAACAGTATGTAACTGTTGTGGGTGCTGTAGCTTGTGGTGAGAGTTTGGTGGGACAGGAATATCAGTGTAGGGCATTGTGTTTCTGTCATCGAGTCGTCAGGGCAGCATTCACAATGGATCTACAATGCTGGGCAACATGATTGATGTTGGTTTTACATCATGGGACTTTTTTTAAAAATAAAATACTTTTTCTATGATGTGTGTGCCTGGTATGCTTCGGGAGTATGAGGAGGGGGGTCTGGGGCAAGGGGTTGCACACTCTTTTCCCCTCCCTTTTCTAGATAGCCAGGCTGTATACCCAGGTAAGGATCTGATATAAGTTTTGGGGGCATATCACATTTTTTTTTTATGGGACCCACATAAAAATCCAGACTAGAAATCGATCTTGGAAAATTGTCAGACTTTGGGGGGACCCCACATAATTTTTTACTGCATGGGGTCCCATTTAAATACACATAACAGACCTCTATCTATGATAAGGGTCTGGTATGGATTTTTAGGCAGACCCACACCCTTTTTTAGTTTTTTTTTGTGAGATTCCCATTGCCAGCCCATATCAAAAACCTATTAAGTATAAAGGTTTTTTTTTTTTTTAAGGGGGACCCACACAAAAAAATAGACATGGGGTCCCCCCAAAATCCATACAGAACCTTATGCTACATGAAGGGTCTGGCATGAATTTTTATGATGTACCCCATGCAAAAAAATGGTGTGGGGTCCCACCAAAATCAATAACAAACCCTTTTCCTAGATAGCTGTCTAGTATGGATTTTTGAATGGGCCTCACGCAGAATTCATACCAGACCCTTACCCGAGAATGGGTAAGCTTGGGTGTCTTGGAAAGGGAAAGTTATCATGCTTGCATACTACTCTCACTCCAGAACCATATCAGGTCACATGCCCACAGCATGGGGAGGGTACCTTGCCCTTGCAAGTAACCTTGTCTGCATGAAAATGCGGCCTCATTCTCACATCCATGGCTGGTGGATGTTGGGTTCTGGGGTCCATTATCAGAAGCTGGAAGCCTAAGATAAGGGGACCTCCAGGTAACCTGCCCTGATATCCCACATGAATAAGTGAATGCAAAAATATTTTTAATTAATATTTAAATTGATTAATTTAACTAAACACTTGCACTGTAGAAAAAGTGACTGAAGTAAAATGGCAGCTCCTGAGTAGTGATGAGCCGAACACCCCCGGGTTCGGTTCGCACCAGAACCCGCGAACGGACCGAAAGTTCGTACAAACATTAGAACCCTATTAAATACAATGGATGCGAACGTTCGAATTCTAAAGTGCTAATTATAACGACTATTATGCATGTTATTGTCCTAAAAAGGGTTTGGGAACCCGGGTTCTGCACCAGGGGACATGTATCAATGCAAAAAGAAGTTTTAAAAACGGTCGTTTTTCGGGAGCAGTCATTTTAATGATGCATAAAGTGAAAAAAAAAAAGTCAAATATTCCTTTAAATATCGTACCTGGGGGGTGTCTAAAGTATGCCTGTGAAGTGCCACGTGTTTCCCGTGTTTAGAACTGTCCCTGCACAAAATGACACTTCTAAAGGAAAAAAAAGCCATTTAAAACTGCTTGCGGCTTTAATGTAATGTCTGGTCCCGGTAATATGGATGAAAATCTTTAAGAAAAATGGCATAGCTACCCCATGACCCCCCCCCCCCCCACCCCAGCCCATTACCAGCCCCTTTGGGTCTTGTATGGATATTAAGGGGAACCCCGCACATAAAATAAAAAAGGCCCTATATACTCTGAACAGCCGTATACAGGCGGTGCATACAAGACAGGGACTGTAGGTTTGTTCTTATGTAGAATCTGTTTGTAATTTTGAACAGGTACATTGTTTAAGTGTAGCTCCAGCCCAAAAATCTATTTTTAAACTTTTTGGAAAACATAGGTAAGGGTTATCACCCCTGTAACATTTGTTTTGCTGTCTGTGCCCCTGTTCAGAACATTTCACCTCACTTTCCGTCCCAATGACAACTGTTTTTGAAATGTGGTGTTTTTCTTGAAACAAGGATTGGTGATAAAGCATCAGTACAGAGGAGACACCTTTCTCCCATATTAATTCTTACAGGAGAGAATTTTCCTTCCTAGGGGTAGATTTTCTCTCACTTCCTGTTGTCTTCTTGCGTTTGCAAGTAGGAGTCGTTTGTAAGTTGAATGTTTGAAAGTAGGGACCTGCCGTATATACTCTGCAGAAATAGGCCCCTTAGTTGTTGGTGTTGGCACAACACTGTAAGCACTCACAGTTACTCTTGGTTGGTGCTGGAACGCCCTGCTGTCAACTATTATATCAGGAATTGTAATTACATATAATTGTTGAACAGTGGTAGTAAAAATTGGGCCTTTGATGGTGGTGCTGGTGCCACAACACTGTAAGCCCTGACAGTTACTCTTGGTGGGTGCAGCAATGGGCCCTGCTGTGAATTATTAGATCAAGAATTGTAATTGCATGCCCCTGTTGAACAGGGGCTGAAAAATTGGGCCTTTTGTGGTGGTGGTGGTGTTGCCACAACACTGTAAGCCCTCAGAGTTACTCTTGGTGGGTGCAGGAATGGGCCCTGCTGTGAATTATTAGATCAAGAATTGTAATTACATGCCCCTTTTGAACAGGGGCTGAAAAATTGGGCCTTTCGTGGTGGTGGTGGTGGTGGCGTTGCCACAACACTGTAAGCCCTCAGAGTTACTCTTGGTGGGTGCAGCAACGGGCCCTGCTGTGAATTATTAGATCAAGAATTGTAATTACATGCCCCTGTTGAACAAGGGCTGAAAAATTGGGCCTTAGGCACTGGTGGCACAACACTACAACCCCTCACAGATACTGTACTTGGAGCACAGCAATGAGCCCTGTTGCAAAGTATTGCTTCAAAAATTGTAATGACACGCCCCTGTTAAACAGGGGCTGAAAAATTGGGCCTTAGGCACTGGTGGCACAACACTCCAACCCCTCACAGATACTGTACTTGGAGCACAGCAATGAGCCCTGTTGCAAAGTATTGCTTCAAAAATTGTAATTACACGCCCCTGTTAAACAGGGGCTGAAAAATTGGGCCTTAGCCACTGGTGGCGGCACCCATAAACAAAAATGATCTTCCAAGCTATCATCATCAATCGTATCATTGAGGACTCGGAGGAGGAGGATAGCCAGTCAACATAACAGCACAGGCACTCAGCATCAGCATCAGTCTTGAAGGGATGTGACATGTTAAAATCAATTAGTCTGTTATATCAGCATCAGGTGTGTGGTAGCTGGTGGTGATCCAAGACTGGTTCATCTTGATGAAAGTCAGTCGATCAACCGAGTCGGTGGACAGGCGCACCCTGTGATCCGTGACAAATCCTCCAGCAGCACTGAATGTGCGTTCCGAAAGAATGCTGGATGCAGGACAGGCCAGTAGCTCAATTGCATACTGTGCAAGCTCTGGCCAGTGATCCATCCTCAAGACCCAGTAAGCCAGAGGATTTTCGGTGGGGAAGGTGTCCAAGTCTGACCTTGCCCCTAGATATTCCTGCACCATGTTTATCAGACGCTGGCGATGGTTGCTGGAACCGATCATACTTTGGGGCTGCGGACTAAAGAATTGTCTGAACGCATCGGTCAGACGGCCACCTTCCCCACCGCTCCTTCTTTGACTGGCCGAAGCCTCAGCAACTCGTTGTCCAGGACCAGGAGTTTGTAACCTCCCAGTCTCTGGGAACGCGTTGCACAGACCTTTCTGCAAGGCCTCCCGGAGTTGTCTCATCCTCTGCTCCCTCTGCGACGGTAACATAAGGTCCGCAACCTTACCCTTGTACCGTGGATCAAGGAGAGTGGCCAGCCAGTAATGGTCCCTCTCCTTGATCCGAAGAATACGAGGATCCTTCCGCAGACTTTGCAGGATCAGGGAGGCCATGCAGCGTAGGTTTGCTGAGGCATTCGGTCCGGAGTCCTCTGGGTCACTAAGGACGACATGATCCGCAGCCACCTCCTCCCAGCCACATACAAGTCCACTGGTTTCTTGGGACTGTAAATCATCCCTAAAAGACTGCTGCTGATGATGCTGAGTGCCAGCCTCCACCTCCATGCTGACACAATCCTCCTCCTCCTCCTCCTCCTCCTCCTCCTCTTCCTGTGCGATGGGTGGGACAGAAGGAACACTGTCTGGGTAAAGGGGGCCTTGAGAGGCAAGGAAGTCCTCCTCTTCCTGCCTCTGTTCTGCCTCAAGTGCCCTGTCCATTATTCCACGCAGCGTGTGCTCCAACAGGTGGACAAGAGGTACAGTGTCACTGATGCATGCACTGTCACTGCTCACCATCCTCGTGGCCTCCTCAAATGGTGCCAGGACAGTGCATGCATCCCTGATCATGCCCCACTGGCGTGGAGAAAAAAAACCAAGCTCCCCTGACCCTGTCCTGGTGCCGTAGTCGCACAGGTACTCATTGATGGCCCTCTGCTGCGTGTGCAGCCGCTGCAGCATGGCCAACGTTGAGTTCCACCTGGTGGGCATGTCACATATAAGGCGGTTCTTGGGCAGGTTCAACTCCTTTTGCAGCTCAGCCAGGCGAGCACTGGCATTATAAGATCTGCGGAAATGCACACAGACTTTCCTGGCCTGCCTCAGGACATCCTGTAAGCCCGGGTACCTGCCCAAGAACCGCTGCACCACCAGGTTAAGGACGTGAGCCACACAGGGCACATGGGTCAGTTGTCCCTGTCGGAGGGCGGAGAGGAGGTTGGTGCCATTGTCGCAAACCACCATTCCTGGCTTAAGCTGGCGTGGCGTCAACCACCTCTCGGCCTGGCCCTGCAGAGCAGACAGGACCTCTGCCCCAGTGTGGCTTCTGTCCCCCAAACACACCAGCGCAAGCACGGCATGGCATCTTTTTGCCTGCGTACTTGCATAGCCCCTTGAACGGCTACGGAGCACCGCTGGTTCAGAGGACAAAGCACAGGAAGAGGCCATGGAGGAAGAAGAAGAGGAGGGGGTGGAGGAGAGAGGTGTGTCACAACCAGTAGTAGCATTTTGGAGGCGTGGCGGTGGAACAACCTCCAACACTACTGCACCTTGTCCTGCATCCTTCCCAGCTGCCAAAAGAGTGACCCAATGGGCCGTGAAAGAAAGGTAACGTCCCTGTCCATGCCTGCTGGACCATGAGTCAGCGGTAATATGCACCTTACCGCTGACCGCCCTGTCCAGCGAGGCCAAGACATTGCCTTCCACATGCCGGTAGAGAGCCGGAATAGCCTTCCGTGAGAAAAAGTGGCGTTTGGGAACCTGCCACTGAGGAACCGCAAATTGCACAAACTCACGGAAGGGGGCCGAGTCTACCAACTGAAAAGGCAGCAGTTGAAGCGCTAGCAATTTAGCCAAGCTAGCATTCAACCGCTGGGCATGTGGATGGCTGGGAGTGAACTTCTTTCGACGGTCCAGCAGCTGGGGCAGGGAAATTTGCCTGCTAGAATCGGACGTCGGTGTACTGCTAGAAGAGTGGCCGCAAGTACTTGGCTGTGACACACCTAATTCTACACCTTCATTCCTCTCAGTGCATGTTTCAGAGAGGACTGAAGTTATAGTGGGGTTGGAGATCCCAGCTGATGCGGTGCAAGGAGAGGTCCGCTTTGTTCTTTGGTGTGGGTCTTTGAGGTAGGCTTGCCAACGAGCTGCATGGCAGGTCAACATATGTCTGGTCAGGCATGTGGTACCCAAGCGGCTGATGTTTTGGCCACGCGATATACGCTTGAGACATATGTTGCAAACAGCAGCTGTGCGATCTGATGCACTAGCCTCAAAAAAGGCCCACACCAAAGAACTTTTTGAATGACGGGCAGAGGCAGCGCCCTGCACAGGCGGAGCTCTGCGGTGTGATTCCGTCGGTGTACTGCCCTTACGCTGGCCACCAAAGGGCATCCTGCCTCGTTGGAGATGTGCCTCCTCCTCATCCTCCTCCTCCTCCTCTCTCCTATTAGGCACCCACGTGGAGTCAGTGACCTCATCATCCCCTCCCTCCTCATCACTGGAGCCAATCTGGCAGTATGCTGCAGCTGCTGGAACATGACTGCCAGATTGGTGTCCTTCTTGAGCATCCCCTCTGTCTGCTCTCATGCTACTGCCTTCCTGTAGCTGGGTTTCATCATCAGACCCTTCGAAACGCTGGGCATCCTCCTGGAGCATGTACCCAACACTGTGCTCAAACAGTTCGGGGGACTCCTCAGGAGGAGGACATGGTGGGTCTAGGGAAGGAGTGACTGATGATGAGTCTGACATTGATACCAGGGAAGAGGACGCTTTGGCAGCTGCTTTGCCAGTACCCTGAGCCTGGGTGAGAGAGGATGAGGAGGAGGAGGAGGGCTTGGTCATCCACTCTACCAAGTCTTCGGCATGATGTGGCTCAACATGTCCAGCTGCCGAAAAGAAGGACAAGCGTGTCCCATGGCCATGTGCTGATGACAATGCACCGCGTCCACGACCAGCACTGTTGCCCCCAGACACAGAGCCTGCTTGCCCTCTTTTATTGCCTCCTGACTGTCTGCCTCTCCTTGTTTGCCTTCCAGACATTCTAATAGATGGCCTGCAGGGAGATGGGAAAAAAGCAATAAGGGCTACCTTCAGGTGTCCTTCTCTGTCCCTTTACTTAAGGATTTCTAAATATGGTTGAGGATGATTGCTTTCGCACAGAATAGCACAACGACAATTTCCCTGACTGTCCAAAAAACAAGGATTTCAAAGATGGTTGATGAGGAATGCTTTAGCACAGTATAGCACAAGGAGAATTTCCCTCACTGTCCTTCCCTGTCCCTACAAACAAGGATTAGCACAGTAAAACACACTGACACTCTCCCTACCTATAGTTTTCTGTCCCTATAAAAAATGTTTTTTTAAAGATGGTTGATGATCAATGCTTTAGCACAGTATAGCACAAGGAGAATTTCCCTCACTGTCCTTCCCTGTCCCTACAAACAAGGATTAGCACAGTAAAACACACTGACACTCTCCCTACCTATAGTTTTCTGTCCCTAGAAAAAATGTTTTTTTAAAGATGGTTGATGATCAATGCTTTAGCACAGTATAGCACAAGGAGAATTTCCCTCACTGTCCTTCCCTGTCCCTAGAAACAAGGATTAGCACAGTGAAACACACTGACACTCTCCCTACCTATAGTTTTCTGTCCCTAGAAAAAATGTTTTTTTAAAGATGGTTGATGATCAATGCTTTAGCACAGTATAGCACAAGGAGAATTTCCCTCACTGTCCTTCCCTGTCCCTAGAAACAAGGATTAGCACAGTGAAACACACTGACACTCTCCCTACCTATAGTTTTCTGTCCCTAGAAAAAATGTTTTTTTAAAGATGGTTGATGATCAATGCTTTAGCACAGTATAGCACAAGGAGAATTTCCCTCACTGTCCTTCCCTGTCCCTAGAAACAAGGATTAGCACAGTGAAAGAAACTGACACTCTCCCTACCTATAGTTTTCTGTCCCTAGAAAAAATGTTTTTTTAAAGATGGTTGATGATCAATGCTTTAGCACAGTATAGCACAAGGAGAATTTCCCTCACTGTCCTTCCCTGTCCCTAGAAACAAGGATTAGCACATCGAAAGACACTGACACTCTCCCTACCTATAGTTTTCTGTCCCTAGAAAAAATGTTTTTTTAAAGATGGTTGATGATCAATGCTTTAGCACAGTATAGCACAAGGAGAATTTCCCTCACTGTCCTTCCCTGTCCCTAGAAACAAGGATTAGCACAGTGAAACACACTGACACTCTCCCTACCTATAGTTTTCTGTCCCTAGAAAAAATGTTTTTTTAAAGATGGTTGATGATCAATGCTTTAGCACAGTATAGCACAAGGAGAATTTCCCTCACTGTCCTTCCCTGTCCCTAGAAACAAGGATTAGCACAGTGAAACACACTGACACTCTCCCTACCTATAGTTTTCTGTCCCTAGAAAAAATGTTTTTTTAAAGATGGTTGATGATCAATGCTTTAGCACAGTATAGCACAAGGAGAATTTCCCTCACTGTCCTTCCCTGTCCCTAGAAACAAGGATTAGCACAGTGAAAGAAACTGACACTCTCCCTACCTATAGTTTTCTGTCCCTAGAAAAAATGTTTTTTAAAGATGGTTGATGATCAATGCTTTAGCACAGTATAGCACAAGGAGAATTTCCCTCACTGTCCTTCCCTGTCCCTAGAAACAAGGATTAGCACAGTGAAAGAAACTGACACTCTCCCTACCTATAGTTTTCTGTCCCTAGAAAAAATGTTTTTTTAAAGATGGTTGATGATCAATGCTTTAGCACACTATAGCACAAGGAGAATTTCCCTCACTGTCCTTCCCTGTCCCTAGAAACAAGGATTAGCACAGTAAAACACACTGACACTCTCCCTACCTATAGTTTTCTGTCCCTAGAAAAAAATGTTTTTTTAAAGATGGTTGATGATCAATGCTTTAGCACAGTATAGCACAAGGAGAATTTCCCTCACTGTCCTTCCCTGTCCCTAGAAACAAGGATTAGCACAGTAAAACACACTGACACTCTCCCTACCTATAGTTTTCTGTCCCTAGAAAAAATGTTTTTTTAAAGATGGTTGATGATCAATGCTTTAGCACAGTATAGCACAAGGAGAATTTCCCTCACTGTCCTTCCCTGTCCCTAGAAACAAGGATTAGCACAGTGAAACACACTGACACTCTCCCTACCTATAGTTTTCTGTCCCTAGAAAAAATGTTTTTTTAAAGATGGTTGATGATCAATGCTTTAGCACAGTATAGCACAAGGAGAATTTCCCTCACTGTCCTTCCCTGTCCCTAGAAACAAGGATTAGCACAGTAAAACACACTGACACTCTCCCTACCTATAGTTTTCTGTCCCTAGAAAAAATGTTTTTTTAAAGATGGTTGATGATCAATGCTTTAGCACAGTATAGCACAAGGAGAATTTCCCTCACTGTCCTTCCCTGTCCCTAGAAACAAGGATTAGCACAGTGAAACACACTGACACTCTCCCTACCTATAGTTTTCTGTCCCTAGAAAAAATGTTTTTTTAAAGATGGTTGATGATCAATGCTTTAGCACAGTATAGCACAAGGAGAATTTCCCTCACTGTCCTTCCCTGTCCCTAGAAACAAGGATTAGCACAGTGAAACACACTGACACTCTCCCTACCTATAGTTTTCTGTCCCTAGAAAAAATGTTTTTTTAAAGATGGTTGATGATCAATGCTTTAGCACAGTATAGCACAAGGAGAATTTCCCTCACTGTCCTTCCCTGTCCCTAGAAACAAGGATTAGCACAGTGAAAGAAACTGACACTCTCCCTACCTATAGTTTTCTGTCCCTAGAAAAAATGTTTTTTTAAAGATGGTTGATGATCAATGCTTTAGCACAGTATAGCACAAGGAGAATTTCCCTCACTGTCCTTCCCTGTCCCTAGAAACAAGGATTAGCACATCGAAAGACACTGACACTCTCCCTACCTATAGTTTTCTGTCCCTAGAAAAAATGTTTTTTTAAAGATGGTTGATGATCAATGCTTTAGCACAGTATAGCACAAGGAGAATTTCCCTCACTGTCCTTCCCTGTCCCTAGAAACAAGGATTAGCACAGTGAAACACACTGACACTCTCCCTACCTATAGTTTTCTGTCCCTAGAAAAAATGTTTTTTTAAAGATGGTTGATGATCAATGCTTTAGCACAGTATAGCACAAGGAGAATTTCCCTCACTGTCCTTCCCTGTCCCTAGAAACAAGGATTAGCACAGTGAAACACACTGACACTCTCCCTACCTATAGTTTTCTGTCCCTAGAAAAAATGTTTTTTTAAAGATGGTTGATGATCAATGCTTTAGCACAGTATAGCACAAGGAGAATTTCCCTCACTGTCCTTCCCTGTCCCTAGAAACAAGGATTAGCACAGTGAAAGAAACTGACACTCTCCCTACCTATAGTTTTCTGTCCCTAGAAAAAATGTTTTTTAAAGATGGTTGATGATCAATGCTTTAGCACAGTATAGCACAAGGAGAATTTCCCTCACTGTCCTTCCCTGTCCCTAGAAACAAGGATTAGCACAGTGAAAGAAACTGACACTCTCCCTACCTATAGTTTTCTGTCCCTAGAAAAAATGTTTTTTTAAAGATGGTTGATGATCAATGCTTTAGCACACTATAGCACAAGGAGAATTTCCCTCACTGTCCTTCCCTGTCCCTAGAAACAAGGATTAGCACAGTAAAACACACTGACACTCTCCCTACCTATAGTTTTCTGTCCCTAGAAAAAAATGTTTTTTTAAAGATGGTTGATGATCAATGCTTTAGCACAGTATAGCACAAGGAGAATTTCCCTCACTGTCCTTCCCTGTCCCTAGAAACAAGGATTAGCACAGTAAAACACACTGACACTCTCCCTACCTATAGTTTTCTGTCCCTAGAAAAAATGTTTTTTTAAAGATGGTTGATGATCAATGCTTTAGCACAGTATAGCACAAGGAGAATTTCCCTCACTGTCCTTCCCTGTCCCTAGAAACAAGGATTAGCACAGTGAAACACACTGACACTCTCCCTACCTATAGTTTTCTGTCCCTAGAAAAAATGTTTTTTTAAAGATGGTTGATGATCAATGCTTTAGCACAGTATAGCACAAGGAGAATTTCCCTCACTGTCCTTCCCTGTCCCTAGAAACAAGGATTAGCACAGTAAAACACACTGACACTCTCCCTACCTATAGTTTTCTGTCCCTAGAAAAAATGTTTTTTTAAAGATGGTTGATGATCAATGCTTTAGCACAGTATAGCACAAGGAGAATTTCCCTCACTGTCCTTCCCTGTCCCTAGAAACAAGGATTAGCACAGTGAAAGAAACTGACACTCTCCCTACCTATAGTTTTCTGTCCCTAGAAAAAATGTTTTTTTAAAGATGGTTGATAATCAATGCTTTAGCACAGTATAGCACAAGGAGAATTTCCCTCACTGTCCTTCCCTGTCCCTAGAAACAAGGATTAGCACAGTAAAACACACTGACACTCTCCCTACCTATAGTTTTCTGTCCCTAGAAAAAATGTTTTTTTAAAGATGGTTGATGATCAATGCTTTAGCACAGTATAGCACAAGGAGAATTTCCCTCACTGTCCTTCCCTGTCCCTAGAAACAAGGATTAGCACAGTAAAACTCACTGACACTCTCCCTACCTATAGATTTCTGTCCCTAGAAAAAATGTTTTTTTAAAGATGGTTGATGATCAATGCTTTAGCACAGTATAGCACAAGGAGAATTTCCCTCACTGTCCTTCCCTGTCCCTAGAAACAAGGATTAGCACAGTAAAACACACTGACACTCTCCCTACCTATCCTTCTCTTTCCCTAAACTAAAGGAATCCAGGTTAAGCAAGAAAAAAAAATGTCACTGTCCCTGCCTATGCTTCTCTTTCCCTGCTCCGGAACACACTACACTAGGCCGCCGTGCTGGTGGCCTTTTATAGTGTGGGGCGTGTACTAAACACCCTCAGCAATAATTGGCCACAGGCATCCTGCCTGTGGCCAATCATTGCTCTCCTCGCTGCCGGCGCTGTGATTGGCCAAGCATGCGGGGTCACAGTGCATGCTTGGCCAATCACAGCGCCTGGATGACACCGCGATGGCGTAGTGCATTATGGGCCGTTCGCGTCACTCGAATTAGGCGCGAACGGCCCAAATCGTTCGATCTTCGTCGAACGATCGAACAGCCGATGTTCGAGTCGAACGTATGTTCGACTCGAACACCGAGCTCATCCCTACTCCTGAGCTACTGTAGCAGCATTCATTTATTTTTTAATGTAATTTTGCTGGAGTACATATTATAGGGGTTTCAATTCATGTGCATGCTTATGATATCCCTCAATCATGCTATTTAAAGGAATTGTATATTTTTAGTGTTGCCTTTTAAGGTTTATTAAAAGGCCTGCTCTCTGATAAACTGTATTCATTAAATAATTTTTTGCATTTGTACATGCCCTCTATGACAGTGCCCAGCTAGCTACCCATGCTTTTTTTTAACACAAGCTTGTTAATTGGCCTTGAAAAAGGCATGCAAAAAAATAAAATCTGGTCAGGGCTTGCAATTTTTTTACTTTTTCAAAGAACATCCAGCGAACTAGCTTGGTTGGTTCTTTACTAGTGCTCACTAGTGATCCACCACTTCAACCCATGTGAACTCCCTACCAGCCTTGTTGCTGTTCCTCCCTTTTAGATCACATCATGTGAATGCAGATTCAGATATGTAAGTGAGACTTTTTATATATATATATATATATATATATATATATATATATATATAAATTGGGGGATTAGATAAAGGAGGTGAGGGTGTGGTAAACTTTACTAGGGGGAGTTGGCCACTAGTTCAGCTTAGAATTAAAGTTTTTCTGCCCCAAAGTCAGCTTTAAAAGAGAAATGAAACCTGAAATAAATAAAAATAATGCTTTATGTAGAAATGTTTGTCTTTGTTCTTGTGAAAAAAATATTTTTTTTTTAGTTTTACTTTAGGTTACGATGTTTGTGATAAAGATGTCAGTCATAATATTGAAGTCTACACCACAATTTAGATGTAAGCTGCATCAGACACCAAAATGCCCCAAAACCACACTTACAAGATACAAAGATCGTTTTTCTGCTAGATAAAAAGTATATTATTGATTGTTGGCAGCTATTCCAGAAAATCTAAACTACTACCATATTGAGTATTTTCTGTTATAAAAAAATAAAAATAAAAATAAAATAAGGTAAAAAAGCATAGAAATGAGTCCTGCTATCCTGTGTTCTGCATTTCACATTAATCTACGTATAATTGGTTTGATAACTTGATTATATGTTTTATGCAGGCATATTTTAATACATTTTTATTGGATTGATAAAAAGGGGAAACAACTGCTCAGGTTGCAATTGGTGATATGATTGTAACATGCCTTTTTTTTATTTTTCAAATGGACCTTCAGAACACATGTCGGTGTATTCAAAGGAATAGGCTGCCTTAATACAAAGCATGTTAACTTGGCACAATGCACGTTATCACTAGGGATGAGCTTCGAGTTTGAGTCGAACTCATGTTCGACTCGAACATTGCCTGTTCGCCCGTTCGCCGAACAGCAAACAATCTGGGGTGTTCGCGGAAAAATTGAAAAGCTGCATAACACCCTGTAAAAGTCTATGGGAGAAATCTAAAGTGCTAATTTTAAAGGCTTATATGCAAGTTATTGTCATAAAAAGTGTTTGGGGACCTGGGTCCTGCCCCAGGGGACATGTATCAATGCAAAAAAAAGTTTTAAAAACTGCAGTTTTTTCGGGAGCAGTGATTTTACTAATGCTTGAAGTGAAACAATAAAAGTGAAATATTCCATTAAATTTTGTACCTAGGGGGTGTGTATAGTATGCCTGTAAAGTAGTGCTTGTTTCCCGTGCTTAGCACTGTCCCTGCACAAAGTGTCATTTCTGAAGGAAAAAAAGTCATTTAAAAGTACTCGCGGCTGTAATGAATTGTCGGCTCCCGGCAATACAGAGAAAAGTAATTGAAAGTCATTGATTAAAAAAAATGCATGGGGGTCCCCCCAAATTCAATTATCAGGCCCTTCAGGTCTGGTATGGATATTAAGGGGAACCCTGCATCAAATAAAAAAAAAATGACGTGGGGTTCCCCCCAAATATCCATACCAGACCCTTTATACGAGCACGCATCCTGGCAGGCTGCAGGTAAAGAGGGGGGATGAGAGAGTGCCCCCCCTCCTGAACCATACCAGGCCACATGCCCTCAACATGGGGAGGATGCTTTGGGGGTCTGTGATCCCTCAAAGCACCATGTCCCCATGTTGATGGGGACAATGGCCTCATCCCCACAACCCTTGCCCGTGGTTGTGGGGGTCTGCGGGCGGGGGGCTTATCGGAATCTGGAAGACCCCTTTAACAAAGGGGACCTCCAGATCCTGCCCCCCCTATGTGAATTGGTAAGGGGTACATTGTACCCCTACCATTTCACAAAGAAAGTGTAAAAAATTGTAAAAAAACACACAGACACCGTTGGGATAAGTTCTTTATTAAAAATAAAAAAATGTAAATAAAAAAAGATTCCAGCGGTGGTAATCCACTCTCGGCCTCCTCTCCAACGCTGTCGGTATCCTGCGGTGGATGCTCTCCTCTCCGGGGTCCAGCGGTGGATGATCTCCTCTCCATCCAGGTCCAGGCTCCAGCGATGAGATGTCCAGTGTAGTGTATCCTGTCTCCACCGGAGACACCCCGGGAATATCGTTGCCACAGCCTGACAAGTCTTATGTAGCTGAGGACGGGGCCATCCGTCATGTGACCCCATCCCCTCTGACGCAAGGGGAAACCCGGGCTTACCCAGTAACGTGCGGGTGACCCCGCCCCCCTCTGATGCAACATCAGAGGGGACAGGATCAACCGCACGTCACTGGGTAAGCCCGGGTTTCCCCTTGCGTCAGAGGGGATGGGGTCACATGACGGATGGCCCCGTCCTCAGCTACATAAGACTTGTCAGGCTGTGGCAACGATATTCCCGGGGTGTCTCCGGTGGAGACAGGATGCGCTGCGCTGGACATCTCATCGCTAGAGCCTGGACCTGGATGGAGAGGAGATCATCCACCGCTGGATAACGACAGCGTTGGAGTGGAGACCGAGAGTGGATTACCACAGCTGGAATCTTTTTTTTTTTTTATTAAAGGACTTATCCCAACGGTGTCTGTGTTTTTTTACAATTTTTTACACTTTCTTTGTGAAATGGTAGGGGTAAAATGTACCCCTTACCAATTCACATAGGGGGGGCGGGATCTGGGGGTTCCCTTTGTTAAAGGGGTCTTCCAGATTCCGATAAGCCCCCCGCCCGCAGACCCCCACAACCACCGGGCAAGGGTTGTGGGGATGAGGCCCTTGTCCCCATCAACATGGGGACATGGTGCTTTGAGGGGTCACAGACCCCCAAAGCATCCTCCGTCCCCCCTTCTTTTCCTGCGGCCTGCCAGGTTGCGTGCTCGAATAAGGGGTCTGGTATGGATTTTTGGGGGGAACTCCACGGCATTTTTTTTTTAAATTTGGGGTGGAGTTCCCCTTAAAATCCATACCAGACCTGAAGGGTCTGGTATGGCTATTTGGGGGGAACCCCACGTCATTTTTTTTTAAAATTAAACGTAGGGTTCCCCTTCAGGTCTGGTAATTAAATTTGGGGGACTCCCACGCATTTTTTTTTAATTTTATCAATGACTTTCAATTACTTTTCTCTGTATTGCCGGGAGCCGACAATTCATTATAGCCGCGAGTACTTTTAAATGACGTTTTCTCCTTCAGAAATTACACTTCGTGCGGGGACAGTTCTAAGCATGGGAAACAAGCACTACTTTACAGGCATACTATACACACCCCCTAGGTACGAAATTTAAAGGGATATTTCACTTTTATTGTTTCACTTTAAGCATTATTAAAATCACTGCTCCCGAAAAAAGTGTCCGTTTTTAAAACTTTTTTTTTATTGATACATGTACCCTGGGGCAGGACCCGAGTCCCCAAACACTTTTTATGACAATAACTTGCATATAAGCCTTAAAAATTAGCACTTTAGATTTTTCATGTTCGAGTCCCTTAAGCCCTGTACACACGGCAGAGTTTCTCATCAGGAAAAAAACGTTGTTTTTCCTGCTGAGAATCTTGACAAGAAACTTGTCCTGGCCGAGTGTACACACGTACGGTTCAAAAGAACCGCCGTTCTTTTGAATGGCACGCACGCGGTGACGTCATCGACTACGACGAGCGTGCGCTCGTCACATTCGATGCCGTCGCCACCATCTTGCTACACCCTATGCCTATGCCTAGGAAGCTACCGCGCATGCGTCAAAGTCATTTCGAGCATGCGTGGGTTTCCACGACGACAAGTAAGTGTACACACACTCGGGTTTCTCATCGAGAAACAGGCCGACGAGATTCTCGATGAGAAAAAAGACCGCAGGTCGTCTTTTTCCTCGTCGGGGACTCTGGGCAGTTTTCTCGACGAGAAAACTGAAACCCACGTACACACAGCCGGTTTTCTCGGCAAGAAAACTCTCCCGGCAGTTTTCTTGTCGTTTTTTGCAGAAAAACCGGTCGTGTGTACGCCGCCTAAGACTTTACCGGTGTTCGGATGTTCGAACAAATTTATTGCCTGTTCGCATGTTCTGATGCGAACCGAACTGGGGGTGTTCTGCTCATCCCTATTTATCACACCATGCATATGCATATGAGGCCGGATTTTTTTTAACCACTTAAGGACCAAGCCTCTTTCTGAGATTTGGTGTTTACAAGTTAAAAACAGTTTTTTTTTGCTAGAAAATTACTTAGAACCCCCAAACATTATATATATTTTTTTCTAAAATGGCGGTCGTTGGAATACTGTTTGTCACACCGTATTTGCGCAGCGGTCTTACAAGCGCACTTTTTTTAACAAAAAATCACTTTTTTTTTATTAAAAAATAAGACAATAGTAAAGTTAGCCCAATTTTTTTCATATTGTGAAAGATTATGTTACTGTGACAGCATGCAAGTAAAATCACCAGGTTGCATCCAGGATGGAAGGTATATATGTCCTAGATTCAGGCTTTATGCCGATTTATACCACTAGGGGGAGTGCGGGGAGTCTTGCAGGGGAAGAGTTAATGAGCCCAGCTGAAGTAAGTGGGCTCGTTGGGGCCTCTACAAGAACTCCCAGCATGCTAAGAGAGATGTTCAAATCTGGAACCAGATCTGTGTGGATAGTCTGGGGAGTGTGATCTCTGTGCGGTGAGCCAAAGCCTGTGTGGTTATTGCTAAGAACTTCAAAAAAGCAGGGAGCTAGGGACTGGGACAGCACAAGGCTGTACCCAGTTGTTAGTTAGGGACACCAACGTGTGTAGTGAGCGGTCAAGTAGACCAGGATTTCTTTTCATGTTTCTTTTGTTTTTGCTGTATTTTTTTGTCTGTATATAGTTCAAATAAAACCACACCCTTTTGTTTTCTCCTACCACTGTCTGCTGTGCCTGTTTTTGTGTGGTGAACCCATCCAGGGGGTCACACACACCCACTGCTGAGCTAACTCCCTCACAGTTGGTGGAGAATGTGGGCAGTTTTTTTAAGGCCAGCATGGAAGAGATACTGAAACAGCTGGCTCTAGCAAATGCAGGTTTGCAAAAGAGCCTTGTAGCCCAGCAGCAAGCTCATCAACAGAGCCTTGCAGCCCAGCAGCAAGATCATCAACAGAGCCTTACAGCCCAGCAGCAGACAAATGTAACTTTGCAACAGAGTCTGGAAGCTCAGTAACAAGCCCAGCAGCAATCTGAGGCCCGCTTCATAGACCTGTTACAGAAGCAAGAACAGAGACTACAGCAACAAATGGAAACGTTAATGCAGCAACGTCCACAGACCAGTGAGGCAAGTAGTTCCACTAATACTGCGTCCTTTGGGGTGAGTCGTTTATTGACAAAAATGACTGGAGGGGATGATCCAGAGGTGTTTTTGACCACATTTGAAAGGACTGCTGAAAGAGAAAAGTGGCCCAAAGAGCAGTGGGCTGGACAGGTGGCTCCTCTGTTAACTGGTGAATCGCAGAAAGCTTACTATGACCTAGAGCCTGACCAAGCAAAAGACTATGTGATGCTAAAAACTGAAATATTGGCACGGCTGGGTGTCACCCTGGTTGTCCGGGCTCAGCGTGTGCATAACTGGACTTTCCGGCTTGGAAAACCCCCCAGGTCTCAAATGTATGATCTCATTCACCTGAGCAGGAAGTGGCTACAGCCAGAGACTTTGTCCGCACCAAAGATTGTGGAACGTGTTGTGATGGATCGTTTCTTGAGAGCTCTTCCTACTGCCATCCAAAAGTGGGTAAGCCATGGAGACCCAGAAACGGCCGATAATCTTGTGGATCGTGTAGAGAAGTACTTGGCTACAGAGAACCTGACTGCCTCTTCCAGAGACCCACGGACTTTCCACCCTAAGACCAGACCATCCCCAGTGGCGGGTAAGATGATTCCAAGGGGTGAGGGTGGAGAGAGTGAGAGGGTGGGAGTTCTACCCAAGGTTTGGCGAGAACAGCCTGGGAAGTCAGGGGTTCAAGAGGCAGCAAGAAGGATTGTTTGTTACCGCTGCCGACAAGAGGGACATATTGCAGCAAATTGCCCGGTTGTGGATGAACCCATGCAATGTGAATTTCTAACGGACAGACGTCAGTCGCTGTTTGCGACAGTCGCATACACTGCTATGCGGGGAACTGAGAAACATTTATGCAAAATGTGTGTTAATGGTAGAAATGTTGTTGTATTGCTGGATTCAGGTAGCCTCGTGACACTGATAAAGGCTGAATTAGTTACTACAGAGGTCTCTGGGAATAACAAGGTAGCTGTTATTTGTGTGCATGGGGACACCCGAGAGTATCCGGTGACTACAGTGTGTTTTGAGACCCCCAAAGGTACCCTCTCTCATCGGGTGGGATTAGTGTCTCACTTGCCTCATGATGCCATTGTGGGAAGGGATTTTCCAAAGTTCTGGGAACTATGGGATTGTCCTGAGCCCCCCACTGATGCCCCTATATACCAGGAATGTGATAGCCAGAATTCCTCGGAGAGTGGTGAGGACTCTCCAGAATTTCCCTTGTCGATATTGGCAGGGGAGACTCGAGAAACTGGGGAGGAGCCAACATCCTCAGACGAAAACATGCCGTCTGTGGAGTTTTCTGATCTCGAGGTTCACAAGGAAAATTTTGCCACAGAACAGTTAAAAGACCCCACCCTAATAAAGGCACGGGAAAACGTAGTGGAAATAGATGGCGAGTTAGTGAACCCAGATGAGACCGGCACTTACCTATACTTCATCGTGGAAAAGGACCTACTGTATCGGGTGGCTAAAAGGGCAGAAGAAACCACTGAGCAGCTTGTGGTGCCCAAACCTTACAGGAAGTTGGTGTTAGATTTGGCCCATGGGCACATTCTTGGAGGTCATCTGGGGACAGAGAAAACCAGAGAGAGAGTATTGCAGAGATTCTATTGGCCTGGGGTCATGAAGGAAACAGAAAATTATTGTTCCTCCTGCCCTGTGTGTCAGAGGTCGGCACCGATGCAACATTTCCGTAACCCGCTGGTACCTCTTCCCATCATTGGGGTCTCTTTTGAGAGGATCGCAATGGATTTGGTAGGTCCAATAATGAAGTCCGCTAGGGGGCACCAGTACATCTTGGTTATAATGGACTATGCCACCCGTTATCCGGAAGCGATTCCTCTCCGAAATACCTCGGCCAAAACCATAGCCAAAGAGCTATCTCTTGTTTTTAGCCGTGTGGGTGTTTGTAAGGAACTGCTTACGGACCAAGGTACACCCTTTATGTTCCGGGTTATGAAAGAGCTGTGCAAGTTGTTCAAAGTGACACAATTGCGTACATCTGTGTATCACCCCCAAACAGATGGGTTGGTTGAAAGATTCAACAAAACTCTAAAACAAATGTTAAAGAAGGTGGTGGATAAAGATGGACAGGATTGGGACTGTCTAATTCCCTATTTAATGTTTGCCATTAGGGAGGTACCCCAATCCTCTACGGGTTTCTCACCCTTTGAGTTACTCTATGGGAGACACCCAAGAGGGCTGTTGGATATCGCCAAGGAAACTTGGGAAAGTGAGAGTTCTCCCCACAGGAGTGTGATTGAGCATGTCGCCCTGATGCAAGATAGAATTGCAGAGGTAATGCCAATCGTAAAGGAACATTTGGCCCAAACACAGTTGGCACAGCAGAGAGTGTAATAGATAATGGAAAAAGTGACTAAGTGAATTACAAGGTCAGACAACCAGGAAGGCGAAAGCCCGAACAGATCTATCACATTAATCTGTTGAAAGCCTGGAGGGATAGGGAATCCCTAGTCGCAGAAACGTTGTCACCAGCTCAGTCTGATTGCGTGATTCCTGAGGTTGGAATAGCAGTCACCTTGTCAAACCCCCAACAACAGGAGGTTAAGGAGTTTGTGCTTTGCAACAAGGAGGTTTTCTCTGGGCTGCCGGGACAAACGTATGGGGTAGAGCATGATATTATTACCCCGCCCGGTGAAAGGGTGAAGCTAAAACCCTATCGGATCCCAGAGGCCCGACGGGAGGCAATACGTGAGGAAGTACAGAAAATGCTTAAGTTAGGGGTGATAGAGGAATCCCAAAGTGATTGGTCAAGTCCCATAGTGTTAGTGCCTAAACCGGATGGGAGCTGGCGATTTTGTAACGATTTCCGAAAACTGAACAAAGTTACAAAATTTGACACCTACCCCATGCCACGTATAGATGAGTTGGTCGACCGGTTGGGAACAGCCCGATACATGACAACTCTTGATCTCACCAAAGGGTATTGGCAAATTCCCCTGGCCAAGTCGGCCAAGGAGAAAACCGCATTTGTAACCCCAGACGGGGCGTTCCAATATAAAATAATGCCGTTTGGTTTACAGAATGCGCCGGCAACATTCCAGCGGAAAATGGACCAGATACTGAGGCCCCATCAGAAGTATGCTGCGGCTTACCTAGATGATGTAATTATCTATAGCACAGATTGGGCCTCACATCTGCCAAAAGTGCAAGCAGTCCTAGACTCTATCCGGGAAGCTGGGTTTACGGCCAACCCCAATAAGTGTACCATTGGACAGGAGGAGGCCAAATATCTTGGGTACACTTTTGGGAGGGGAGTAATAAAACCGCAAGTCAATAAAGTCGAGGCCATACAGAATTGGCCGCGTCCCAACAGCAAGAAGCAGGTACGAGCCTTTCTGGGAATCGCTGGATATTATCGGCGATTCATTCCCCATTTTGCTTCTCAGGCTGTGCCCCTAACCAACCTGACAAAAGGGAAGGAGTCTGTCATGGTTAAATGGACCCCAGAGGCTGAGGCAGCATTTCAATTCTTAAAAAAAGCCTTATGTAGCCAGCCAGTGTTGTACTCACCAGACTTCTCTAGGGACTTTGTCGTACAAAGTGATGCATCCGACGTTGGGTTAGAAGCAGTATTGTCCCAGGTCTGGAACGGGGAAGAGCACCCAGTCATTTACCTCAGCAGGAAATTGAAGTCCCATGAGGTAAATTACGCCACGATTGAGAAGGAGTGTTTAGCGGTGAAGTGGGCTCTAGATTCCCTTCGGTACTATCTGCTAGGTAGGCACTTTGACATGATTACTGATCACGCTCCTTTAAAGAGGATGGCTCAAAACAAAGAGACAAATAGAAGAGTAAATAGGTGGTTCCTGGCCCTACAGGAGTTCAACTTTACGGTAAAGCATTGCCCTGGCGTTCAAATGGGGAATGTGGATGTTTTGTCTCGAGTACATGCATGCCTGATTGCTTGTGTTCCAACCCCAAGGTTAAAACAAGAGGGGGGGGTATGTGACAGCATGCAGGTAAAATCACCAGGTTGCATCCAGGATGGAAGGTATATATGTCCTAGATTCAGGCTTTATGCCGATTTATACTACTAGGGGGAGTACGGGGAGTCTTGCAGGGGAAGAGTTAATGAGCCCAGCTGAAGTAAGTGGGCTCGTTGGGGCCTCTACAAGAACTCCCAGCATGCTAAGAGAGATGCTCAAACCTGGAACCAGATCTGTGTGGATAGTCTGGGGAGTGTGATCTCTGTGCGGTGAGCCAAAGCCTGTGTGGTTATTGCTAAGAACTTCAAAAAATCAGGGAGCTAGGGACTGGGACAGCACAAGGCTGTACCCAGTTGTTAGTTAGGGACACCAACGTGTGTAGTGAGCGGTCAAGTAGACCAGGATTTCTTTTCATGTTTCTTTTGTTTTTGCTGTATTTTTTTGTCTGTATATAGTTCAAATAAAACCACACCCTTTTGTTTTCTCCTACCACTGTCTGCTGTGCCTGTTTTTGTGTGGTGAAACCATCAAGGGGGTCACACACACCCGCTGCTGTGCTAACCCCCTCACAGTTACACTAGGGAAAATTGATACACATTATGTCCCGCTTAAAAGTTGCGCCCACTCGTAGCATGGCGACAAACATTTACCCCTAAAAATCTCCATAGGCGACATTTTAAAAATTCTACAGGTTGCATGTTTTGAGTTACAGAGGTGTTCTAGGGCTATAATTATTGCTCTCGCTCTAACGGTCACAGCGATACCTCACATGTGTGGTTTGAACACCGTTTTCATATGGGGGTGCTACTTACGTATGCGTTTACTTCTGCATGCGAGCTTGGCGGTATTTATTTTACCTTTTATTTTTAATTTTTACACAGTTTAAAAAAAAAAAAAATGGTGTCACTTTTATTCCTATTACAAGGAATGTAAACATCCCTTGTAATAAGAAAAAAGCATCACAGGATCTCTTAAATATGAGATTTGGGGTCAAAAAGACCTCAGATCTCATATTTAGACTAAAGTGCAATAAAAAAAAATAATAATTAAATGTCATTTGAATAAAATAAAAAATGTCCCCTTAAGAGCTATGGGCGGAAGAGACGTTTTGACATCGCTTCAGCCCTGCAATGATATGGAGACGGGTGGGGGCCATCTTCCCTTCACTCGTCTCCATGCCAAGCCAGGGAGCAGACGCAATCGCCTCTGCCGCTGTCTGCGGCTCCAGTAAGCTGTGGAGGGCACCGGAGAGCGGCGGGAGAGGGGCCCTCTCCCGCCGCCGATAAAAGTGATCCTGCGGTGAGACCACTTTTATCTTGAAGCGGGCCGCCCGCTAAAGAAGAGGATACCGGGGTTTTATTTTAGAGTTTATAACTTAGTTTCTATTTCTTAAAAATTACACACTTTTTTGTGCAAATTGGCATTTAATAAACGACAAATGACTCCCAAAACGCTATTGGCTAGCTTGTCTAATACTGGGAATCCTCCCCCTCCCCACATAAACAAAGGGATCGAAATAGCTATAAACTCCCTGGCCATATTTGGGCAATGACAACAGCACTATCCTTGCTCCTTTCCTTTATTTGGATAATGACAGCTCAAGGAGCTGTCATTTAGCTAATGATGCAGCTGACATTCGTCTGTGTGCATGCACTCGGTTGTCAGCATTTTTGGATGCTAGTGAGTTGGCAGGCGGTGGACATGATGCTTGATGATGCTTCATGATGGATTTATAACAAGTGACTTTTTTCATATTTTTTTTTTTAAAAGGACATGTCAAACATTTGATCAACTTTATTTTTAGGTTGCATCATTTTTTGTAAATGAATAGGGGTACTATGTACTCCATACTCATTCATGTGAGGGGCCATAATCTGGGGGGCCCTTTATTATTAAAGGGGTCTTTTAGATTCCAAAAAGCCCCCAACCCAGCCAGGGTTGTGGGGAAGAAGCCTTTGTTCTCATCCACATAAGGACAAGGTGCTTTGTCAGGACCCCCCCTCCAGAAAGCACCCCATGTTGAGGGCATATGGCCTGCTATGGTTCAAGAGAGAGGGTGCATGCTTGTCCCCCCTCTCCTGGCCAGCCAGACAGCATGATCGGATTAAGGGTCAGGTAAGGATTTTCTGGAGGACCTCACACATTATTTATTACTTTATGTGAGGTACCCTCCTAAAATTCATACCAGACTCACAGACTGTATTTTGAAGGGGACCCTACACAATTTCTTTTCATTCTTGCTGTAGGATGTGCTACAGAAGTGATGCTTATCAAGGGGGCTTTTTCAATAGTTTATTAAAGTGTCATGCACCTGTTTTCATCTGGAACACTTTGGTAAACTGTTAGAATAGAAGACCATTTGATGTACTGGTGACTACATTTGGATTTACTGCTCAAGACTGAGACAGTAAAAAAAAAAACACATGTAAAAATGTATATATTACTTTTATGTTACAGATACTGTACAAGAAAAAAAAATATTAGTGATCCTAGAAACATACTATTCTTTTGTAACCTCTTTAGATGTGTACTTAGATCATAAAAGAGTGGGAACCCTATAGGATACACTGGTGGAATAAAGAACTAATTACATCACACATTTGCTCTTGGTAAACAAATAAAGGGGTTGGCACAAGTATCAGATTTTAAATTTACTTATTTTAAAATCACTATTAATTCATTATTATTGCATGGAATATTCAACTTATTTTTTTAAAGAAATGCCTCCTGCCAGCACTTATTTCTTGCAGTATAATACTCCTTTAATGGACTTTATGATCCAGTGAAAAACCACTATTTGAATTTGATGTTGGCATTTTATTCTGTGGGCAAAGTGTTCATCTGCCCCTAAGCAAGAGATATATTTTGCTATTTATCTTTTCATCTATTTGCAGATCTCCTGGGATTGACAAAGGTTATTCACTATGTCACATCTAAGCTATGAGAAGATTGGCATGCAATCCCCGCAAATCTCGAACTAATTACTTTCGAATTTAGGTGCCACAGCCAGCTCTGACCTTTGAAGGTTGGCAAGAAAAGTTGGAGAGACCTGTTTATTTGCTCCCTTTTTTTAGCTAGTTCAAAGATTAAACATACTTAAGATATGAATAATTAAAATGCCATAAGCTTTTGGCTAATACATATACTAATGTAAGGGGCAGTGCTGAATTAGGAGGTAGCATATTAATGTATCAACGTCCACAGTGCCCTTATGCCATACACTTCATTACCAGAAAGTTGCTTCTGGATGACACAAACTATAAAGTGATAAAAGTGCATGTCAAAGGCAGACCATCTAGCACATTAATTTCAAACATTTATAGAGAATATTCAATGCACCTAAGCACAATGTATTTAGCATCTTGCAAGCATTTTATTGCATTACAGGGTTACTGAAAGAGACATCTAAAACATGAGGGAATTTTAATCTCATTTTACAAAGTGATGTATTCACTTTTTGGCCATCAACCAATTTGTTGCTCATTGGTTCAAGTGTTTTGAAAATATGGAGATAGTTATCTCACAAGCTTCTGTTATGCTCCACTTAAAGCTTAACTCCAACCACAATTTTTTTTAGTTTTGGTAGTATGGAGAAGGGTAAGAACCTCTGTCACATAAATGCTGTCTGTACCATTGTTGACATTTCCCTTCACTTCCTGTTCTGTCACCAATTACATGCACAGGAAGGGAGGTTCCTGGATCCCTGGTGGGGAGATTCCTCTATGTTTCCTTTTCTGGCAATGATTAAATAGATAAGAATGAGACAGCACCATCTAGTGGTTCCATTTATAAACAACCGATTATTCCACATAAAAAAAAAAACATGAAAGTAAAGAAAAGAAAAAATGTATGTGCATAAAATTAAGAAAGTAATTGCATTTTTTTTGAAAACTCAAAAAAACTTAAACAATTCATAAAACACCAGAAAAAAATCTAATGATATACATACAAAATGTATTATCCCTAACACTTAAAAAGCAAACATGACAACAAAGGGTTGAACGTAGGATTATATCTTATGAGTAAAATTGAAGTGTTTCCTAATAATGATATCTACTATTATTGATAAATTTATTGAAATTCCAATCTACATTGGGACCCCAAAGTTGATAGGTTTTGAGATCAAAATTCCACAGTGTTTCACAGCGAGAAATCTGTCTTTTCAGTTCACTACCCCTCCAATGTGGATTGGACTTCTCAATTTCTATAATCTGCAAAGAAGATTATCCCTACCATGGTACTGAGCAAAATGTTTTATAAGGTGTTCACCAATTCGAATATTGACTGTGTGGTCCTCCCCACATACTGGAGACCACATGAACACTGTAAAAGGTAAACTACCCCTTTGGTACAACATGTTATAAAATCACAAATGGAAAATTACTTAGATGTATTATCTGAGGTGAAAGAGGAGGTGTGGGGCCCAAAATTCTGTCCTCTTTCAAAATATTCCAGTGTTTTCCTAAGATCTTATTAACCCAACGATGTTGGGTCGAAAAGGTAGTGAGGAAAGCCCATTCTTGTTTATTGTTTATTCCCATACTTTTATCTCTCAGGCTGGGTTCACACTAGTGCGACACGACATCCGTCCTACTTTGGATCCGACTTTGCCCTGCGACATGAAGCAGACATACATCCGACTTTCAATGAACGGGGATCCGACTTGGATCCCCGCCAATATCAGGCACTGTGTTTGGTATGAATCTTGAGGGGGAACTCCAGGCCAAATTTTAAATAAAAAAAACCCGGCGTGGGTTCCCCTCCAGAGGCATACCAGGCCCTTGGGTCTGGTCTGGATTTGAATGGGCGCCCCTACGCCGAAAAAACGGCGTGGGGGTCCCCCCCAAAGTCCAAACCAGACCCTTATCCGAGCACACAACCTGGCAGGCCGCAGGGGAAGAGGGGGGGACGAGAGCGACCCCCCCTCCCTCCTGAACCGTACCAGGCCGCATACCCTCAACATGGGGGGTTTGGTGCTCTGGGGCAGGGGGGCGACCTGCGGCCCCCCCACCCCAGAGCACCCTGCCCCCATGTTGATGAGGACAGGGCCTCTTACCGACAACCCTGGCCGTTGGTTGTCGGGGTCTGCGGGCGGGGGGCTTATCGGAATCCGGGAGCCCCCTTCAATAAGGGAGCCCCCGGATCCCGGCCCCCCCACCCTATGTGAATGAGTATGGGGTACATTGTACCCCTACCCATTCACCTGGTGGAAAAAAAATTGCAATAAAAAAACACTACACAGGTTTTTAAAGTAATTTATTACACAGCTCCGGGGGTCTTCTTCCGACTCCGGCGCTCTTCTTCCGACTTCCGGGGGTCTTTTCCGACTTCGGGGGTCTCCGGTGTCGTCTCCGCGCTCTCCGGTTCTTTCTTCCGCCGGGCCTCCGCTAACTTCTTTTTAGCTCTCTTGCTAACAGAGGTCCGGTCTTCCCGTTGTCTCGTCCGGCTCTCCGTTGTCCTTCTGCCGGCCCCTCCACTAACTTCTTGCTAGCTCTTTCGCTAGTGGAGGGGCGCGGTCTTCCCGTCATCGCCGTCGGCTTCTTCTTCCCTCTTCTCCTCCTCGATGTTGACGCGGCGCTTCTTCCCGCTGTAATACTGGCTCTCCGCTCCGCTCCGCATTAATATAGGCTTCTCATGACGTCACAGTCACATGTTCCCATGACGTCACAGTCACATGCTCCGGGGCCATGTGCCCTGGAACATGTGACTGTGACGTCATGAGAAGCCTATATTAATGCGGAGCGGAGCGGAGAGCCAGTATTACAGCGGGAAGAAGCGACGCGTCAACATCGAGGAGGAGAAGAGGGAAGAAGAAGCCGACGGCGACGACGGGAAGACCGACCCCTCCACTAGTGAAAGAGCTAGCAAGAAGTTATTTCGTTTTTTCGGCATAGGGGTGCCCGTTCAAATCCAGACCAGACCCAAGGGCCTGGTATGCTCCTGGAGGGAGAACCCACGCCGGTTTTTTATTTAAAATTTGGCCTGGAGTTCCCCCTCAGATCAGTACAGCACAAGTCGCATGCCAAAGTCGGACCATGCAAGACTGCGGTCCGACTTTGATCCGACTTCAATGATAGTCAATGGGCTGAAGTCGGATCAAAGTCGGACCAAAGTAGTACAGGGAGCATTCTCAAAGTCGGACCGACATGTGTCGGACCAGTTAAGACGGCTCCCATAGGGAAACATTGATTTTCACACGTCATGCAACATGAGCTCCCAATGTCGGAGTGTTTGTCGCCCCAGTGTGAACCAGGCCTCAGGGGCAAAAGGGAATTGCGATCAAGTTCTAGGACTTTCTGAAAATCTTGTTCTAAAGCCTCTTAGGGATAACCTTGGAGAAACCTCTCTTTAACCACTTCCTGACCGGCGTATTGTAATATGACGTCCGCAGGAACCTCTTGTCCCTCCGGGCGGACGTCATATGGGACGACGTCATAGGGGCCGGCATGCGCGCGCCCCCGCCGCATTGCTCTGGACCCGGTGCGCGCGCCCGGCGGCCGCAATTTCTGCCAGGCACCCACGATTGCCCGCAATCACGGCAGGACCATGGATCTGTGTGTGTAAACACACAGATCCATGTCCTGTCAGCGGTGAGGAGACCGATGGTGTGTTCCCAGTACAGAGGAACACACATCGGTCTCCTCCCCTTGTTAGTCCCCTCCCCCTACAGTTAGAATCAATCTCTAGGGAACATATTAACCCCTTGATCGCCCCTAGTGTTAACCCCTTCCCTGCCAGTCACATTTACACAGTAATCAGTGCAGTTTTATAGCACTAATCGCTGTATAAATGTGAATGGTCCCAAAAACGTGTCAAAAGTGTCCGATATGTCCGTCCCAATGTCACGGTCACAATAAAAATCACAGATCGCCGCCATTACTAGTAAAAAAATAAAAATAAATAAAAATTCCATAAAACTATCCCCTATTTTGTAGATGCTATAACTTGTGCAAAAGCGATCAAATACACTCATTGCGATTTTTTTTTGTACCAAAAATATGTAGAAGAATACATATCGGTCTAAACTGAGGAAAAAAATTATAATTTTTTTAAAAATTGTGATATTTATTAAATCAAAAAGTAAAAGATATTGTGTTTTTTCAAAATTGTCGCTCTTCTTTTGTTTATAGCGCAAAAAATATAAACCGCAGAGGTGATCAAATACCACCAAACGAAAGCTCTATTTGTGGGGAAAAAAAACATAAAGATTTTATTTGGGTACAGTGTTGTATGACCGCGCAATTGTCATGCAAAGTGCGACAGCACTGAAAACTAAAAATTGGTCTGGGCAGGAAGGGGGTGAAAATGCCCTTTATAGAAATGGTTAAGGACAGCCGCCTGGATAGAAAAGTCCTCCTGTTTGGAACAGTTCCGACAAACACGCTGGAACTGTCCCCTAGGTATTGCTTTTAACCACCAGGGGTGATGACAACTCCCCACTGGTATAAAGCCATCCGGAACAGTGGTTTTAAAGTGTGTTTTTGTTAATAATTTTTTATATTCTCAATAAATGGCTATATCAAGAAAATTGATGGCCATATACTTAGCTATTTCTGTTCTGCCAAGAACATAATAGCCATAGCTATTATGTGTGAAGACTGCTCAGCATCACACACTCTTTTCTTTAAATATCCTTACTGTTGGGTCCTGCTTCTCATTGACACCTCAATATCAGTTCATTCCAAATGGAAATCCATTCTCTGCCTACACAGACAGGAAACTCAGAGGTGATTTCAATGGAGTGAAGAAAGGTACGTGACTTCACAGGGATTTTAAGATACTGGCATCAGGGTCCCCAAGCGTAAACACTAAACACTAAAAATATCCTTACCTTTTAAGTAGTCTGTAAGTATAACACATTTGGGTATTTATTATTTCATTCTTTATTCATTTTTCTTTCAAATATTAACAATTCATTAAAAAAGGAAATAATTAATCATTTTTTACATCATAGAATTAATAAATGTGCAGAGAGTAAGAACATATTAGGTAGTATACTAAAAAAAACACCTTAGGGGAAGGAGACAACCAGGCCAGGGAGCCCGTATCCCAATTGTTCCGGCTAATTCCAATATTATAAATGTAACATTGCTCATAACTCCCTCCCCTCTTATCCTCCCCTCCTGTTACTACTCAATTAGTCTCTTTACAATTAACTTCATAGAGCAGTTCTCTCGCCCGGTTCTCTCCTCCCCCCTGGCTTAACCAATCAATTTAAAGAAACATAGTAGCTTATTCTCAGCCCTGCTATACTTTTTGCCTTCTGGGGGGGGGGGGAACTTATTTTTTCCAGCCAAGTCCTCCACATCTTCTCGAATTCTTTAAGGCTACCTCTTTTTGCATAAACTGCTCTTTCTTTACAAATGGTGTTGTTTATTACCCTGATCCAATCCCTTACTGCCGGGGGTATTGTCGCCTGCCATCTCATAGCTATTATTTTCCTGTCTTGGAACAAGCATCTCAATATTGCGACTGTAGTACTCTTCTGCTCCTCCCGTTCCTTCCTATATCGCAATATACATAATGTGGCCTCCATCTCCAAGATTATTCCAAATGTGTCACTCACGGTATTGAGCACTCCCTCCCAGTACCGAAACAGCTTTGGGCATCGCCACATCATATGTATAAGATCTCCGGACCCCTGGCATCTAGGACATTTATCATCTGATCTTCTACCATATTTGAACAGGCACTTGGGAGTGTAATGTAAGACTTTCTGCGGGGGTGAGACCGATACCTTCGGTCCCATCTCTAAGATTCTCCTCCACTGCTCCTGTGTTATTTCCCCTATATCCTCTTCCCATCTCTCTCTTACCTTCCCGAGTTTAAGCCCGGTATTGTCTTTTTTGCTTATCTGTCCGTATATTTTGGATATCAGACTCTTAGTTGAGCCTACCTTAGTATGTTTTGAAAGAGAGGCATTTTGTTCCATTCTAGAGTTTGTGTCCTGAATTGGGCTTCAAGGGCATGCCCCAGCTGGAGGTAAGTAAAAAATTAGTGTTGTGGTATATTAAATTCCTGTCTCAAGTCCAAGAATTTCTTAAAGGTATCACCATCATACAATTGTCTCAACCTTTTAATACCGAGTGTTTCCCATTCCCTGACCTTTCCTATCTGGAGAATTTCCTGTAGATTGCTGTTGTTCCAAAGTTTTTTGACTGTTTTCCATATTTTGGTTATCATTTTTATTATTGGTTCCTATAACTGAAGGAGTCTGCCTCTAGTACTTCAATCATTGTATTATGTAATGCTCCATTCAACATTATTCTCCCATTGGGGGTGCCTCCTCTCAGGGTGTCGCATCCCATTAGATGTTGCAGTTGTGACGATAGATAATAACTCTCGGGGTGAGGTAATGCCAGACCTCCTTCCCTTGCCGGCAGTTGCAGTGTACGCAGACGGATCCTGGCTTGTCCCCCTTTCCATTTTAACTCTCTGAAGAGGGTTTCAATTTTATTAAACCAATTTTTGCATATCCAGACTGGAGAGTTATGCAGTATGTACAGCAATTGTGGCTGTCAGATCATCTAAATTAGGCTGCATCTACCAGCCGCCGACCAGGGAAGCCATTTCCAGATGTAAATTTTTTGTTTAAATTTGGGCAGTAGTGGTATTAGATTTTTACTTATATATTGATTGGGGTCTTTTGTCACTGATATCCCCAGATATCTTAATGTATCCACCAACCGCCAGTTGTGGCATTCCTGGTACTATTACTTCTCCAATTGGGTCCACCGGTAATAACACCGATTTCTCATAATTTATCTCTAGGCATGTAAAACGACCAAATTCTTCCACTATGCTCATCGTTTTTACCAATGATTGCTCCGTATCTCCCAGGAAGAGCAGGATATCATCCGCAAATAACACAATTCTTTCATCTCCTGTCTTCCTCTGGAAGTCGGATATCTCAGAGCATGATCTTATAGAGATGGCCAAAGGTTCAATCGCTAGGGCGAAGAGCAGGGGTGACAAAGGGCACCCCTGTCTCGTCCCCCTCTCCAGCACAATCTTTTCCGAGAGTTCATTATTAATTCTAAGCTTAGCGCTAGGATTATCATAAAGCATTTTTATCAAACCAGTAAATATAGGACCAAATACAAATTTCTCCAACACCCTCCAGATATAGCCCCATTCCACACTGTCAAAGGCTTTAGTCACATCCAGTGACAACACGGCTCTTGATCCCTCATTCTCTGTCGGGGTTTGTAAATTTTTGAAATGTCCTTCTAATATTCATACTGGTGGATCTATTAGCTATAAATCCCCTCTGGTCTGGGTGAATCAGTTTTGAAATAAGTCTATTGAGTCTAGCTGCTAAAACCTTAGCTAACATCTTGGCATCTGAGCATAAAAGGGAAATTGGTCTATATGCAGCAGGATCTTTTTGTATAACCACTATGGTTGCTTCCAGCATCGATGCAGGAAGTCTTCCCTCCATGGCCGCTCCATTTAATGCTTTTATGAACTCCGGAAGTAATATTTCTCTGTAGTATTTATTTACCTCCGTCGGGAGCCCATCTGGGCAAGGCGACTTTTGGTTTGCCATATCAGCTACTGCCTGCTGGATTTCTACCACAGTTATTGGAGTTTCTAATTCATCCCTCTCCACTTGTGTAATGGTCGGAATCTCTAGCTTCCCCAAGAAATCTTCCATTTCTCCGTCCACCCCCACCCTCTGTGTGGTATAGAGTTTTTTATAGTACGCCCTAAAAATCTGCACTAGCTCCGAGGTATTTGATATAATCTCTCCTCCTGTGGATCTAATGGCCCAGATAGTGGAGGGAGGGGGAGTTAGACTTTGTTAATTGCGCCAGCATCTTTCCCACGCTTTCGCCCTCTGCGAAGGAAGACTGCCACAGGAATAGTCGGCTAGTCTCGACTTTCTGTATAATTGCTATCTTATAATCTTGTTGTTTATCTAGCCATATTTTTTTCCTCCCCGGTGTTGGATCAGTTACATAGTTGTTTTCGGCCTCCATTGCCTCTCTCCGGATATTTTCCTCCCGTTCTCTGGATTTTTTTATAAAATTTGGCCACCTGCTGGATCAGGACACCCCTGAGATTTGCCTTCAGTATATCCCAGAGTATCCCAGTCGCCGCGGTGCCTTCATTAAATTCTACAAAATCCCTCAGTTTGGGCAGGACCTCATCTGTTTTTTTTTAATAGCTCGAACCAAAATGGGTTGATTTTCCACTCTCTCTGGGCTTTTTGTCCGCCTAAGTTTAAGGTGAGAACCATTGGGGAGTGATCTGACACTCCTCTTGGCAGGTATACAATCTTTCCCATAATCTGCAGCGCTCTGTCATTCCCCAAGGCCATATCTATCCTGGAGAGCATGGAATGTGAGCTTGAGTAGCAAGAATATTGCTTGACCCGGGTTCCGCACTCTCCACATATCTATTAGTCCTACTTCCTCCAGGAGTTGACTCAAACGGCTCTTCTCTATAGGGTCAGAGTACGACGGTGCGAGAAACCTATCAGCCTTTTTATCTAAGACCTCATTGAAGTCTCCTACCACTATAACCGGCACTTCCTCATTACCCAACATAAATTCATTTAATCTAAACATTACATCCATTTTAAATGGTGTGGGAATATAGATATTTTCCACTATATACATTCTATTATCAATTGAACTCTGCAAGAAAATATATCGCCCATTCTCGTCTATACAGGTCTGTCTGCAGCAAAAAGTCACCCCAGCTCTCACCATAACACTTATGCCACGTACACACGATCGGTTTTTCTGATGAAAAAAGACAGATGGTCTTTTTTCATCGGACAAACCGATCGTGTGTGGGCCCCATCGGTCTTTTTTCCATCAGTATAAAAAAATAGAACATGTTTTAAATTTTACCAATGGAAAAAAAAAACGATAGCAAATTCCGATCGTCTGTGGGGAACTCCATCGGAGAAAAAACCCACGCATGCTCAGAATCAAGTCGACGCATGCTCAGAAGCATTGAACTTCATTTTTCTCGGCTCTTCAGAGTGTTTTACGTCACGGCGTTTGGGACGGTCGGATTTCTGACCGATGGTGTGTAGGCAAGACTGATGGAAGTCAGCTTCATCGGATTTCCGATGGAAAAATCCATCGGATTTTATTCCATCGGAAATCCGATCGTGTGTACAGGGCATAACTCCTTTAGAATATGAGGAGCATACAGAGTGATACTGAATTGGATATTTTTTGCTCTGTAATTGCTGGGTAGTATACTTTGTTAAATGTGTTTCCTGCAGACAGACCAACTCCACCCCATAACTCCCCAGCATAGAGAACACTGCTGCCTGCTGCATTTTTAGCTGATGTCCCCAGGCCCCTAACATTCCATGAGCCTATATTTATTATTTTACTTTGCATATGGGGGCTGGGGATATTTCGTAAGCTGTCGAGGGTACCAAATCAAAAATAAAATCATAAATAATACATAACTAATCTCTAACCTAGTATCCTTTGATTTGTGTTGAATCCCCGTGTGTACTTCTCTTTTACGATAGTTTTTATGATTTTTAAACACAACCATCCAAAGGGTGTATATACATTCAAAAATTATTTTCATGTGAATTTCAAACTCTATTTTACTATACCAATCGTTATCCCCTTGTGTCTTATATTGCACCCTCCTTACATGGTTCCCTGTAATATTCTTTTGTGCTATATCCTTAATTCTTAAACTCTCATTTGATCCATATTTCACATAAGTTAATAGACATTCTATTCCTGTGTCCCATATCCTCTCCCTCCCCTCCCTCTCCCCTCTCCCCCTCCCGCCCCTCCCTCCCCCCTTCCTCCCCCCTCCACCTATCCTGGTGTCCCCCTAGGAGCTTTTTAGTGACCGTTTCCCACACCACTTGTTCCTCATATTCACTCCCTTCCAACCCCATTCATCATACCCCTCCTCCCCCCAATTTATTGTTTTATTTTAAGAAAAAATAAATTTCAACCCAGAACATTAAAAAACAAAAAAAGAAAAGAAGAAGAGAAAATGAAAAAACAAATCCCCAAAAAAATGTATTCCTAAAAGAAAAAACAAATTATTATTTTCCTCCCTCTCCCTTCCTCCTCCCTCCTCCCTACGGTTTGTCTACAGCTTATCCTTATTCTCTTCCAGCCACCTCTCTACACCAGCCGGGGTGTCAAAAATCTGGGTTCTTCCCCACTGCCACTACCCGTAGCCATGCTGGGTAGAGAAGGGCATATGTCAGCTTATGTTTTTGTAGCGTATGCTTAATGTGTATAAACTCTGCTCTACGCCTCTGTAATTCCGGTGAGAAGTCGGAATATAGTGATATCTTAGTGTCATTAAAGAAGATATTTCCCACCTCTCTTGCTATCCGCAGCAATGTCACTTTGTCCCTATAGTTGAGAAATTTCAATAAGAGCGGCCTGGGATTCCCCCTGCTAGTGGGGCCCTGAAGGGAACCCTGTGTGCTCCTTCAATTGAGAACGTTGTTGAAAATCTCTCTCTTCCAAAAAGTTCAATGAGCCATTTTTCCAGAAACTCTATAGGGTTAGAACCCTCACTCTTTTCTGGCAACCCCACCAGTCTGACGTTGTCCCTTCTGAGCCTATTCTCCATCTCATCCATCTTTGACGCGTATCTGCACATCTGTTCCTTCAAGTTTTTCACCTCCTTTATTAATGAGAATACATCATCTTCCAATTGGCTTGTCCTCCCCTCCAAGGCAGTTGTTCTTTTTGCTGTTTTTTTTAGGTCTTGCCGGACCAGTATCAAATCCTCCTTTACTTCTTTCATCTGATCACAAAGTTCTTTTAATGTGCTCTTGCATGCATTCACGACTAGAAATACGTCTTTTAATGTTGGTTCTTTCTCTAGGGATAGGCACGGCTCGGCTGTTGCACCTATACTTTGTTCTATCGGCGCTAGGGTTTTATTACTTGATGTTTTTGCTGTTAGGGCCACTGATGAGCCCTGTGATACTGTAGCTGTTGGTTGCCCTTGGCTTTTTCTATCTGACATGCCCCCCTGCTGTGCTTTAAGCTGTGTCGCCTTTTTGTTGGCGTCTGGGCAGAGGTATAGGCATATTGCTCCAGTTTCGCCGTGGCTGCCGCCTGCTGTGAGATCTTTTCTTTCGCGGAGCGTAACTGTTGCATCTCTGCGGTTTCCCCCCCCCCAAAATCCTCAAAGAACAAAAGCACTTGAGCTTGATAATCAAGGTACTCAAATTTAACAACTGCGCTCCAGCATACAAAAAAAAAAGGGAGGAAAGCGGAAATCACCTAGGGGCGGGTAGCTGCAGTTTTCAATCACCAAAAAAGCAAAACACAAAAACAAAAAAAAAGGCACGGAAAGTTGCTAAAAGTCTATGAGGTATTACCCTCTCTGTCTTTTTTTTCAGATTTTTCAACCCCAGGGCAGAACCAGCTATATAGGGTTAACCCAGTGTGGAGTAATAGTTCCTGTGCCTCAATAAAGAATATAAGCATGCAGCAAGTTTCAGCCTTAGCAGAAATGCAAAAACGCACAAACATATGCAGTCTATTGCAACATACTCAATCCAAGCCTATATCACCCCCAATATACTTGGTCAGCGTGTCTCTCTCCCCTTTCTACTCACACGATCTTCGTACAATTGAAGGGGTTTACCCAGTCTAAAAAGCATGGCTCAAAATTCCAGTATCAGTCCTTTACTCACGTGACCTTTCAATTTGGGAGGAGGGCTTCACAGGTCCAGGACACAGGGCTTGTCGCTTGTAGCTTGATTGGGACGTAGGGACACAGTATTCAGCATCAAGATCTCTGCACTCTGCACTCACAGCCGCTCACAGCCCCAGGGCTCAATCAGCATCACCACGGGTATTTCACGGCTCCGTGCCTCTCTCTCACATCACACTGTATTATACTGCTGACATCTCCGCTTATCCCTTTCCTAATGGCGCTGTGAAGCTGCGGAGCTCTGTGACTTCTCCTCCGCCCGCCCGTATATCTCACACCTGGGCGACCAGGAAGAGATAGGTGGGAGCGGAGCGCTCAGCTTACGATGCCGCCGACTATCTTCCCCAGCTGGGGGAGCTCAGAGCGATCCGTGGCAGGCATAGGCAGGCATAGGGAGGAAGGGAGCATACGCACACTCACACTCGTGCCCTCACTCCTCCATCCGGTCACGCCCCCCCTAATCCTTGGGTATTTATAACTCTCCAATAGATCACACAACCCCATCTGGCAGTGACTATCCCTATCCTCCCCAGATGGTCAGTGCCATTTTTAGTCAGGCATCATCCAGGATCAGAATTCACTCCCCATGTTAGGATTTCAGGCCATAGATAACAAAATCATGTTGATGCAAATGTTTATGTAGTAGCCTATAGGTTCTTGGCTGTGTATACACATGGGGGTTGATCTCTTAAAACTGGAGAGAGCAAAATCTGGTGCTGCTATGCATGGTAGCCAATCAGCTTCTAACTTCAGCTTGTTCAATTAAGCTTTGATGAAAGAAAAACTGGAAGCTGATTGGTTTCTAATCAGAGCTGCACCAGATTTTACACTCTCTGGTTTTAGCAAATCAAACCCATATTGTTTCACATCACATGGTGGCAAACTAACAGTATACAGTATGAAGAGAGAAAAGACTGCAAGAGGGAAGATTTAGGACATTCTTCTGTCTGTCTGCATCAGATTTGATCAGTCTTCCTCCTAAATTAGATGTCCATGCAAAACATAAATTTTTGCTATGTGTCCATGCTAGGCAGATTGCCTCTCTCTGTGTTCCCTGATTACTATTGTCACCAGAACAAGTGATAAGGTACATTTTCCAATGCTGAAACCTGTTTCAGTGAGGAGCATTTCCCTCACTTAGTAGAGATTTCCTCTAACTTCCATTTGTATCTTTGGTATAGCAAGTGAAGAGAAGTATCCTCAGTGGGACACAGTGAGCGACCATACCCATCTAATGTGGAGCATGCTGCATCACATTTTCTGAGCCTGACAAACATATCCATTGTTATACTGCAAGCTCTGATGAAGGGGGCACTCTCTGAGCCCCAAAATGCATTGAAACCTATGTAGCACCCTGGTTGTAGGCAGGTTGCTAACAAATTTAGTTTCCTAGGTGGTAACTAGCCTAGCTAATTGTTAGGGAATCCACTGACTTTTCTCTAACTCTGGATTGGATGCACCTCTCTCTTCTGTCACTAGGTGGAATTGTTGCCTGTGGCATTAGAAGGACAAGGGCATAGTGAATTCAGACTAGGAGTGGATAAGTTGTCTCAGCCAATTAGCAGGGGTTTCTTTGGTCCCTTGGCCTGCTGGGAGAACCTATTTATTCAGGAGGAGTCAGGTGATCGGGGGTTATGTGCCACCTGGACAGGATGGACGTGTGTTACAAGGCTCTGGGTTGCTAGGCCAAAAGCCAGAGGCCTATCTCAGGAGCACCTGGCTGCTAGGTTGTTTGAGGCCTATCCAGGTTTGAGAGAAGCAGCGCGGGGTTGGGGCTTCAGCCCAACCACGTTGCAGAGGTTCCGCCGAACGGGGAACAAAATTGTTGCCAGCGGTGAGAGAGCGGTGAGGGAGAAACAGTTGCCATAAGGGACAACCACTCCTGTCACCAGGGGCAAGGGAGGATCAAGGCCAGGGGTAAAGGGAAAGCAGTCGCCACCAAGGGACAACCACTCCTGGTATCAGAGTCCAGTGTATGGAAGTCTGAAGAAGTACCATAGCAGCCTTTTCACCAGCCAGGGACGGTGAAGAAGTGGGAAAGCTTCAGCAGAGTGTCAAGCCAGGGACCCAGCGGGTTAGCAGGGGTGAAGCTTGAGGAGTATACAGCGGGTTAGCTGTGGAAGAGCTCAAGGGATCCAGTGACAACTGGGATCTTGAAGTCTAGTGAGAGAATGGAAGCTCACTGAGTGAAGATCTACAGTGGGATTCTGTGAGATGTGAGAGAAGATCTGTAATGGGTTACTGTGAGTTATGTGTATAAATCTCTATTGATTGTTGAAAGTTCAGTTGCAATAGAAGACAGCAGTTCTACAAATACAGTTGCTGCATCCAGCTTAAAGGCCCTCCACCTGTATAGCTGTTTGCCTATTATTTTTGCCTCAGAGTCTGCCAATTGCTATTGCATCTGCCTAAGGGTGTCCTGGCCCTAACCCTCTCTCCACCAATTTTGTTTAAGAGACAATAAATATTTTTCTTGCATTCAAAAAATGACATGTGCCCATGTTTCCAACTTGCATTACACCCACCATGCCTAGAAACCCACACTTCGAGGAAGGTTGTCAGCTCTCCCTGACTCTAGAGGTCACAATTAAGCCTTTAGGGGTCAGAGACACTGATACATTTGGCGCCCAACGTGGGGCAAAGGCGTTATTCCTGCAGTTGTCATCCCTAGCAACGGACTGCAACTACACCGGGATTTCATCTGGCTCCTTGGGAAGGTGGAAAATAACATATTTATTCTTCATAGACTGTGTTTCTATCCACTTCAACTATGTGGGGAAGAACCAACGTGTCTCATTGCTCATGGAAGATTGTCAGCCTGGTCTTTTGCCACTTTACGTCAGCGCTGTAGACATCATTAAAGTTTTGGCGCGCCGCGAGAGGAAGAAGGTGGGAGCTGAAGTTCCTGGAGAGCATGTAAACCAATCCCTTGGCAGGGGTTGTCACTCTGCAGAGGAGGAGAAGGAGATGCTGCTGAGAGCTCTGACATTACCTGAACACGTGCTGCAGTGTTGTTACAGAGTGGAAAATATGGTGGATTGGAAAATATACGTTCCAGGTGTTAGTCTCAGACTGAGTGGACCGAAAGGAGGCTTGACAGAGTGCGGTATGTACCCAAAGGTACACCGCAGGAGGTTAAGAAGCTATAGGGCTAGTCTGTGAGAAATGTTCCAGCCTTGCTACCAGCGTACGGCCCTGGATCATCTGCGGACACTGCAGGGAACCCCTACTTGAGGTAGTCTCACCAACGTCACCCCCACGGGCATTAGAGGTGGACTGGGACAAGAATGTTGCCATCCCGGTTCAGGGGACTACTAAAAGTTCCACTGCCATCACCCAGCCTACCAGAGATGCTGCTCCTCTGACCCTTTAGGCTGCTCCAAGGCCAGGTACTCCAGTCATCTCCTGGGGCCAACTGCACTCATTAATGACAGAACCTCCTAGGAAAAAGACACCGGAGACCAGGAAGCCTAATTAGGGTGGTGTGTCTGTGGGGACTGTGGGGACTGTAAAGCCTGTTGCCGGTAAGGGAACGGGGTTTGATATACCCGGGGTTGATGGTTCAAGGCGCAAATCTGCTCCCGACTGAACAGTGTTCTACAATATCCGATTCAGACATCCTGTCTGACTGTATTTCTAAACTGTTTTTAGACATGTTGTCCTGGCCTGAAAAATGGACTGATAGTGATGAGGAGCAACCTTGTAATGTGGAAGAGGTTGAGATACTACCTGTTAAGGCCTCCAGTGTCAAAATTTAACTGTACGCTGATGTAGTACCACACTTGTGCCTTCCAAACTGTTGTATATAACGCATGACTTGAATTTGGTGGATTTTGCAAGCATTCAATAAATTGGTTGAGGTGATGCAGGACTACTATTGTGAACTTTTTTCTGCATACACTGATGTGCAAGTCATTGATAGAAAAAGTAAAGTAACTAGTACCTAAATAAAGCGAAGGCACCTTCAGGTGACTGCACATACTAAACTTTGAATTGGTCCTCTAACATGAAAGGTCCGATAATCATAAAGCACAGATTTTTCTCACAAAGTTGAGAATTACACTGGGGCGCCCAGGTCACTTAAGAATTATATTAAGGGGCAGAATATAGGACAGATGTTTAAGAGCTGTAAGTCCTTATTCAGGATGTTAGAGCATATAGTAGACAGAAACAGACTTAAGCCGGCAACAGATGGTGAAACTTTCTTTATTTCGCAGGAAAGAAAATTGCTAGATTCCCCTATCAACACAGTCAGTGTTGATAGGGGAATCCCTCCTTGAGAGCAATTGTGTTCTCCCGAGGGGGGGGGCATGAGGAGCTGTTGATCGCATGAAAAATCCAATATGCTGGTTGTACCCAAGTTGATTGATAGATCGACTTGGAAACAAACAGCCTGCTCATAGATGGTTCGATTCTCAGCCAGTCCCTACTGATCTGGCTGATATTTGAACTGTCCATGGCTGGCTTTGAGCTTGCCATGTCAGGTGCAAAGAACAATGTCCAAGTTTCAGATAGGTAACAGGCAAATTATCAGATTAAGCACAGACAGGGTCAGTACAAACACACTCCAAGCAATACACCACAGATAAACCAAGGCAAAAACAGTCAGACAAAAGTCAGAGGCAACAAGTCTCTATTCAAAGCATAAGCAGACAGACACATTTCTGTTGATCAGGCAGATGTGCACACCAGTGGACTGAACTATAGTGATAAGTAATAAATAGCAGGTGGTAAAATTTCAAGAGTGATATTTACATGCTTACAGTTTCAATAGGTTTAAGATGACATAGAAAACTAGAACTAGCAGATTTACTATCAGATCTGTTCAGCTGTTTTGGGTCTATTCATGTATACAAAGCTGTTTTAGATTATGCATAGTTGTGGGATGTCTTTCCTGTCTCATTCTGTTTTCAAGAACATGCATCCTTAATTGCAATCATAAGATATAAAATCACTGGCACATTGTAGAAGTTTGACCTACACTTATTAAAGTGGTTGTAAACCCATTTAATTTTTTTTTTTTGTAGCTCACCTGCAAAACAAAGCTATAATGAGCTAGTATGACTAGCATACTAGCTCATTATGTACCACTTACCTTAGATCGGCGCCCCCGAAGCCGTCCGTGTCCCTCTCTCCAGCCGCAGCCATCGCTGCGGCGATAGCCGGAATGTTACTTACGGGTATCGCCGCTCCAGCCAATCACAGCGCCGCTCCGGCGCTGTGATTGGCCGGAGCGGCGAAGACGTGACTCCTCGCATGCGCGCGGGAGCCGTCAAATTCGGCTAAGCCCAAGCATTGCTGGGAACTAGCCGAATTTGTGAATGGGATTAACCCCATGAATGCGCCGTTGGCTACGGCGCGCTTGCGCCGTAGACAGCGGTGCCTGTCATTTTAGTGAATATCTCCTAAACCGTGTAGGTTTAGGAGATATTTCTTGCACCTACAGGTAAGCCTTAATCTAGGCTTACCTGTAGGTGCAAGTTGCAAAAGTGGGTTTACAACCACTTTAAATGCATCTAAATATTAGACATGTGCACACTGAAATATTTTGTTTCGGAATTTCGTTTTCGTCCCATAAATAAAATTATTTAGTTACTTTTGAAATTAGTTTTTATTTATTTTGTTTCCTTAAAAAATGCATTCGGGCGAAAATGAATGCACATGTCTACTAAATATGATAAATATGATAGTACTGCTTTTAAATTGAGAATTACTGCATACATGCACACAGCCATCACCTGATAAGATAGTTTTTTTGTGTTTATTCACAGTGTAGATAAAATATAGCTTATTTAAGAATCTTCTAACTGTTTCACAGTTTCAAAATGGGTCCCTCTTCATAAATGACCCAAAGGCCAGTAACTGCTAGTGTATAGTCTCTTAAATACATTCACGTGTTTAGTAGACAGGGCGCTTGCCTATAGTACATTTGTTTTCCTCTAGAAAGTATAAAATAAAATATAATAAATGGCAGCTCTTGTGTTGTTATCTTCTTCTATTCCAAAACCCAAATTGAATAATACACTTAGGATTTTGTACTAGTTTGATTGAACTTGTGATATCAGAGCAACAAATTATGTTGACAAAGCAACCCACACCTGTGATAATAAAAGTCCATAAAAGTGTCATAAAATGATTGCTTTGTTTCTTCTTATTTGAAGATGATGCACCATAAATCCACCACTAAAGTGAAAAGTGCGTATCCCACTCCCTCCAGAGTAACATTCACGGGACCTAATTGCTATTCATTCTCATGACTGGCAATAGCGCTTAAAGCTGTTCAACTCCACTTTGAAAATTCACACACTTCCAAATCTTTTATTCAATTGTCATTACAGGAAACATATGCAGAAGAAATTAGAAAAATGTCCCCGATAGTGACGAAGTCAGAAATGACGAAACGTGCCCGGGTGTGGTTACGCAGCAACCAGATGTGAGGTCAGGGAAATTGCAGCCATTCCGATCAGTGTGAGGTGGTGAGACGGCTGCAAGAGAGTTACCAGACATAATGTTTATGTTATCGGTGAATTGTATATGATTTTAAATGTGAGTAGATTTCATTTAAATAAAAAAGCTTGTGATTTCAGGTATTACAGTATTGGAGGTGTTTTTCTCTTTTTCTTCTGCATATGTTTGCTGTAATGAGAATTGGATAGAAGATTTGGAGGTTGCTTTTGAATTTCCAAAGTGGAATTGAACAGCATTAAGCGCTATTGCCAGTCATTAGAATGAATGACAATTAGGTCTGGTGAGTGTTACTCTGAAGTGAGTGTGATACGCACTTTTTACTATGGTGGTGGATTTATGGTGCATTATCTTTAATAAGAAACAAAGCACTCATTTTATGACACTTTTATGGACTTTTATTTAAAGGACTTATTTGTTTAAATGTTTATCTATATTGAGTTTTTTTTTGTTTATTTTTGTCATATTTGCGCTACTGTGGAATATTATTGGTTTGTCACTGATGATATTTCACTTTTGTGAATATATTTTGAGTATGAAGTAGCAGCATTGATAGCATTATACACTGTGTTTAGAGTTTTACCACTTTGAGAGCACGGTGGAATTTTGCAATTATTTTTAATTTTAACACCTGTGATAATGTTTGGAGCAATTTCAACTACTCTCAATCAGCTTTTCATTGCAAAAACAAAAAACAGATTTATGCTTCTTACCCCCACCAGTCACTATGAACACTGTGAAATTATTAAAAGTGTTTGTGGCATGTTGTTTTGATCCCTTATGTTGCTATTGAAAGCTGGTTGAAAGTGCTTGAAATTGCTAGGGAATTGGATTAGGTTCACACAGAGGGTTACTGGTTTCTTGCGTTTGAAACGCACATCAAACACTAGTCTACAGATTCCCATTTTCTTCAGTGGTGTTGTGTGGAATGTACATGACAGTTCTTGGGTTGTGCTTGACCTGCTTTACTTTGTATGTCCTATTGAGATGCTTTTGCATTGCAACTAAAGTAGGTCAAATGTAGCCCTTTGCTGTGTTTGCGTTTGAACGCATGTGTTTGAACAGAGGTTTTTCTAATGCAAAAGATGGTGCTCAACAATATTACCTGTCAATAAGTACTCTTTAGTGAAGTGTGAGGGGAAATGTAGCTAAGTTTGTAAAGTCGCCAACTGATTTATATAAACAGAAAATTCCTGTATGATTTATATAAGGGTGTCAATGTCAGTCTTGTGCTGCTTAATTTTGGGACATAATTACAATCGCTTTATGCAAACAGTATCCTAATTTTTTTATGCCAGCACAGGTACCTTCCACAGCATGAATTTATTTTTCAGCCAGTAATGCATTATAAGTACTCATCTACAGAAAACAAAAGAGTGCATACAGTAGTATGTCCCTCTGGAAAAAATGAATACAAAAAAAAAAAAAAATCACAATTTTTCTATGTAAATACAGTATGTATCATAATCACACATTTCACAAGCTTGGTTCGTAGTTGCTTTTTTGTTAGGAAAGTGTAAACTTAGCATTAAACAGATATGTTAGTTATATCTAGTCTATTTTATATTTATAAAAAAAATTAAAAAAAGAGAAACTCATCTTAGGAAAAATCTTAATTCTCTTTTATTCCAATGTTTAACTGGGTATCCTGTTAACTAATTGAATTTTGCCATGGCATTACATAACCACAGCAGCTATACCACTAGTGCTGGGCTTAATCCCAGAGGAGTTCATTGTTTTTAATTTAGTGCATGGTTGGTAGGAAATCACAGCAATTCCACAATATCACAAGTCAATGAAAATTACCACATTCTCTATTCATCCAGGTCTTCACCCTGCCACAAAAACACCATAAATGCATCACCTCTTAATTTCTAACCATCTGGAATTACCATCTGGACACACCATTGATTGGGGAAATGACTAATGCTACATGAAAATCAATGTACCTGGTGAGAAGCCATTAACAATTTTATCTCAGGGGTATAAGAGGATTCCATGAATTAATTTCCTTTTGTAAAGAAAAACCATGCTAGGAAGATTTTTGATTAAATGCCATTCAGATAAGATACATTAAAAAACTAAATGGCAAAATGAAAAAAAAAATTAAAAAAATTAAATGCACATTAAATATATGGTTTACCTGTTTTGGTCAACAAACATTGCACTGAGATGAATATTTCTATAGCAACGTTTAGTTTAGAGCTATATGGACAACTCTGCCATATCACATCAAGCAGAAAAAGTGCTCCTCTAGCATTACCCTTAAAGCGAAACTTCACCCAAAAGGGGAAGTTCCGCTTTAAGTCCTCCTCCCCCTCCTCTCCTATATTTGTCATGTCATTTTTGGGGGTAGAGGAGGGGTTACCTAGTTTTAAAGTTCTCCTTAGGGCAGACAATACAGTTACAATACAGTTCAATACAGGAGGAATCAGAGTGCCCTGCTCATTAGAGCTTACAATCTTAAGCCCTGTACACACAATCGGATTTCCTATGGATTCAAATCCGATGGATTTTTCCATCGGAATTCCCATGAAGCTGTCTTCCATCAGTCTTGTCTACACACCATCAGTCAAAAATCCGACCGTCCAAAACGCTGTGACGTAAAACACTCAGACGAGCCGAGAAAAATGAAGTTCAATGCTTTTGAGGATGCGTCGACTTGATTCTGAGAATGCGTGGGTTTTTTCTCCGATGTAGTTCCACACAGATGATCGGAATTTGCTATCGTTTTTTTTTTCCATCGGATAAATTTAAAACATGTTCTATTTTTTCTCACCGATGAAAAAAAGACTGATGGGGCCCATACACGATCGGTTTGTCCGATGAAAAAAGTCCATCGGACTGTTTTCATCTGTAAAACCAATGATGTGTACAGGGCATAAGAGGGAGGGTCAAGTGATGATCTGATGGATAAAATAAAAGTACAGTTGTTAGGTAGGGGCAGAATAGGCTTTTCTAAAGAGTAGGGTTTTCAGGGATTGTCTTAAAGCAAACAGAGTAAAAGATAGTCAGACAGATTGGGGTAGGACGTTCCATAGGATAGGAGAGGCTCAGGAAAAGTCCACGAGGCGAGCATGGGAGAAGTAACTTAATAACTTGGGCCATGTTCTTTATTAATGCTGCAAAAAAATAAAGAGATCATACACATAATGGGATACCCCTATAAGCGCTGCGTAAATTTGATCTACTATCCTGTGGAACATTTTCCAGAGCAGTTTAATAGATAAAAGGCAAGTAGGAAAATTGCACCTGGCTTGTGGCATGATGAAGCGCAGAACTGTGCTTGTTTAGTTTTATTTCCCAGTATCCTGACTTCACCTTCAGAACACTGAAATATTTTGCATTGGTCAGCTTGATAGTTACCGTATATACTCAAGTATAAGCCGAGTTTTTCAGCACATTTTTTTGTGCTGAAAATGCCCCCCTCGGCTTATTCTCGAGTCACCTTTTTGCGCCTGATCTCCCGGAATTTGGGGACCCGGTACTGACCGGTCGTAGGTCCCTTGAACCCCAATCTTGGCACACATATCGCCCCACTCTTCCTCTACAAGTGTGCAAAGTTTGTTGTCCAGGGAACTTACGGCCGGGGAGCACCGATTTTTCAAAGCCGGGCACCCCTTCCATAGACTCCCATGTTAAATGGTCATTTCTCTGGTGACTTTGGGGACCCGGTATCGGCCGGTCTTAGGTCCCCTGGACCCGAAACTTGGCACACATGTAGCCCCATTTCTCCTCTACAAGTGTGCAAAGTTTATTGTCTGGGGGACCCATGGCCGTGGAGCACCGATTTTTCAAAACTGGACACCCCTTCCCTAGACTCCCATGTTAAAAGTCAGTCTAGTCATGGACACAGTGAGGCATGGGCACAGTGAGGCATGGGCACAGTGAGGCATGCACATGGACAAAGTGAGGCAAAGTGAGGCACAGTGAGGCATGCAGATGGACACCCTAGGCTTATACTCGAGTCAATAGGTTTTCCCAGTTTTTTGTGGTAAAATTAGGTGCCTTGGCTTATATTCGGGTCGGCTTATACTTGAGTATTCCAGTATATGCATTTGATAGTGCTGCAACTTTACAAACTGAGTTCAGTCTCTGTGCACTAAGCAAATTCGCTACTAGCATGTTCATTTCTGAATATGAACACATACTGCATACCTCCCAACTTTTTGAGATGGGAACGAGGGACACCTACAGTATTAGCAAAAGTATGTCAGCATAGGACTCACCCCCTGCTGCCCCACTAGAATTAAACAAAAAAATAAAAATAAACACACAAGTGCTTTTTTTTACCACTACTATTACTGTATACTAGCTTTTGAAATTTACAAATGCAGCAATTTAGAAATTGGATGAAAGGTTTAGCACTGGGAAACACTATTTGAAAGATAAATAGTGCATTTTATATACAACTACAGGCGGTCCCCCGGGTTACAAACAAGATAGGGACTGTAGGCTTGTTCTTAAGTTGAATCTGTTTGTAAGTTTGAACATGTACTTTTTTAGTGTAGCTCCAGCCCAAAAAACTATTTTTAAGCTTTTTGGATAGCATAGGGAAGGGTTATCACCCCTGTAACATTTGTTTTGCTGTCTGTGCCTCGTTCAGAAGATTTCACTTCACTTTCTGTCCCAATGACAATTGGATTTAGAAAATTTTGGGTTATTAGGGAAACAAGGATTGGTGATAAAGCATCAGTGAAGACACCTTTTTCCCATATTAACTCCTACAGGAGAGAATTTCCCTTCCTAGGTGTAGATTTCCTCTCACTTCCTGTTGTCTCCCTCCGTTTGTAAGTAGGAGTCGTTTGTAAGTCGGATGTTTGTAAGTAAAGGACTGCCTGTATATATCAGACCAAAATGAAGGACAAATGAGGAGGATAGGGGGGCAGAGGGACTTTGTTTCAAATCAGGGACAGTCCCTTGAAACTAGGGACAGTTGGGAGCTAGGATACTGTACTACCCATTCTGTGGGCTCTTCATTTTTGCCAATCAAGCCCAGGTTTTTTTCTTTTGTTTATTTATGTCTTTCCTTGTTTTACTGGGCCTCTGAAATGAGTGCATACTTCCTGCTATGTTACCTTGCATATTAAATCTTGCATCTAACTGCCTAGTGTGCTACCCTGTTGCTTTGTATATTTGCCTTGTGACCTTGCACCCTTGCCTTGTTTGAGCTGTGGCTTGGTCATGTGCTTTTTATTAATTTGCCTAATTTAAATCTATCCTCAGCACTAGAGGTTCTAGTGAACACCAGACACTCTCAGATATTGCCTCTTACAGTGATCATTTGCCATTTGCTGGCAACATAGTAATAGTTTTATCTGCCCTGTCATCTTCCTATCTGTTTGTACCTTTTGTCCTGTCTATAACTGACATTCTGGTTTTGACCCATACTTCAGCTACCACTTCTGACTCTCTACCTTTAACCTATACTCTGATTTTCTACTTACTAACCTTTTTGTTTTGAAGTTTCCCTTGTCCATATCCTGCCAATTATTATAAAACACTCAACACTCTACAGAATAGCGCACTGGGCTGTGCATATGGGTTAAAAAATTCTGTTGCAGAACTAGCACCTGACACATATGGTGGCCACTAGATCTGTTACAGTGCTGTACTTATAGCAGTTGATGTCAGATAGGGAACCAACCACTGTGGTTATTAACCATGCAATCTCTATGACATTGTAGTGATCACATGACATTGTTTACAAACAAGCAAGTGCCAGGAGGCTAAACTATCATTGCGCCTCTCACAGAGAAAGTACTTGGGATGGAAGCAGTCTATTGAAGTAAAACATACCTACACATACAAAAAATACATGTAAAAAGTTAAGTTAATGTAAAAAAGTTAAAAGAGAAAATATATTAAAGAAAATAAAGTGGAGTTTCAGTTACCCAAGTATTTTTTTTTAAAATCCTCTCCCGTCATTGTTATCAGGGATGAGCCGAACACCCCCCTGTTCGGTTCGCACCAGAACCTGCGAACAGACAAAATGTTCGTGTGAACTTTAGAACCCTATTAAATACAATGGACTCGAACGCTCGAAATCTAAAGTGTTAATTATAAAGGCTTATATGCAAGTTATTGTCCTAAAAAGTGTTTGGGGACCGGGGTCCTGCCCCAGGGGACATGTATCAATGCAAAAAGAAGTTTTAAAAACGGCCGTTTTTTCGGGAGCAGTGATTTTAATAATGCTTAAAATGAAAAAATAAAAGTGAAATATTCCTTTAAATTTCGTACCTGGGGGGTGTCTATGATATGCATGTGAAGTGGCGCATGTTTCCCGTGCTTAGAACTGTCCCTGCAAAAAATGTCATTTTTGAAAGAAAAAAAGTCTTTTAAAACTGACTCGCGGCTATTAATGAATTGTCGGCTCCCGGCAATACATACAAAAGTCATTGATAAAAAAAAAAAAAAAAAAGCGTGGGGGTTCCCCAGAATTCAATTACCAGGCCCTTCAGGTCTGGAATGGATATTAAGGGGAACCCCGCCGCAAATTTAAAAAAAATTTGACGTGGGGTTCCCCCAAATATCCATTCCAGGCCCTTCAGATCTGGCATGGATTTTAAGGGGAACTCCACCCCAAATTTTAAAAAAATGGCGTGGAGTCCCCCTAAAAATCCATACCAGACCCTTATCCGAGCACGCAACCTGGCCGGCCGCAGGGGAAAGGGGGGGGACGAGAGAGCGGCCCCCCCTCCCTCCTGAACCGTACCAAGCCACATGCCCTCAACATGGGGAGGATGTCCCCATGTTGATGGGGACAAGGGCCTCATCCCCACAACCCTTGCCCGGTGGTTGTGGGGGTCTGCGGGCGGGGGGGCTTATCGGAATCTGGAAGACCCCTTTAACAAAGGGGACCCCCAGATCCCAGCCCCCCCTATGTGAATTGGTAAGGGGTACATTGTACCCTTACCATTTCACGAAGAAAGCGTAATTTTTAAAAAAAAAAAAACACACAAACACCTTGAAAAAGTCCTTTATTTAAAATAATAATAAAAAAAAAACATTCCAGCGCTGAAATCCAGTGTCCCGCGGCGATCCCGATGTCCAGCGCTGTCCTTCATTGGTTGTGCCTGAGCGGACCTGATGGGGAACTCCCTCTCAGTATTTTAAATGTATAGACCCGCCCCTTCTAAAGTTCCCCATCAGGTCCGCTCAGCGGACCAGATGCGGAACATGAGAAGGGGCGGGTCTATACATGTATTGCCAAAGTGAGAGCAGTTCCCCATCAGGTCCGCCCCCTCGGTATGTCGGACCCGCCTACGTCATTGGCTTGAGCGGGGAACTTCCTTCACTATGTAAATTTAAATTACACAGTGAAGGAAGTTCCCCGCTCAAGCCAATGACGTAGGCGGGTCCGACATACCGAGGGAGCGGACCTGATGGGGAACTTTAGAAGGGGCGGATCTATACATTTAAAATACTGAGAGGGAGTTCCCCATCAGGTCCGCTCAGGCACAACCAATGAAGGACAGCGCTGGACATCGGGATCGCCGCGGGACACTGGATTTCACCGCTGGAATGTTTTTTTTTTTTTTATATTATTTTAAATAAAGGACTTTTTCAAGGTGTTTGTGTGTTTTTTTTAAACATTTTTTTACGCTTTCTTCGTGAAATGGTAGGGGTACAATGTACCCCTTACCAATTCACATAGGGGGGGCCGGGATCTGGGGGTCCCCTTTGTTAAAGGGGTCTTCCAGATTCCGATAAGCCCCCCGCCCGCAGACCCCCACAACCACCGGGCAAGGGTTGTGGGGATGAGGCCCTTGTCCCCATCAACATGGGGACATCCTCCCCATGTTGAGGGCATGTGGCCTGGTACGGTTCAGGAGGGAGGGGGGGCCGCTCTCTCATCCCCCCCTTTTCCCCTGCAGCCGGCCAGGTTACGTGCTCGGATAAGGGGTCTGGTATGGATTTTTAGGGGGACTCCACGCCATTTTTTTAAAATTTGGGGTGGAGTTCCCCTTAAAATCCATGCCAGATCTGAAGGGCCTGGAATGGATATTTGGGGGAACCCCACGTCAATTTTTTTTTAAATTTGCGGCGGGGTTCCCCTTAATATCCATTCCAGACCTGAAGGGCCTGGTAATTGAATTCTGGGGAACCCCCACGCTTTTTTTTTTTTTTTTTATCAATGACTTTTGTATGTATTGCCGGGAGCCGACAATTCATTAATAGCCAGTTTTAAATACTTTTTTTCTTTCAAAAATTACATTTTTTGCAGGGACAGTTCTAAGCACGGGAAACATGCGCCACTTCACATGCATATCACACACACCCCCCAGGTACGAAATTTAAAGGAATATTTCACTTTTATTTTTTCATTTTAAGCATTATTAAAATCACTGCTCCCGAAAAAACGTCCGTTTTTAAAACTTCTTTTTGCATTGATACATGTCCCCTGGGGCAGGACCCGGGTCCCCAAACACTTTTTAGGACAATAACTTGCATATAAGCCTTTATAATTAGCACTTTAGATTTCTCCCATAGATTTTTCGAATTTGCCGCGAACACCCCAATTTGTTCGCTGTTCGGCGAACGGGCGAACAGGCAATGTTCGAGTCGAACATGAGTTCGACTCGAACTCGAAGCTCATCCCTAATTGTTATAACTTCTTCTTTAAGATTTGGATAATGCCACTAATGTGTTCTTTCTTGTTTGGTTAAAATTAGTAAAATCTAACCTGATCTCGGCAGCAGGCAGGGTCCATTGCTGTCATGGGCAACTGAAACCCCCTTGCCTTTATTTCTGGGATTCGGTGCAGCTGGCTACCCAGCCTGCACCTCCCAATCTCGTGCCTGCACAGTAATGCCACTGGTGTGGCCCTGAGCAGAGAGACTCCACTTCCTCTCAGCAGATACTAATCTTCGAAAATGGCACCTAACTCCTACCGATTGTGTCATTTCCTGTATGTAAATCACTCGAGATTTCAGTATTAGGCGATTCTCATGGACTCTTGGGATAGATGACCCCGATATCCCTGGAGTCCAAGGAAATTGCCCTATTACAACATGCCTAGGCGGCCGGACCAGAAGTGCCACATCAACACATCAACATTACCAGCCCTCACCTCCCGATCTCATGCGTGAACAGTAATGTCACTGGTGTGGCCCTGAGCAGAGAGACTCCACTTCCTCCGGCAGATACTAATCTTCAAAAATGGCACCTAACATCTCCCGATTGTGTCAATTGCGGTATGTAAATCACTCGAGATTTCAGTATTAGGCGATTCCCATGGACTCCTGGGATAGATGACCCTGATGTCCCAGGAGTCCAAGGGAATTGCCTTATGATGACATGCCTAGGTGGCCGGACCAGAAGTACCACATCAACACATCAACATTACCAGCCTGCACCTCCTGCACCTCCTGATCTTGTGCCTGCACAGTAATGCCACTAGTGTGGCCCTGAGCAGAGATGCTCCCCTTCCTTTTGAAGATACTAATCTTCAAAAATGGCACCTAACTCCTCCCGATTGTGTCATTTGCAGTATGTAAATCACTCGAGATTTCAGTATTAGGGGATTCCCATGGACTCCTGGGATAGATGACCCCAATTTCCCAGGAGTCCAAGGGAATTGCCTTATGATGACATGCCTAGGCGGCCGGACTGGAAGTGCCACATCAACACAACAATTTTTTTTTTTAGCCATTTGGAATTACAATGCAGACGGGCATGTGGCAATGGGCAAAGTGACAAATGATTTTTTTTTTGCTAATTTTTTAGCATGTAATAAATATCTTTGCAGGAAATTTGTTAAAACAATGTACAAAAAAAAAGATGTAAAATGTGTAAAAATTTTTTGGTCTGAAGAATATAGTCAAGTTAACCAATGCATGTAGGTGTTCCCCCAGGCGCTGTGTGTCTTTATAATTTGGAATATTGTTTGTGCCAATATATAAATAATCTAATTACTATAAACACTGATGTGGAATTATAAAAAATAATTCTAGCAATAAAAAATGTGTGTCACACACACTTATTTGTTTTCTTTTTTTTTCTTGGAGATTCCTTTCATGTTAATGCAATACTTTATTTTTTTTCTCCGCTGAAGTAAAAGCTGTTATGTCGGAGATCTTGAACTTGAGAAGGTTAGGCATCACAATGCTAGAGCAGTTTGTGAGCATCAGCAGATTTAGCTTGTAATTTCATTGATCTGTGTGGGCTTTCTGTTTGCAAACCAGCTGCTGCTCTGTTTCCCCACAGCAACTGATCTGAGTACCATTGATTTTTTTTCCTTGCATTAACATAGCTTTACTTCTTTAATGGGCAATAAATGACTGAATGTAAATACAAACAGAGCTGCCGCTGTTTCAACAACAAAAGAAACAACTGAAAAAAATTGCCATTTTCCTGAAAATAATCTGTGTTTCTATTTTTATAGTGGTACAATTAAAAAGTGAATGCGAAGAACAGAGCGTGTTTTTGTTGTAAGGTTTTTTTTTTTTTTTACATACTTATTTTATTTATACTGTTGCTAAATTTTTCAAATGTATGTCCTTGAGCTAAATGCAGTTCCTTCTCAAATTAGTGTATTTGTGGTTGACTAATAAAACAGCATTATGTTGGACAAAAGAAGGAAATGCAATATTGTGTTCAGGTTTTAAAAGGGTATTTTAATACACCAAAAGCAAGGAAAATGGGCAGATTTACACATGTGCATTGTGGTACCACCTTTGTACGGAAAAGTGTTTTTAATTGCCACTCACATATGCAATAAAAGTATGCTGCCAGACCCTACAAAACTCAACTGTGTTGCCAAGCTATTCAAAATTAATGGGCTGACTTAAAGTGTATGTCCAGGCATTACCCATATTTAGCCCAAACCTCCTTCTACCTGTCTAAAATATGTCCCAGCATTATTTTTTTCTTTTAATTTGTTTAGGTAGTGAAAAACAGCTTTTATTACCTTCTGTAACATCATCACCTTGTTTTTAAAATTCTTGCAGAGGCAGCTGCTGGAAGCATAGTTCCTTTTGACATAGGAACTCTCCAGAAATACAATTCTCAGGCCTCGTACACACGACCGATTTTCTCGTCGTAAACAGTCAAGAAAAGTGCCGCGAGAGTTTTTTTGTCTAGAAAAACGTTCGTGTGTATGGTTTTACGACGAGAAACTTGACGAGAATCTCGACGAGAAAATAGAGAACCTGCTCTCTATTTTCTCGTCAGGAGTCCAGATTTCCTCGTCGTGTTTCTCGTCGGCCTGTTTTGTGACGAGAAAATGGTTCGTGTGTATGCTTTTACGACTCTTCCAAAAGCGCGCATGCTCACAAGCAACTATGAGACGGGAGCGCATCTTCTGGTAAAACAAGCCTTCATAATGGAGAGAGCACATTCGTCACGCTCATAAATATTTCATCGTTTAAATGTTCTGCATTGAATTCTTCGTTAGAATGTTACATTAATCAAAACAAGAGACCTTCTTTTGCTGCTGATATTCACACAGAGTTATGCCTTATTTTTAACCTTTTTCATGCTACTCTTTATAAGATTTATGTGTATTATATCGTGCAAGTTTTTAGGAATAATTTAAATGGTTAGATTTTTCAAAATGATGTTAATTATAATTTCTCAATGTTTTGATAGCGATCTCCCATTTAATTTTCTAATCTATATTTTTAAAATTTCACACCATGTTTTTGAGCTAATCAGATTTAGTTATTCTTTTGGGGGGGTGATATCTGTGCCTTTTATTGTCAGTCAAATGTATCTGCTTACTCCAAAGCTTGTTTTTTTTTATTTAAAAATACACATAGTCAAGTATGAACTTAAACAAAAAACACATTTATTCATGTTTATAAATTAAATAAAGAGAAGGCAGCGCTGGAGAAGCTGCTGCCATTTGTGCATCCCAGGGACCCCAGAGCACACAGCAACCCTGTGTGGACACTAAAATTGGGAGCTTGAGAAGGCCCACATTTCAGAACACAATCTGATGCTGGCCTCCCAGAGGTCAGGAACAGCAGCAGGTGAGATATATGTCCCAAGTGTGTGGTACTACAACAGGCTGCCTTCTGTCCGACCAGTGCGACCACAATGAAGCAAGGCCATCACTTCCTCTTCTTCCTGGCAACCTTCCCTGCAGCCTTTACTGAAGCCTTCCTTCTTCGTTTAGCTGGAGGCTGGCCCACTGGAGGGGTACTCCTGTCAGGAGGAGGAGGTGGAGGTGTAGCAGAAGGGGGTGGGGCAGAAGAAGAAGGTGGAGGTGTAGCAGAAGGGGGTGGGGCAGAAGGTGGAGGTGTAGCAGAAGGGGGTGGGGCAGAAGGTGGAGGTGTAGCAGAAGGGGGTGGGGCAGAAGAAGAAGGTGGAGGTGTAGCAGAAGGGGGTGGGGCAGAAGGTGGAGGGGTAGCAGAAGGGGGTGGGGCAGAAGAGGAAGGTGGAGGTGGAGGTTGAGGTTGGGTCAGTTGGGCCACCTCACATATGGCGGTATTGGGGGTAATTTGCTCCATCACCCCCTTGTTGAGCAAGGTGATGAGCAGGGGTTCGCATAGGAGGCGTTGCTCCATGCTCATCACCTTGAACTTAGCCTCCACTAGGCCGGCAATGGCCTCTTCAGGGGATGTGGGCTCCTTGAGGGTGGCATGGGCCTCTTTAATAAGGGCCATTGCTGCCTCACTGGTGGTCCTGTCCCTCCTGCCTCTTTTGTGAAGCCTGATGGGAGGCACCTGGGATCTGGTGCTTCTCCTTTGCCCTGCCACCTCCTGTCTGCCACTGGGCCCTGCCACCTCCTGGCTGCCACTGGGCCCTGCCACCTCCTGGCTGCCACTGGGCCCTGCCACCTCCTGGCTGCCACTGGGCCCTGCCACCTCCTGGCTGCCACTGGGCCCTTCCTCCTCCTGCCTGACAGTTTCCAGACCCTCCTCCTGGCTGATTTCATCCTGTGTATGAAAAAGAAACATAGTTTAATATGTTGGTTTAATCTTTGCATCAAACTTTGTAATCCTGATGGAAGCAATTAGAATGTAAATGCATAAATCCTTGCTTTAAATTTACCACTACATCAGCTTGACTATTTACCACACAATTAAGTGCAGAATAATGTCTACAGATCATGATTTCACTTGTTGAATACAAACTAATGTATGTTTCTCATCCTGACATATTTGGGAAACATTAATTTTATCCCACTACATTTTCAGTTAATACTATACCTGGCTCCAGATGGCCAAATCAGGATCATCCAGGATGGCTGCCTCCTCTTGCTCCAGAGAAGGCTCAGGTTGGCTGCAGGGAAGTCTGGGGGGAAGAGTGGAGAGTGATGGCCTTGGCTCAATGTGGTCATCCAGGAAGGACATCCTGCTGTAGTACCACAAAACCGGGACATAAACATCATCTGCTGCTGCTCCTGACCTCTGAGAAGCCAGCACCTTAGAGCGTTCAGTCCTGTAGGTACCTCTCAAGCTCCCAATTTTAGTGTCCACTTGTTTTGCTGTGGCTGTGGGCACCTTGGTATGCACAAATGGGAGCAGCTTCTCCAGCGCTGCTTTTCTCACCCCTTTTTTTTTATGGATGGGGTTTTTGGTCTCCCACAGAGCCGGCAGCTCCCTTACCCGGTCAATAAATTCCGCCAGGAACTCTTTGTCGCTAATAAATACATTCATATTGTATCTGCAAGTAAAATAAATTATATTTAAATAATGTGAGGCAAACAGTCTAACCTCCTTCACATCCTAGTCACCATATATATCCTCCAACAATCTCAAGACAGTATAGGCCAACAATTTTAACAAGTCTCACAAAATCACATACCTTCGTTCGCACGTCCGTCACTTGAACTCCTCTCTCCGCACACCGAACGTACTATAGTCACATGTGTGTTTGCTATATACACACCACGCATGCGTCCAAATTCGAACACGTCGCTCCGCACACGTCGCCCGCCCATGACGTTCTAACTAACATCTTTTCCCCGCCCCTTCTCTTTCGGCGCGCAGACAGATATGGCGGAGTTACAGCAGGTGTCTGATAATTCCGCAACTAGCGAGGAGACAAGCCCGGAGACCGAGGACACGTCACGATCAAGGAGGAGATTCAAGGCATCGAATATGTCTTTGGCGGAGATGGCGGAGATGGTGGACATCTTGGTCAAGGCTGATTATGATGCCAAGCATGGGCCGTATAGCAAACCAAATAGAAGGAAGGCCAAAATCCTCACTAAAGTTGTGAAGAGTCTGAGGGCGAAGTTCGGGGTGAAACGCTCAAATGAGCAGCTCAGAAAGAGGTGGTCAGACCTCAAACTGAGGGAGCCAGACCAGTTGAGGAGCATAAAGAGGATGCTCGCTAAAAGTAAGTAAAATGACGACCTTTCTGCTATTAATCTTTTTAGAAACTGACTTTTTTTTTTTTTAAAGCATATTGGACTCCCTTCCAAAATGTATTATTTTGAACTAGGTTGGGCACAGTAATCGTTCGTTACGTTACCGACACTTCGTTCGGCCACTATCCGTGGTTTTGGCTTATTTAAGACCCCCAAAAGTAATTAGACATCTGCCATTTTTGATCAAGTATTGTGGATAATTTTTAAGTCTAGATGATGTGTTTGTAAGGAGAATGAAATGCAAACTTTAATCAGTGTAAAGGAGAGGACACTCAGCAGCTGCTTCCACATCTGTACTTTGGAGCACTATAGTGTGGGCCACCAGACCCGCCTTTTTTGGGTGTCCCACACAGGTGCATCAGAGTTTATTTGTGGTGCCTCCATGTCCAAAAAATTACATCCAAATGTGAATAATAAACATATTTGGGGTCATAAAGAATGCATTTTTCTTTAAATTCCGCACAAACACACACTTGTACCCCACTTCCAAACAATTTAGCCTGTTTTAAGTTTAAAAATGAGATTTTTACAGTGTGATAAATAGACCTTTGGTTTTATTCTCATAGGGGAGAGAAGACTGGGAGGAGGACACTCCAGGGAGCACATGCACCCCACAACTTCCAAGCAACCCCAAACTCCCAAAGATCCACAACCGAAAGATGTGCAGGAAGTTGAGGTGGAGGAAGGAGAAGTGCAGGAAGGAGAGGTGGATGACGTTGTGGATCTGGTCACCACAACAGGTCAGTATCTGACACCACAGCTTAAGGTAAGCGAGGTAGGCCTGCAGAGTTTTATTAATTTTTTTTTAATGGTTTTTAGGGGATGGAAATGTTGTGAAGGATAGCACACCGTTCTCTGCTGACAGTGCCCTCCGCCTCATCCAGCAAGTGATGGAATGTAGCACGGAACTGGACCTAATTAAACAAAGAATCCATGTGATGGAACAAACATTTAAAGACATTCTCGATGTTTTGGGGAGAATTCAATAAGCCATCCAAACACATTTGTTTTTACATGTTTGTTTTTATATTTTTACTAATTTTTTGAGTAACAAAGCAGCCAAAAATTGAATATGCACACAGTGTGTGAACATGTGCTATCTGCCATCAGGGGATATCCATGTACGTCTTTTGTGGGTGCAACCCCTTCCTCGTATCAAAAGTCGGTGAACTGAGGAAGGGGATGCACCCCCAAAACACATCCATTGATCACCCCTGATGGCAGATAGCACATGTTGACAATAGGGATCAGGATTGTAAACTTCCTATTTGCAAAAAAGTAAAAATGTGTGCATATTGAATTTTTGGCTGGGCAAGGGGTGGCAGGACCCCATATTAGGACGGGCACATAGAGACATAGTTTGTGTAACTGAATGTCTCAGATTGCTCAGAGGTATCCAATGTTGTCATTTTAGAAATGCAAGTGGTATTTTTGTATTTTCATAAGCCAAAATTTGACGGGTTGTGGTCAGGCCAACCCCAAAGTAAAACAAAAAAAAATGTGCAGAGAGTAAAATATTTGACCACAAACAACGTGTAGCTTCTTTTTATAATACACTCTAAGCTTATTTGGTTCTTTTGTAAGGTAACATAGTGAAATTGGTTGTTATTTACTAAAGTAAAATACACTTGCCACTACAAATGCACAAAGACAAACTAGGAGACAGGAAAGAACAAATAATTAAAGGTTTAAACAAGATTTTTATTGGGATACTTAGACATAGGCTGGCATAGGAATTGCCCCCCTACCCGTGAAATACTCCATGTATTTGTCCCGAACCACACGGGCATTTTGGGGGGGCAAGCCAAGACGGGCAGATTCCAGGCCCGGAAGGGGATTTGCAGGGGAAAGTCCAGCCTCTGGCAAAACTGAGGCCATATATGAATTCGCTTTGCGGCAAAGAAAATTGTGTAGCACACAGCAGCATAACACTACATAGTTTATTTTGTAGTCCGCCAAGTGGATGGAAGTCATAAAAAGGCGGAACCGGCTGGCCATTATGCCGAAGGCATAATGGGGTCAGGGTCCTCTGTGGAAATGGCCTCATAAGATGCCGTCCGAGTCCGAAGGCTTCATCAGCCAAGAAAACAAAGGGGAGTCCTTCAATATTCCCTGCATCCGGTGGCAATGCAAGGTCGTCACTCTGGAGACGGAGGGCAAACTCCGTCTGGATGAAGGATCCCCCATCGGACATCCGGCCATTCTTCCCTACATCAACATAGAGGAATTCATACCGTGCTGACACCACCGCCATCAGCACAATGCTATGAAACCCCTTGTAGTTGTAGTAGTAGGATCCAGAACGGGGTGGCGGCACGATGCGGACGTGCTTCCCGTCTATGGCACCACCGCAGTTGGGGAAGTCCCACCGCGTGGCAAACTCCGATGCCACAGTCTGCCATTCCTGTGGCGTTGAAGGAAGCTGTGGAGTGAAACAAGATGAAATAATATTAGAAAAACAAAGGCATACATTACAAGCAAATTCAAGACCAAAAAATTAGAGACCAACATCAATCTAATTATACGTTTATTAAGGTGTGTAAAAAAAGTATAATGGAAGGCTCATTTATCATATTCATCACCCCCTCTGATGGGCCATTACTAAATTATTTTGGGGGGGGGAGATGTGTTTGGCCACAGGATAGCATTGCAGTGGCGGTGCGTCCAGAGTGGGCGCTGGAGCACTGTCCCCTCTCTCCTGTGCCCATCACTCAGAACAATACATAGGTTCATGCGTTGCATGAACCTATGTATTGTCTATGCCGCACACTATTCAGGTGGATGGCCTCTTGTAAAGCGACCGACATATGATTAATTGCGTCATTTAGGGGGTTAAAATTGCAGAGCAGAAACAGGTATTAAAAAAGTCTTGCAAATTACAACCTGAGGGATGTAATTGGCTTCCTCAAAGAAAAATCGGGGACGCAAGGAGGGGGCATTCCTTGTGTAAACACTGACAGGCAGCTCTGGCAATCATGTTCACCAAGTCTGTTTAATGGTAACATGATTGGCTGATGCAACATGAAGGGAAGGAGAAGACATCAAGGACAGAAGAAGGATGGCGCTGACCACAAGAAGGTAAGTGCAGGGCTGGGGGGAAACTGGCTGCAATAGAGGGGACTAAATGGCTGCATTGGAGGGGACAACTGGGGGCGTTTATTAGGCAACAGAGCAAAAAAGGAGGAAGTTTATTTCCGAAATTGGGGTTGTAACCCCCCAACATTTGGAGCAACAGGCGCCCCTGCTGGAAAAGTTAGTGAGGGGAAATATTTAGGGAGGATAAAAAAGGGGCATTTAAAAACTTCCAGCATGCATGGGGACAAAGGGGACATTCTCAGCATATTACAATCATGGTAATTAGGAAAGGATGAAAGAAATACAATACATTAGCATACATGTAATACATAAAATGTGATGTGAAGGGAGAAAACTTACCCTAATATAGTCCTCCTGCAGGACTTGTATAATAGCAGAACAGGTGTCTGGGATTATGAGGCCCAGAGCCTGGGGGGAGATGCCTGTGGTGAACTTCAAGTCCTGAAGACTTCTCCCTGTCGCCAGGTAACGCAACGTGGCGATGAGCCTCTGCTCAGCACTGATGGCTTCCCGCATAACGGTGTCCTTCCTGGTAATATAGGGGGACACCAAAGCCAACAGTTCCTGAAAAACGGGGTCAGACATCCTCAGAAAATTCCTGTAGTCCTCAGGATTATTCTCGACGATCTCCCGCAGCAGAGGCATGTGGCAGAATTGGTCCCGCTGGAGCAACCAATTCTTGGTCCATGAACTCCTCCTCACACCATTCATGGACTGGTCTTGGTCCAAAACAAGCAGACCAACACCAAGCGCACGCACAGCACGAACTCGACGACGAGAACGTCCAGGCGACATGGCTAGGAAACGGTCGTCTAATCAGAACGTACAGAACAGAACGCACTTTAGAACAGCAAGGCCTATGAATAACGAACTGAAATTCAGAAACGAACAGGCAAGAACGCACTGTAAAACAGATACGACCTGCCTAGACGCCCTGAAAGTCAAGATACGAACCCACAAGCACAAACTGAACGGCAGAAAACGATCTGAAAAGTACGAAGACTGAAAAGCGCGAATCGTCTCTTCCCAAACTTTTACTTCACACGCGGTAACACGAGATCAGCAAAAGCAGCCCAAGGGGTGGCGCCAAGAAAAAAGATCTTCCCCTTTATAGTGCCGTCGTACGTGCTGGACGTGAGCGCAGAGAACCACGAGGAAATTGGGAAATGACAGTGTGTACGCATAGAAAGCTTGACGAGAAAATCGACAAGCTTAACAAGAATCTCGTCGAAAAAAACGACGTGTTTTTTACGACGAGAAAATCGGTCGTGTGTACGAGGCCTCAGAAGCACTTTCTCTATGTTAAGGCCCCTTTCACACTTGCGGACAGTATGTTCGTATTTCATCCATCTGTTTTCGGATGAAATACGGACATACATGCATCCCTATGGGATAGCGGGTGTCAGCGGATGAACATCCGCTGACACTCGATATCATCCGTCCCCGCTATGGTCCGATTCTGCAGACGGAGGAAAATCCTATTTTTCCATCCGTCTGCAGAGCGGATCGGATGAACACGGACAGACGGTCCGTTTTCATCCGATCCCCCACATAGGGGAGAGCGGAGATGTGACAGGGTGGTCCCTGCACAGTGTGCAGGGATTGCTCTGTCATCCGCCGGCTCAGCGGGGATCAACGGAGCAATCCCCGCTGAGCAAGTGGATGTTCACGGGGCGGATCATCACGGGATCCGCCCATGTGAAAGGACCCTAAGTGTGTGGGCAGGTTATTTGAAGTCAAGGCAACAATGTTCTTCTATGAAAGAAATTCTTGAAATTATTTGAAGTGTGACAAAGAGGGGCTGGGGACATACAAAGTTCTGTAGTCCAGCAAGCAGGACTGACAACACTGCTTTGGTCTTCACCATAGTTTAGGTAACACTGTGTAGTCAGCCTAAGCAGAAACTTAACTTATAGTAGAATTCCAGCTTAACTTCTTGCCGACTTCCTCATGTAGGAGTATGGCGGCAGATCACCTCTCCTGTGCTGGATCACGTATCCCAATACATGATCCTGCACCTTCAGGTGGGGGGGGGGCATGCGGTAGTTGCGACAACTGTGCTGTGAGTAGTCACAGCACAAGCCGATCAGCGGGTCCCGACACCCGTTGATCAGCAAAGAGAATGACAGGACAACGCTCTGTGAATGTAAACAATACAGAGCTCTGTCCTGTCAGAGGGAATGTGCTGGTTTTTGTTTCCCTGCAAAGGAAATAAGGGTATCAAAAACCCATACATCCCTTAGCAAAAACAGCACACAGTGAATGCACCGAACACTGTTAGGCACATATTTAACCCCTTGATTGCCCTAGTTGTTAACCACTTCTTAACCAGTGACAGTATATTTTTAGCACTGATCACTGTATTAGTGTCACTGGCTCCCACAAAGTTGCAAAAGTGTCAGCTTGCTCGCCATACTATCACAGTCTCGCTATAAGTCGCTGATCAAAGCCATTACTACAATAAAAAAATTCTACAGTACCGCCCAGGGGGCGGACCCTCTGGGTATACCCTCTCAGTCTGCATCTTCGCAGATCAGTTCGTCAAAAAGCAGTACAAACTTAAAAGGAGGGGTGGGTGCTGTGTCGGTCAATGGACTCAGAGAAAAGGATTTTACGGTGAGTAAAAAATCCTATTTACTCTTTCGTCCATGGACCGACACAGCTTCTCTATTGACAAAGTGGGACGTCCCAAAGCAGTGTCAGAGAAAAAATGAGGGGTGGTAACAGCATAAAAATAAACTTCACCCCAAACACAAAACAGCACTCCTCCAACGGAGGAGTTGCAACTCTAAACAGCCGCTTGCAAAACCTTGCGGCCAAAAGAGGCATCCGAAGATGCACCTACATCAATTTTGTAGAATTTTGTGAAAGTGTGAGCGGACGACCAAGTCGCCGCTTTACATAATTGGGAAACAGACGCTTGATGTCGGAAAGCCCAAGAGGCACCTATTGCCCTGGTCGAATGCGCCGTGACAGGAAAGGGGGGCGCCTGACCCTTTAAGGCGTAAGCCTGGATTACTATCTGCCGGATCCACCTAGAGATGGTGGCCGATGAGACTGCTTGGCCCTTCTTGGGACCAGCCACCGAAACAAACAGTGAGTCTGACTTCCGGAACAGGGAAGTAGCAGATAGGTATACTCTCAAAGCTCGGACAACGTCCAAGGAATGCAACGCCGACTCCTTAGGATTCGACGGCTGAGGACACAAGGATGGAAGTACAATGTCTTCGTTGAGATGAAAAGCCGAAACGACTTTCGGAAGAAAGGAAGGCTGCGGCCGCAGCACCACCTTATCCTTGTGGAAAATCAAATAGGGAGCCTTGCAGGACAAGGCTGCCAGCTCAGAGACTCGTCTAACTGACGTAACAGCCACCAAAAAGACCACTTTCTGAGAAAGTGTCAACAGGGGAATATCTCTAATATTCTCAAACGGTGCCTTCTGAAGCACCGAGAGGACCAGGTTCAAGTCCCACGGAGGTAACGGGGGACGAACCGGAGGGGCCACCTGTCGGACCCCCTGCACAAATGTACTCACGAGAGAGTGAGTCGCCAGGGGTCGCTGAAAAAAGACAGCCAGGGCAGATATCTGTCCCTTCAATCGTACTTAGGGCAAGCCCTTGGTCCACCCCATGCTGTAAAAACAGCAGGATTCTGGAAACCAAATAGATACGCGGATGCCATTTCATTTCCTCACACCTGGAGATGTAGGCCCTCCAAGTGCGGTGATAGACCTTCCTAGAGGATGGTTTTCGAGCACTTCTCATAGTAGAGATTACTGAGTCTGACAGGCCCCGGTCTCTCAGTACCTGGTTCTCAACAGCCATGACGTTAAAGCCAATGACTGTAAAGCAGGATGGAATATGGGACCTTGCGATAGCCGGTCCTTCCGTAGTGGTAGGCGCCAGGGGACGTCTGCTACCAGACGTACTAGATCGTCGTACCAAGGACGCTGAGGCCAATCTGGAGCGATTAGGATCATTGGAATTCCCTCTGCCTCCACTCTGTGGAGCAGAAGAGCAAGAAGCCTTAAGGGAGGGAAGGCATAGATTAGCCGATACTGACCCCACGATGCTACCAACGCATCCGTTGCGTCTGCCCATGGGTCTCTTGACCGGGCCACAAATCTCAATACCTTCCGATTGAGTCGGGAAGCCAGAAGATCTACGTCTGGTGTGCCCCATCTTTGGCAGAGGAGTTGGAACACCTCCGGGTGTAAGGACCCTTCTCCCTGGTCCAGCATCTGGCGGCTCAGGTAGTTCGCCTGCCAGTTTTCCACACCCGGAATGTACACGGCCGACAGTGCCGGTACGCTCCTCTCTGCCCACTTCAGGATGCGAGCGATCTCCGATGTTGCAGCTGAGCTTCTTGTTCCTCCTTGATGATTGATATATGCCACTGCTGTGGCGTTGTCTGACTGGATCCTGACTGGACGCCCTTGCAGCCTCTGAGACCATTTGAAGAGGCACAGCCTGATCGCCCGGATTACCAGGACATTGATCGGCAGGAGGGCTTCCTCTGGGGTCCAGCGACCTTGCGCCGACTGAGCACCCCAGACCACCCCCCCAACCTGTAAGGCTGGCGTCCGTCGTGATCACTATCCAGTAAACCGGAAGAAATGACTTCCCGGCCATTAGAGCCGGTGCTGTCAGCCACCATACCAGGGATCTTCTGACTATGTGGCTCACTCGGATTTGATAATCCAGAGATGATGGACATCTGTTCCATCTGGACAGAACTTCCTTCTGTAACACTCGAGTGTGGTATTGAGCATATGGAACCGCCTCGAAGGAGGCTACCCTAAGGCCCAACACTCGCATGCAAAAAACGGAGTGATGACCAATTCCTGGAAGTCAGCTGCCGTACTGCAGCCCGGAGGGTCTGCAACTTCTCCACAGGGAGGAATACCTTTGCCTCTGAAGAATCCAGAATCAACCCCAGGTACACTAGGCGTTGAGTGGGCACCAATACTGACTTTTGCGTGTTTAGTATCCAACCACAGTCTCGAAGAGTCTGACAGGTAATGGACACGCTTACCTCTAATTCTGAGCTTGAAGGGGCCTTCAGCAGAAGGTTGTATAAGTAGCCTGTGATATCGATACCCCGCTGTCTTAGAAGTGCCAGAATCGGAGCGAGCACCTTGGTGAATGTCCTGGGTGCTGAGGCAAGGCCCAACGGGAGGGCCACAAACTGGTAGTGGTCCTTCCCGATAGCAAATCGCAGAAACCTCTGGTGTCTGGAGTATATGGGGACATGCAGGTATGCGTCCTTGATGTCCAAGGAGGCCAGAAAGTCCCCCGGATGGAGAGCCGTGACTACAGATCGAACCGACTCCATACGAAAACTTTGTACCTTCACAAAGCAATTGAGGGCTCTGAGATCCAAGCTTGGACGAACCCCCTCCTTCTTCGGCACAATGAACAGATTTGAGTAAAAACCCCGTTCCAGTTCTGGAACTGGAATAACTACCCCGCGTTCCAGTAGACCCTGGACCGCCCCATACAGGGCCTCCCGACGGGTCGGTAGTAGCTGGAGATTGGAGGTGTTGAATCTGTCCGGTGGACAAGAGAGAAACTCTATCTTGTAGCCTGAGGAGATTACTTCGCAAACCCACCTGTCGGAGATTAGTGCTGTCCACTGAGTCGCGAATTTGTGAAGACGTCTCCCCACCCGAGAGCTGGGTGGGGGTGGACCTTCATGCGGACGCAAATTTGTCCGCAGGCTTATTGGGTATGCGGGACCAGGGACGCTTTTGTCCTTGGGCAGGCGCTTTATCGGCCTGGGGTCTTTTCCCTGTCGCCCTAGGGGGACGAAAAAACCACTTGTGTGCAGTAAAGGAGGGCCCTTGCCCTTGGCGTGGCCCCTTACCCTTGCTAATTTGGGGAAGCAAAGTGCTTTTACTTCCTGTGGCATCCTTGATGATGTCATCCAGAGAAGCCCCAAAAAGTCTGTCGCCCTTAAAAGGCAGATCCAACAGGGCTTTCTTGGAAGTCTGGTCCGCAGACCAGCCTTTTAGCCAGATCAGGCGGCGTATTGCTACTGCATAAACCGAAGTTTTAGACAGCAGGGGAATAGTATTCATGTCTGACTCGCAGACAAACCTAAGGCCCTGGACCAACAGGTCGGCCAATGTTCTCTCATCAGGAGGAGCATCTCGCTCCTTAACCCCTGGAGTAGCAATCTTGCCCATTCAGTAAGTGTGTGAGACACTAGGGCCCCCGCCAATGCCGGGCATACTGCCGAGCCTACCACTGAGTATAGGTAGCAAGCGAGTGCTTCAGCCTTCTTATCCACAGGGTCCTTGAAAACAGGAGCCCCTTCTACAGGAATTGTGGTGGCTCTATTAAGTCTGGACACCGGAGGGTCCACTATAGGGGGGAGAGGTCCATTTCTTCAGAAAACTCTCCTCAAAAGGGGTACCGTACCGCAAACCTCTTTGGGGCTGTAAAGACCCTCAGTGGGTTCTCCCATTCCTTGTATAAGAGTTTATCAAAAGACACACAAGGGAACACCTTAGCAGTGCGGGCAGGTCTATGAAACCCAAGTGGACCTGAGTCTCTGCTGCTTCTGCAGTATTTTCCAATTTTAGCATATCCCGCACTGCAGTAATAAGGTCAGATACCAAAGCCGTCTCGCGTACTGACCTGGACTTTGAGTCATTCTCACTGTCCGGTCACGGTCTGCAGTCTCTGATGCGTCAGAATCTGGGCCCCGAGCCGTAGCTGGACCTGGTTCTGCACCAGAATTATCCCCAGAAGCTTGCAGGGGATGGGGCGTTTACTACCCCCTGTATTCCCGTGTGCTGCTTCCACCCTGGCAGCAAACGCCTCTAGGATTGCAGTCATAGCGTTCATAGACACCTCAGGGCCACCAGCTGCTAAATCTGGTGTTTCAGGGGAGAAGACATCTGGCTCAGATGCCATGCTGACCACACGCTGACACTCACAGGGCTCCAGGCAAGATATCAATAGGCCACCCTCCTGTGCTGCAGAGAGGCCGGGTCACCCAGAGGACTCACCACCCTGGATAGGTACTGCTATGCTGCGCCTGTGATGCTGTCCCCCTGCTGCTGTGTCAGTCTGCTTCTTTTATCAGCACTTCCTGTGTGAATTTTCGCGCCAGTGTAATGCACCCTAGAGGCCGGAGGCTCTCGAAAAATGGTTGCCAAAAACGTCTGTATGGAAGATAATGTGGGCTCTAAGAAAATGGCCGCCGACAGAAGATAGAGGTCAAGCAGCCATAGCCCACAAAAAGATGGCCGCCGAACGGCAATATCTGCATACAGGGTGGACAAACATGGCCGCCGATCAGCTGATAGGGGCCAGTGGGTGTGGCCGAACCACAGGAAGATGGCCGCCGGGCAGTCACAAGAGGCCAAACTTGGCATGGACCACCTCAAAATGGCCGCTGACAGCATGGAGGAGGAAGGACACAAACACAGGTAAGAAAAAATGACATTTCTTTTAAATGTTAGTTACAGCCAGCCCCGCTCCAGTGGTACCCCCTAGGTGACCCCCAGCACCCAGCAACCTTTAGCTAGAAGCCCAGGGAGGAGGGAAAGGCAGGGAGAGAGGGAAGAAAGGGGCCACAACCACTTACTTGATCTCTCCAGGAATGTCCAGCTAAATCACCCAGCCGAGGCAGGGGAGTTTTACTTACCTATCCTGCATGTATTCTGCTGGAAGACATTCCAAACAGATCATCGTCCGCGCACGGAAGGTGACTGTTGGCCAGGCATGCTGTGATTGGACCCAGAAGGGACGATCATATGTATGCCATGGAGCATGACGCTCACCGGACAGGCTGCTGCGACTCGGCCGTAAGGTCAGCCGAAGCTGAGCGGTCCGATGCAGGCCCTGGAGCATAAGCTCACCGGCCACCCGTGGAGCGACGGGCATGTCGTGGAAAACCCAGCGCGTAGCTAGGGTCGGCACACGCTCGATGGCCGAAACTGGGGAGACTAGAAGGATCGAGGATCCAGCCTGTCACCCAGTCGGCAGTTGATCGAAGATCGCAGGAAACAACAAATGTAGCAAAAAATATATATATATATATATATATATATATATATATATATATATATATCTTTTTTCCCCCGGACCAATGGGCCCGAAGGGAGCCATGTCCTACTCCTTGCTAGACAGAAAAAAACTGATCTGCGAAGATGCAGACTGAGAGGGTATACCCAGAGGGTCCGCCCCCTGGGCGGTACTGTAGAAGGTGTGATGCAACACTTTTTACAAGTTTTTCTGCCTAGTCACTCCTAATTAACGGATAATACCCACTTTGTCAATAGAGAAGCTGTGTCGGTCCATGGACGAAAGAGTAAAATATATAATAATTCCAGTATATATATAACATAGTTTGTTGATGCTATAAAGTTCACGTAAACCAATCAATATATGCGTATTGGGATTTTTTTACCAAAAATATGTAGTTGATTACATATTGACATAAATTAGATTTTTTATTTTTTATTTTATTGGATATGTTTTATAGCAGATAATCTTTTTTTTTTTCTTCTTTAATTTTCAGTTTTTTATGTTTATAGCACAAAAAACAAAAAAACTGTGGTGATCAAATACCACCAAAGGAAAGCTCTATTTGTGGGAAAAAAGTTATATACGTTTTATTTGGTTACAGCGTTGCATGACTGCACAATTGTCAGTTAAAGTAACCCCATGCTAAAAAGCAAAAACTGGCCTGGCCATGAAGGGGGGTAAATGTTCTGGAGAGCAAGTGCTTAAACCTATTTATCCTGCCCCCTCCTAACACCTATACTGACTAGCCGGTGTAAAAAAAAAAAAAAGATGTATATACTTACCTATGTTTAGTTTTGTCAGCAAGCAGCAGCTGCAGGGGAGAGGAAAAAAGGGCTAAACAACGGCTGGTAAAGCCTGAAGCAGTTGCATCACCAATAAGCTTCCATGTCCCAGCTGTTGTTGGCACTCCTTTCTCTTCCCTGCAGCTGCCACTGGTTGACACAGAGGAGCATGATCACATTACCAGACTGGAGCAGGTGGAAAATAGGTAAGTATATGCACACATGTTAGTCAGCATAGGTGTTCGGAGGGGGAAGAGGACTTTTTTTTGCTATTTAGGTTCAGGCTGGAACTCTACTTAAGCTACACTCTACTGACTGTTCCCACCATTGCATACAGTTCTTCCCACTGGCTCATAGTAGTGACATATAAACAAGTGGGAGAAATGACTGCAAGTGGTGGTAGAAGCGGTTATACACTCACTCACTCACTCACTCACAGAACTGTAGAACTTGCAGTGGTCAGGGAGCAGTGAAGCAGCAGAATTTCAAGGCATGGGCTTCCAGAAAGGTAGGTATAGATGGCTTATTTTATAAGGCTGGCCTTCTTTTATATGTGACCTGGTGGAAACAAGATCTTTTAGCTGTTACATTTAGCAAAATAGGTAACCGTCTGAATGATCAGCTAGGGAGTAACTGTAACTTGCAGTTTATTAAGTAGGTGCAAAGATATAAGCAATAATGCAAAATAGGTTTAAGATGGCAAACAACATGCATACATTGCAATGTCCCTGTAATGCAGCCAGACTAACGTGTGGCTGCATGGCATAGGCAAGCTAAAGTTAGAAGCTGATTGGCTACTAGTGATGAGCCGAACACCCCCCCGGTTTGGTTCGCAGCAGAACATGCGAACAGGCAAAAAGTTTGTTCGAACACGCGAACATCTTCATGGGACATGAATGTGAAAAATCAAAAGTGCTAATTTTAAAGGCTAATATGCAAGTTATTGCCATAAAAAGTGTTTGGGGACCCGGGTCCTGCCCCAGGGGACATGTATCAATGCAAAAAAAGTTTGAAAAACTGCAGTTTTTTCGGGAGCAGTGATTTTATTAATGCTTAAATTGAAACAATAAAAATGAAATATTCCTTTAAATATCGTGCCTGGGGGGTGTCTATAATATGCCTGTAAAGTGGCGCATTTTTCCCACGTTTAGAACAGTCCCACAGAAAAATGACATTTCTAAAGGAAAAAAAGTCACTTAAAACTGCTAGCGAATGTATGTTCGGGTCCTGGCAAAATAGATGAAAATCATTGAGAAAACCTGCATGGGTTCCCCCCCCCCAGTCCATTACCAGGCTCTTTGGGTCTGGTATGGATATTAAAGGGAACCCCGCACCCAAAAAAACAAAAAAAGCAGCCCTATATACTCTGAACAGCAGTATATATACTATACCGCCTGCCCTATATACTCTGCAGAAAATTGGGCGTTAGGTGTTGGTGGTACCAGAACACTGTAACCCCTTGCAGATACTCTTCTGGAGCGCAGGAACTGGCCCTGCTGTGAAATATTAGATCAAATTTTTTAATTAAATGCCCCTGTTAAACAGGGGCAGAAACTTGGGCCTTTGGTGATGGTGGTGCCACAACACTGTAAGCCCACACAGTTACTCTTGGTGGGCGCAGGAACGGGCCCCGCTGTGAAATATTATATCAAGAATTGTAATTACATGCCCCTGTTAAACAGGGGCAGAAAAAATGGATTTTTGGTGGTGGTGGTGCCACTACACTGTAAGCCCTCACAGATACTCTTGTTGAGTGCAGGAACGGGCCCTGCTGTAAAATATTAGATCAAAAATTTTAATTACATGCCCCTATTAAACAGGGGCAGAAAAATTAGGCCTTTGGTGGTGGTGCCACAACACTGTAAGCCCTCACAGATACTCTTGTTGAGCGCAGGAACGGGCCCTGCTGTGAAATATTAGATCAAAAATTGTAATTACATGCCCCTGTTGAACAGGGGCAGAAAAATTGGGCCTTTGGTGGTGGTGGTGGTGCCACAACACTGTAACTCCTCACATATACTCTTGTTGAGCGCAGGAACGGGTTCCGGCTGTGAAATATTAGATACAAAATTGTAATTACATTCCTCTGTTAAACAGGAGCAGAAAAATTGGGCCTTTGGTGGTGGTGCCACAACACTGTAACCGCTCACAGATACACTTGTTGAGCGCAGAAACTGGCCCTGCTGTGAAATATTAGATCAAAAATTTTAATTACATGCCCCTGTTAAACAGTGGCATAAAAATTGGGCTTTTGGTGGTGGTGATGGTACCACAACACTGTAACCCCTCACAGATACTCTTGTTGAGTGCAGGAATGGGCCCTGCTGTGAAATATTAGATCAAAAATTGTGATTACATGCCCCTGTTGAACAGGGGCAGAAAAATTTGACCTTAGGCAGTGGTGGTGGTGCCCTAAACCAAAAAATATTCTTAGAAGCTAGCATCATCAAGATTATGGAGGAATAGGATAGTCACTCAGCATAGGCAGTCTTCAAGGGATCCCACATCCATATAAGGCACACTCTGTGATCCGTTACAAACCCTCCAGCAGCACTGAATGTGCGTTCAGAAAGAATGCTGGATGCAGGACAGGCCAGTAGCTCAATTGCATATTGAGCAAGCTCTGGCCAGTGGTCCATCCTCAAGACCCAGTAACCCAGTGGATGCTCTGTTGGAAAGGTCTCCAGGTCTGCTCTTGCCCCTAGATATTCCTGGACCATGTAATGCAGACGCTGGCGATGGTTGTTTGAACTGATCAGACCTTGGCGCTGAGGACTAAAAAATTGTCTGAAGGCATTTGTCAGCCGGCCACCTTCTCCACCGCTCTTTCTCTGACTGAACGAAGCCTCATCAACACGTTGTCCAGCACCAGGAAATTATAACCCCCCATGGTCTGGAAATGCATAACACAAACCTTTCTTCAAGGCCTCCTGAAGATGTTTCATCCTCTGCTCCCTCTGCAAAGACAGGATGAGTTCTGCAACCTTACCCTTGTAACGTGGATCAAGAAGGGTTGCCAGCCAGTAATGATCCCTCTCCTTGATACCACGAATCCTAGGGTCTTTTCGCAGGCTTTGCAGAATCAGGGAGGCCATGCAGCGTAAGTTTGCAGAGGCATTCGATTCTGAGTCATCTGGGTCACTAAGAATCACATTATCCGCAACTACCTCCTCCCAGCCACGTACAACTCCTTGGGTTTCTGGGGACAGAAAACAATCCCTTGAAGACTACTTCTGAGTGTTATCCTCCATGTCCATGCTGACACAATCCTCCTCCTCTTTTTCCTGTGTGTTTGGCGGGCCCGCAGGAATACTATCTGGATAAAGGGGGCCTTGAGAGGTAAGGAAGTCCTCCTCTTCCTCCTGCTGTTCTGCCTCAAGTGCCCTGTCCATTGTTCCACAAAGCGTGTGCTACAACAGGAAGACAAGAGGGACAGTATCACTGATGCATGCATTGTCACTGCTCACCATCCTCGTGGCCTCCTCAAATGGTGACAGGACAGTGTATGCATCCTTGATCAGTAGCCACTGGCGTGGCGAAAAAAGCCAAGCTCCCCTGACCCTGTCCTGGTGCCATACCCACACAGGTACTCATTGATGGCCCTCTGCTGCGTGTGCAGCCGCTGCAGCATTGCCAACACTGAGTTCCACCTGGTGGGCATGTCACAAATGAGGCGGTTGGTGGGCAGGTTGCATTCCCTTTCAATGTTAGCCAGCCGAGCACTGGCATTGTATGACTGGCGGAAATTACCACAGACTTTTCTGGCCTGCCTCGGGAGATCCTGTAAGCCTGGGTACCTACTCAAGAACCGCTGCACCAACCAAATTTAGGATGTGAGCCAAACATGGAACATGGGTCAAGTGTCCCTGTCGGAGGGCGGAGAGGAGGTTGGTGCCATTGTTGCATACAGCCATTCCTGGCTGAAGCTGGCCTGGCGTCAACCACCTCTGAGCCTGCCCCTTCAGAGCTGACAGAATCTCTGCCCCAGTGTGGCTTCTGTCTTCTACGCAGACCAACTCAAGCACCGCATGGCATCTTTTTGCTGAGTGCTTGCGTAGCCCCTTGAACACCTAGGGAGCACCGCTGGCTCAGAGGAAAAATCCACAGAGGAAGAGGCCATAGAGGAAGAAGAAGAGGAGGGGTGGAGGAGAGAGCTGTGGCAGAATCACCACTAGCATTTTGGAGGTGTGGTGGCGAAACAAGCTCCAACAATACTGAACCCTGTCCAGCATCCTTCCCAGCTGCCAGCAGAGTTACCCAGTGCGCCGTGAAAGAAAGGTAACGTCCCTGCCCATGCCTGCTTGACCATTAGTCAGCGGTAATATGCACCTTACTGCTGACCGCCCTGTCCAACAAGGCCAAAACATTGCTTTCCACATGCCGGTAGAGAGTCGGAATGGCCTGCCGTGAAAAGAAATGGCGTTTTGGAACCTGCCACTGAGGTACAGCACATTCCACAAATTCACGAAAAAGGGCAAAGTCTACCAGCTGAAAAGGCAGCAGTTGCAGTGCTAGCAATTTGGCCAAGCTAGCATTCAGACGCTGAGCATGTGGATGGCTGGGACCGAATTTCTTTCTACGGTTTAGCAACTGGGGTAGGGAAATTTGCCTGCTAAAATCAGATGGTGGTGTACTGCTAGCAGATTGGGTGCAAGTACTTGGGGCACCTATTGCTATACCTTCATTCCTCTCAATGCAGGTTTTTGAGAGGACTGGAGGTATAGTGGGGTTGGAGATCCCAGATGAGGAGCAAGGAGAAGTCCGCCTTGTTCTTTCTAGTGGGAATTGGCCTGTGCTGCTCAGTTCATCCACCCACCCATCCACTTGCTCTGGAATGTCATCACATTGGGATAACCGAAGATCCATGTTGTGTCATTTAAGTGCCTGTATATGCCTCATACACGTGAGTGCAATCATTTAAATTTATTTTATTTGTTTTTAATCAAAGGATTATGGTCTGTGCTTCCCTTCTGTTGTTTTTGCTCTTCTTTTAGCACAAGCTCCCTTTAAAAAATGTATTATCTGCCTATCTAACTGTTAAAGAAAAACTATACTTACATTTTTTTTCAGGGGAAATTTTAGTGAGTTTTTTTCCTCTTTTTTCATTTAAGATTTTGAATACTTCCAGCAGTGGAGGACAGGGAGATTTGGGTTGTCTGTCCAGTAAATCTCCTACAATCCCCTACAAAGTGCAAGGAAAGGTGTCCTATTGAAAAAAAAGAAGGGAGGGTGTGGCCTAGATTCAAAGTGGAAGCTTACTAGTCCTAAGCTGTTAGAACAGACTAAAATCCAACTTTAGAGTCTTTATTGTAATCTTTAGGCCTCGTGCACACTGGATGTTTTCCTAACTCTCTTAAATTCCGTTCAGCCTTGCAGCAGTGTTTTGGCATAACAAAAGCTTGACGTTTGTAAACTTGTGTACTTTTTTAGGCTTGTTTAGGCATGTCAAGTGCTTGGAAATTAATTAATTTAATTGCCCAGATTAATAATTTATTCTGGCCATTGAAATGAATTAATGTTCAAATGCTAACTGCACCTAGCATTGACGCACGTTTAGACGCGTTTACACGCGGTAAGCATTTTTTCTGCCAAAACGTTGCTGCTGCCAGACACGCTGACTGTGGGGGGTTTTTCTACCTCCAAACACTCCTTCCTGCCTCTACACTGCTCTAAATGCCTGTGTGTGCATAGACACATAGACTAACATGCATGGGTGTTTAGAGACAGGAAAAAAAAAACCACCCCTAACAGCCACGTTAAAGACGTCCAGTGTGCATAAGACCTAGGGATCTTTGAGGATGAATTATTTGACAATATGCTAAATATTTATATAGAGTTTCTTGAGTCAGTGGTGAAAAAGTAGGGATGGGCTAAATGTACCTGGGTACAGTTCGAGGTGTTGACTTTGAACCTTATTGAAATAAATGGAAGCCTTAGTTTTCTCCAGCTAAAGCACTGGATTACCACTCTTTGCCGCATGTTCACCTATCCATATCATAAGACTCACTTTGAGCACACATGTCAGCATGCCCCGGGGGCCCTTTGCCTCATTTCAGCTATTTATGCTTCCTGCCACCAGCACCTCTTTCTTATATGTCCCAATGGGTGCGGGATTTCCAATCTCCCATAGATCTGGGTCTTCAATGCTGATTCCTTGTGTGGCCACATATGCTTTCAAAATTGTGGCCAACGGAGGGACATCCTGCACATCTGGTGGTCTTGCCCAAGACTGGTGGGGTTCTGGTCTAGGGTTTTCAGCCTTCTCCAGACCCTTTTCCCCCTGATGGTTCGTAAAGCTGCCAAGTTGGCCCTACTGCACTGTCCGATGACCAGTTTATATGCGCACCAGCTGAAGCTGGCTACCTACCTCTTTATTTAAGCTAAGCAAACCTTAGCCCAGGCCTGAAAGACCCCATGTTTTTCCTACCAGGGGGTGAAGACACGCATTACTGCTTTGATGCTCAATTAGCAAATATCCAATATCCTGAAAGATTCACACTCCCAATTTCTTAAGGTATGTGAACCATGGATCTGTTACAAGTGTCCCCCACTCCAACTGGCCTGTTCGGGCCATATGACCGCTACCACTGAAGCTTCCTGGCCTGAGATGTCCCTTTCCCCTTCTTCTTTCCCCTCTCCTTCATCCCCTTATTGCTATAACTTCCCCCTTTCTCCCCTGGTTTCCTTTTCTGGCCTCTATCTGTCTCTCTTGTGTAGGGTTGTAGTCCCTTGGGCTGGCTCTTAGTGGTGGGCCAACTTACGAGGCGATCATACTAAGGCCTTAGGGATATTGCGTCCTGTCACTTTTGTTTACAGTTGTCACCCCTACGATTCAGTGCTATTTGGTATCAGCTACTATGACTGTAGCCCTTGCTGGGGGTTTTTCTTCTGTAATACCTGATCATTGCTTAGCCCCTTTGCCTGTTCTTACTTTCACTAAAAAACAATAAAAATATTGAGGCTGGTTTCACACTTTATGTTGACAAGGCTCACAGCAGGGGTCAAGTGCGTCCCTGTTCCGTTTCAGGGATGAATTAGGCCTGAACTTTTGCCTGAATTTGGACATAAAACAGAGCCAAAGACGCACAGGACCCCTGTGAAATCCACTCCACGGACGCCACGGAGATGTGTGACCCGGCTCTATTGAGAGCTGGGCACATTCTTCTGTCATGCAAGTTGGATGCGCGAAAACTAGTGTGAACCCAGCCTTAAACAGAATTATATGGGAGACGAATAAAAAAAAAACAATAATTACAAATTTCTAGGCAGAAACAAAAAGCATGGGTGGCTGGGCACTGCCCTGGCCAACATGTGACAAAGCAAAAAGATTTTTGTAAAAATTCTGCTTGTCAGAAACAGCATTTTTTATTATGGTTTAGGTGAAACACTCAAAATGCAATATTCAAATAGTATGCCTAGGGGGTGCACTTCACCCGCTTCTAAAGTGGCACATCTATACAACCTACTGCAGAAAAACTGCCATTTACAAAGAAAAAAATGTAGTTTAATTTGCCGGTAAATCACAGCTTTCGACAATAATTTCTATTTGTAAAAAAAAGTGGTCAGGGATCCTCTATATCTATACTGGGCTCTTATCCTAGATGAGTATCTGGTATAGATGCTAATAGGGGACCCAACACAAAAAAATGGTATGGGGTCCCCCCTAAAAATACATACCAGACCCTTTTTCTTGTTGAGGATCTGGTATGGATGTGAAAGGGGATCCTATGCAAAAAAAATGGAATGCCCCCCCCACATTCAATTCCAGACCCTTATCCAAGCATGTAGTCTGGCTGGCATGGAAGGGGGGGTGAGCATGTACCCTCTTCTGAACCATACCAGGCAACATGCCCTCAACATAAGAGGGTACCTTCATATAAACATATACTGCTGGAATCACACAGAAAGGCACCAACGTCCCTGCAACTTTAAACAAAAAAAGGGACTTTAGGAGTGCCTAGCAATATATATAAACACCACTATTAAAATTATACAAATGTATTCATAAAGTATACAAAGTACAATGCATGGCCTATTAACAGATCCACAATGTATTTGTCAGGAACGAGTATGGAGATCGAGATGCTAAGAGGGCTCCCCTTGCGGCTGAGTGCAGCGCGACCCTGGAGTTGGGAACAGGATGCGCGGTACCCACAGAAGCACGGTTGGCCAGGTGCATGCTTGCAGTCTGATAAGCTCAGCCACTGAGGGATGGCTGAGGCAGGCAGAACTGAGCTTGTTGTATTTAAATGAACGGAGATATCAGAAGCCAGGCCGGGGGTCAAACACAGGTAGGTCAGTCCAGAGCATATACAGGGGCGAGCCAAGGTCATACACGAGCAGGGTCCAGGTACAAGCCGAGGGTCAAGCCGGGTGGTCAGGAAGCAGGAGCAGAGTCCAGAAGCAGGCCGAGGGTCAAACACAGGAGATCAGGAAGCGAGGTCAAGGCAAGCCGGGTCACAACGGATAAGCACGGATCAGGAAACAGGGTCAAGGTACACAGGAGACTGAAGAGATAATCCAGCAATGAGTAGCTCCAGCAGCAGGCTTAAATAGACCAGGAAGTTAGTCATGTGATCTGTTCAGGTTACAAGGAGGAAGTACCGCCCACCTTAGTCAACATGGCGGCCATGATTTTTTTGGGCGGAATTGCCAGTCCTTCTTCGGCCATTTCCCTGACAGTATTCCTACGCCCTGCAGGGAAAAACATGTCCTACAAGATGGTTTATTGGATAGAAAAGGTTGTGATATGAAGCTTTATGGCCTCTGTACTCCCCAAGAAATGTGCACTATCTATTGTGGGGCAATAGAAGAGGGCTAATAGAATGGTATAATTTATTTTACATTGAATGGATACCCTGAGACCCCTGAGACCTCTCCAAGTGTTTTACAGATGCTGAGGAAATGGGATATGTAGAACACAAAAAGCATCTTGGCATAACTGTTGCAATTCCCCCTGCCTGCTGCTGTCATCTATGATCTTGAAGTCATCTGATGTGACTACAACAAATGATGCATATATTCTTAGAGTAGGGTGGGGAAGGCAATGTTATACTGTGAAAGTAGGATTTTTAAAACAGCTTACCTGTAAAATCCTTTTCTTGGAGTACATCACGGGACACAGAGCAGCATAGTCATTACTATGTGGGTTATATAGAATTACCTTCAGGTGCTGGCACTGGCAACTTCCAAAACAGGAAGTACCCTCCCCTATATAAGCCCCTCCCATCCGGGAGTACCTCAGTTTTGTAGCAAAGCAATACGTGTCCCCAAAAGAGGGGTGGGAGCTCTGTGTCCCGTGATGTACTCCAAGAAAAGGATTTTACAGGTAAGCTGTTTTAAAAATCCTACTTTCTTGTTCATACATCACGGGACACAGAGCAGCATAGTCATTACTATGTGGGACGTCCCAAAGCAATGCCACATGAGGGGGGGGATACACCATACATAAGCTGGGCGCCATCAGGCATGAGGATCTTTTGCGGCCTGCAACACACTGCGCCCAAAGGCGACATCCTCCTGACTTCTAACGTCCACCTGGTAGAACCTAGTAAACGTGTGTACTGAAGACCATGTTGCGGCCTTACAAATTTGAGCCAGGGAGGCCTGGTGATGCACTGCCCATGAAGTTCCAACTGCTCTCGTGGAGTGCGCCCTAACTTTGAACGGAGGCGGTCTACTTCTCAAGCCATAGGCTTGTATTATGACCTGTCGAATCCACTTGGCTAAAGTAGATTTTGATGCTGCCTGACCCTTTCTGGGGCCTTCCGGCAGAACAAACAAAGAATCCGTTCTACGAATCTGAGCAGTGGCTTTTAGATAAGCTTTAACTGCTCTTACTACATCCAAAGAATGCAATAACTTTTCCTCTACCGAGCTTGGTTTGGGGAAAAAGGAAGGAAGAACCACATCCTGGTTCAAGTGAAACCTCGATACCACCTTAGGAAGAAAGGCTGGGTGAGGACGTAATACTACTCTGTCCTTATGGATAACCAGATATGGCTCTTTACAGGACATGGCGGCTAATTCCGACACTCTTCTAGCCGAGCATATGGCTACTAAAAATATCAATTTCCTGGTGAGTAGAACCAAGGAAATGTGCCGCAAAGGTTCAAATGGCTGCTTCTGCAGAACCGACAGAAACAAATTTAGATCCCATGGGCATATGGGAGCCTTAATCGGTGGAATAATACGAGTCACACCTTGCATAAAGGATTTGACAAGTGAATGCATAGCCAGGGGCCTTTGAAATAGTATTGACAAGGCCGAAACCTGGCCCTTGATAGTACTTAAGGCAAACTTCCTGTCTACAGCCCACTGCAGGAAGTCCAGAATTCTGCCTATAACGTACTTACGTGGATGCCATTTTCTGGCCTCGCACCAAGTGATGTACGCCTTCCAAACTCTATAGTAGATCTGCCTGGATACAGGCTTCCTGGCATTGATTATAGTTGATACCACAGAGTTAGAGAGACCTCTCTTCTTTAGGATGTGGGATTCAATAGCCAGGCCGTTAAACTTAGAGTTAGTAAGGAAGGGTGGTATATCGGTCCTTGCGAAAGCAGGTCCGGACGACGTGGAAGGGTCCAAGGACTCCCCACAGACATTTTGATGATCTCCGCGTACCAGGCCCTTCGGGGCCACGCTGGAGCCACCAGGATCACCGGCTTCTTCTCCAACCTGACTCTGCGAAGGAGTCGAGGCAACAATTGTAGCGGAGGGAATGCATATATCAGTCTGAACTGATCCCAAGGGAACACCAGAGCATCCGGGCCGCAAGCGAGGGGATCCCTTGTCCGGGAGACAAATCTGTCCACCTTTGCGTTGAATCTGGATGCTAGCAGATCTACATCCGGTGTTCCCCACCGCTGACATATTGCTCGGAAGACCTCGGGATGAAGGGACCATTCCCCTGGGCATAACTGTTGGCGACTCAGAAAGTCCGCCTTCCAATTCTCCACCCCTGGAATGAAGACAGCTGATATACATGGGACATGCTTTTCTGCCCATTCCAGGATGTGACTTACTTCCCTCTGGGCTGCACGACTCCTGGTGCCTCCCTGATGATTGATATATGCCACTGCTGTGGCATTGTCTGATTGAATTCTGACAGGGGACCCTTGGAGTCTGGATGTCCAGGCTACTAGGGCGTACCGGGCTGCTCGTATCTCTAAGAGATTGATGGGCAGGGTTTTTACTACATTTGACCATCTGCCCTGGAGAGACCATTGCTCCAGTACTGCCCCCCAGCCTATAAGGCTGGCATCTGTAGTGACCACCTTCCAAGATATCGGGCTGAAGGGTTTTCCCTTCTGGAGATTCTGGGGGATCAACCACCAGCAGAGACTCTTCCGAACGGAAGGGGACAAAGCCATCGGGAAGTCTAGAGCCTGAACTTTTCCGTTCCAGGCTGACAATATGGCCCTTTGTAAATTCCTTGAGTGGAATTGGGCGTATGGCACAGCTTCGAATGATGCTACCATCTTTCCTAGCAGCCTCATGCACAGGCGTATGGACGGCTGTCTTTTTGCACAAAGCAGACGGACCAAGGCCCTCAAAGAGGATACCTTGCCTAGAGGTAAGAAAATCTTCCTCTGGTCTGAATCCAGCCGTAGCCCTAGATATACCAGGTTTTTCACTGGCTGTAGGGCTGACTTGTCCAGGTTGATGACCCAACCGTGAGATTCTAGATACTTGATTGTATCGACAATTACCACTTCTAGCTTGGCAACTGAGTGGTCCATCAACAACAGGTCGTCTAGGTATGCCATTATCGTTACACCCCGTGTTCTTAGATCGGCCAACAGTGGGGCCAGAATTTTTGTGAACACTCGTGGTGCTGTGGCCAGACCGAATGGTAAGGCTCTGAACTGAAAATGGCGCCCTTCTACTGCAAAGCGTAGGAATTTTTGATGACCTGGAAAGATGGGAACATGCAAGTAAGCATCTTTGATGTCGATCGAGGCTAACCATTCCTCCCCTTGTAGGGCAGCGGTGACCGATCGGATCGACTCCATCCGGAAAGACCGGACGTTTAGAAATTTGTTTAGACTCTTTAGGTCCAATATGGGTCTTATGTCCCCGTTTGGCTTCGGGACTGTGAAAAGGTTTGAGTAGAAACCCAACCCCCACTCTTCCATAGGAACCTCCATAATTACTCCTTGGAGCAATAGTTGTTCTAACGCCAATAGGAGAGACCCTCTTTTCAGAGGGTCTCTTGGCATGCCTGACCACATAAAATGGGACGGAGGAGACTCTTTTAACTCCAACTTGTATCCCAGAGTTACTGCGGAAAGCACCCATCTGTCTTTGATCGTCTCCCGCCAGGTCTCTGCGAACAACTGAAGTCTTCCCCCCACCCGTTTGAGTGGGGGCAGCCCTTCATAGGCTTGACTTGGAGGCTGGTTTAGTACCTCTTCGGATCCAGGGCTTTTTATTACCCTGTGGCTGTCCCTGATTTTTACCTCCTGAGTTTGACCGAGGAGGCCGTCGGAACTGCTTAGTAGCAGACGTCGCAGGGATAGGAGAGGTAGTCCTCTTAAAAGATGGACCCCTAGACCTCTTTTTACTCGGTAAGAGAGTACTTTTACCACTGGAAATCTTCTGGATATACTTATCCAGGTCTTCGCCAAAAAGGCGTTCCCCATGAAATGGGAAGCTAACTAAGAGCTTCTTACAGGGAGCTTCAGCAGGCCAGTTTTTGAGCCACAGAAGCCTACGCATATGTACCAAAGACAGCGTGAGGCGGGAGGCCTGATGGATAGAATCCTTGATGGCGTCAACCGCAAAGCATAATGCTCTAGGCAGATCAGCCAGAGCCTGGGCCTGCTGGTCTGGCAAATCCCTCAGGACCATTTTCATTTGATCCTTTAAAGCTTGGCAGACCCCAATAGCTGCCACTGCTGGCTGTGTAACAGCCCCTGCTGTGGAAAAAGCAGATTTTAATAAAGATTCCAATTTTTTATCCACTGGATCTTTGAACATTTGAACATTATCTACTGGACATGTCAGTGATTTGTTCACAGAAGAGATGGCTGCATCCACCGTAGGAACATTCCATCTCTGGGTGAACTTTTCCTCCATGGGATAGATCACCGGAAACCTTTTAGGCGGAACAAATAGTTTATCAGGATGTTCCCAGTCCTGGTATATAAGTCCTTCCAATAATGGATGTATTGGAAAGGAGCAATTAACCTGGGGAGCTTTTAGCGACCCCAATGAGGAGACAGCAGTAGTTGATGGTTCAACAAGAGGCATTTTAAATGCAGATCGAACCATGTCAGTTAGGGTCTGGACCCACAATCTTTCAGTCTGTGATGCTGAAAATGGTTCATCTACTGTCGATTCCTCAAAAACAGAGCTAACCTCCTCCTGATCCCCTTCAGGTAGGTCAGTCCCTTCCTGGGACTGTTGCTCTGCCAACAGGCACTCTAATGGAGGTGATGGAGATCTGGCGCGCTTTCTTTCCTGTAGAGAAGAAGCGATCAATGCAGCCAATCTCTGCTCCAATCCCTCCAGAGTTGAGGAAAAAACCTCCTCTGTTATATATGCAGGAGCAGATGGACTGAGGACAGCCGCAGTACCTGGCACTCCCGGGGGTTCCTTATGGGTATTAACCTCTGATTTCTCAGGGGAGGAGGGTGCAGATGACTGCTCCAGATCCTCAGAGCCCGATGGAGACCCCCTACACTTCCTGAGAGGTATATCTCGGAGTTTTTTAGGCGGCATATTCCTTAGTTCAAAGCTGAGGTATTCCAGCCGCAATACACCCCTTACTGAAATAGTCTAATGCAATTTGCTGCTATGTACATCAGTGGGTGTCTACTAATGCGTCTTTCTGGGGATGCCTGTATCAACCGCCCGCTGTAAGCCCCTATACCATGCTACCAGCTCCTTTTCATGCTCTGTGTCCATAGCAAGCAGCGTGGACTGAGTCCTTTTATCTTGCTGGGACGCCCGCACATGCGCAGAAGCGCTGGGCGCACAGAGCGCGTCATCCGCCAGGCTCCGCCCCCTTTTTTGAAGCTAAACCTTATAAAAGGAAAGCATGTGTGCGCGCGCGTGCACGTGTGCGCTCTTGGCGCCATGTAGGGAGAGGAGCCAGGGTCCCTGTTTCACCAGGACTCGGGGATGGAAGGAAACTACTTGGCAGCATGACAGAGGAATGCAGCTTCCCTGATAGAGAGCTCACTCATCTGCCTGGACTTTCACCATGGAAGGAATAGTCCCAAGAAAAAAGACGTTCCACAGCGGCCTCTAGTGGACAAACACAGGTACCGCACTTTTGTCTTTTTTTTTTTTTAAAACCTCCTTTATGAAAAAACATTTCCAGGTTTACAGTTTTTTTAAAACTTCCCTTATGAAAAAACATTTCTAGGATTTCTTAGGCATATACAGCTATTAGCGGGAATACCCTTTAGGTAACAGGCAGAAAGACATATTAGGCTTGGGGGTCCCCTCAATAGAACCAAGTTCCTGAGGGGCCCCCACTTACCTTTTCCCTGCCGCAGGACTTTGTTTGGTCCACAGAAGCCCAAACTTCACCTCTCACGGCAGGCATTGTACTAGACCTTCAGGGACCGGGTTCCCAAGGATTCCACTCCCCTGGACCTGTATAGCACCCTGCACAGATAGCCTCTTGGTTTTGGGTATGACCAGAGCTCTGGATCCCAGGGTCCAGCCCTCCTAAGAGAGGCATTACAGGCAAAACCCTGCTCTTCTCTGCAAGGCCCGGGTACCGACCGTTTAGCTATGAAGCTTTTTTGGTCGGATCCGGAATAGCTTGCTAAGGCCCAGAGAACCTGTACACAAGCCCAGATGAATACATGTTAACCTTGGCCAACACCTTAGACACTGGCAAAAAACTGAGGTACTCCCGGATGGGAGGGGCTTATATAGGGGAGGGTACTTCCTGTTTTGGAAGTTGCCAGTGCCAGCACCTGAAGGTAATTCTATATAACCCACATAGTAATGACTATGCTGCTCTGTGTCCCGTGATGTATGAACAAGAAAAAGGTGTTTTTCAATGTCAATACATTGTGGATCTGTAAATAGGACATGAATTTTACTTTTAATACTTTTTTAAATACTTTTTTAATACATTAATTTAATTTTAATAGTGGTGTATATTATTATTCGTATATTGTAAGGCACCTATAAAGTCCCATTTCAATTTTTTTAACCACTTCAATACAGGCCACTTATACACCTTCCTGCCCAGACCAATTTTCAGCTTTCAGCGCTGTCGCGCTTTGAATGACAATTGCCCGGTCATGCTACACTGTACCCAAATAAATTTTTTATATTTTTTTCCCCACAAATAGAGCTTTCTTTTGGTGGTATTTGATCACTTCTGCGATTTTCATTTTCTGCTAAGCAAATAAAAAAAAGACCAAAAATTTGGAATGAAATTTTTTTTTTGTTGCATTTACAAAACTTTGTAAACAAGTACGTTTTCTCCTTCACTGATGGGCACTGATGGGGCTGCACCGACGGGCACTTATAAGGCGGCACTGATGAGGTGGCACCAATGAGGTGGCACTGATGATGGGCACTAATATGTGGCACTGATGGGCACTGATAGGTGGCACTGATATGTGGCATGAATGGGCACTGATAGGTGGCACGGATGGGCACTGATCGGCAGCACAGATGGGCACTGATAGGCACCATGGATGGGCACTGATAGGTGGCACATATGAGCATGGATGGGCACTGATAGGTGGTACTGATGTACTGTAATGTATTGTACTGATGGATGCCAATCAGTGCCAAACAATAATGCCTGCCAATCAGTGATGCCCATTGTGGGCACTGATTGGCATCCATTGTGGGCACTGATTGGCATCCCTGGTGGTCTAGGGTGGCATACCTGGTGGTGACATCCCTGGTGGTCCTAGTGGCATCCCTGCTGGTCCAGTGTGGGCATCCTCGGGGGGGCTGCACTGATAATCGATCAGCACAGACCCCCATGTCAGAGGAGCAGCCGATCAGCTCTTCTCTACTCGCGTCTGACAGATGCGAGTGAGGAAAAGCCGATCATCTGCTCTTCGTGTTTACATCGTGATCAGCCGTAATTGGACACGGCTGATCACGTGATAAAGAGTCTCCGTCAGAGACTCTTTACCTAGATCTGTGTTGCGGGGTGTCAGACTGACACCCCGCAACAACGATCGCCGCAATGCGCGCCCCAGGGGTGTGCCGCGGCTCAATATCCTGATCACGTCATATGACATCCGGTCAGGATATCGAAACCACTTTGCCGCCGTCATTTTGTAATAGGGCGGGCGGCAAGTGGTTAAAGAGGGTACATTGCTGGGGGGGCTACCCTGGCAAAGCACCTTGTCCTTATGTTGATGAGGACAAGGGCCTCTTCCCCAAAACCCTGTTCAGTTGGTTGTAAGGGTCTGTGTGCAGGTGGTCTATGGAAATCTGAAACCCCCTTAAAGATAAGAGTACCCCTACCCATTCAGAAAATTGTAAATAGTAAATAACAAATTTTTGCCAAATCCTTTCATAAAAAAATTAAATTAAAAGTTCTAAGATGTACATCTATCATCAATCACTTCATCCCGCAATGCAAATCCACATTTATTCATTAAATCAATATGAAATCACTGTGAATATCCTGCTGACTGCCAACATAATCCACTCCATAATTAACTCATGCTAAATGGCATCTCCCAGTCCTTGCTACTAAAATAAACAAGGAAGGGAGTCTTTTTGGTGATTTCATGGACCAAATATGGCCATGGCCATATTTGATCAGTATAATTTTCCAAGTATGCCATGTGGCCATATTTAGTCAGTGATGTCCGCAATACCCCTGCCCTTTTGTTTACATGCCAATGGAGGCCCAGCTAGTAAGTAAATGGGACCAGGTTACTTTACTGGTTACTAAGGGTGTGGTGAGTGCCGTCACCTGTCCCTTACTTAACAACCATTGACTGGAAGGAAGTTAACCTATATAGTAGTAGAAAAAAAACACTACCATATGTAAAATTAGGCTCTTGCTAAATCAAAAAAGTCCAGCATTTGGATGAAAGCCTGAATAGCCAAAGAGTGGCCTAAACTTGTGTTAAAACCTTACCTTGAGCACATCAATAATGAGAAGAAGCTTGATCCCAATATTCATATATTGTTGTCATTTAATGGCATTCCTTCCCTTTGTATAACAAAATTCTCTACAGTTGCTAAGTGGTTAGCACTTGCAAATGTAAGCACTAGGGTTGTAAGTTCGAATCCCAACCACAGTACTACCTGTATGAAGTTTTCATGTTCTCCCTGTGCCTGTGTGGGTTTCCTCCAGGTACTCTGATTTGCTCCCACACGCTAAAGACATGATGGTAGGTTAAATGGCTTCTGTTCAAATTGGCCCTAGTATATGTATGTATGGATGTGAGTTAGGGACCTTAGATTGTAAGCTCCTTGAGGGCAGGGACTGATGTGAATGTACAATATATATGTAAAGCGCTGTGTAAATTGACAGCGCTATATAAGTACCTGTAATAAATAAATACCTAGAACTGTATACATAACCTGGTCTGTTTACTTTCACAGACTAGTCATTTATCAATTCATTTTATCTTTTTAAAACACTTTATGCTGACAAAGAGAAGTGTCTGAAACAAAAGAGTTGGATGGTACAGGCAGGGAAGTCTCCATAGCTGCAGGCAGTGATACAAATACCGGTAGGTCATGGTGAGTAGTTCAACCTACATAATTATTTAATTAACAGAATGTACGGTATATGGGGTATGGTAATATTTGTAAACAATATGGTACAATACTGAGGACACTTGTTGCTCTGCACTTTGTGAAAGCACACCATATAGAATATATGATAAAAATAGAATATATGCACTAAGAAGGCTGCCTAACAGCTGTTTAAATTGATCCCAAATGCATCTTTACATTTATATAAATTTATATAAATTACACAGTGAGGGTACGTCAAGAAAATGAAAATGACCTATGAAAGCGTAATGTAAACAATACACAGTGTGCTAAAGAAGATAGATAGTGCACAGCAACATCAGCACAGATATTTTGTACAGTATGTGATCAGTGTATGAATTTCATTATTACAGTATAGCTGCTTTTAATTATCATTCTGACTCATAAAAATTGTATGTCGTATGCTAAAGATGCTGATGAGCAGATTGCAGTTAGCTTACTATTATCATATAAAACAGTACAGGTAAATGAAATAAATTGCTTAACTTGCAGATTGCACCTAGAAAAAGAAATAAGAAATTGCATTAGATTTAAAATTTACACAAACACAGGAAAAATGCTGAAGATACACTTTTGATTCAGGAAAGACTTTATTAAATGGTTTCCTTCTATTTTATGAAAAGCAAGAGCGCAGTGTAATTCCAGCATTTGCTATTCCTTTTTTCTCAAATAGGCAGGATCACATCAAGCAATCCTGACACTTCTGGTTTGATTTACTTTGTTTTACATTGCTAAATGGGGTGACGTAACTAGAACCATCAGGGCCCCAGTGCAAGAAACCATGAAGGACCCCCCTGACCTCTTGTCCCGGGACCTTTTCCACCAATCCTGAGGCCCTTTATTCCCGTTGCTGGGCCCTTTCTTATGATCCCGCATTGGGACTATTTCACATGTCCCGCAGCAGGCCCCCATTCCTGCCATCTTGGGTAGGGTTGCTTTTTTGTAGTATACACTATAACTATATTTTGTGATTAAATACAATTTCTAACCATATGGATTTCATCACAAGAGTCCCACTTACATCAGAGTCCACAGAGTTTCCCCTTTACATCTGAATCCACAGAGTTCCCCTTTACATCTGAATCCACAGAGTTTCCCTTTACATGTAAATAAGCAGAGTTCCCCTTACATTTGAATCCACAGAGTTCCCCTTTACATCTGAATCCATAGAGTTCCCACTACATCTGAAGTGGCAGAGTTCCCCTTTACATCTGAATACGCTAACTTTCCCTTTACATCTGAATCTGCAGAGTTCCCATTACATCTGAATCCACAGAGTCCTGCTTAATCTGAACTTTCAGAGTTCCCCTTTACATCTGAACTCACAGAGTTCCCTTATACTGTAAGGGGGACTCCGTGGACTCTGATTTAAGAAGGAACACTGAGAACTCTGTTGTAAGGAGGGGTTCCTGATTTAAAGGGTAACACTGCAGACTCTGGTGTAAAGGGTAACTCTGATATAAGGGGGTCTCTGGTAACCAGAGCCCCCACTTATATCCCAGTTCCCATCATTCCCCATTAATCAGGGTTCCCAGAGCCCCCCTTACATCAGAGATTCCCTTTACACCTGAGTCCACAGCTTTCCTCTTTACGTCAAAGCCCCCTTTAAATCAGGGTTGCCAAAGCCCCCCCCCCTTAAATCAGGGTTCCCAGAGCCTCCCCTACATCAGAATCCGCAGAGTTTCACTGTAAGGAGGAGCTCTGTGGCCTCTAATGTAAAGGGGAATTCTTAAGTAAGGGGTGCTCTGGGAACCCTGATTTAAGGGGGCCCCTAATGTAGGGGGGAATGCTGGGGACTTTGGTGTAAAGGGGAACTCTGATGTAAGGAGGTCTCTTCTGACCAAAGCCCCCACTTACTTTAGAGTAGACTGAGCACCCCTTACATATGAGTCCCTGTACATTAGTGTAGAGGCAGGAGAGAGAAAGGAGGGAGGGTCCACATGAAAGGTGAGCTCACTCACTCCAGGAAGGAGGCTCAACTCTGCATAGTTCCTCCAATATGTACAGTAGCTGCTGAGCTTTCCTGCCAACTCACCCTCTTTCTGAGCACAGTGCTGCCAGGGATTGGAGTGTGGGCAGGGCTGCAGGCACACATAGGAGGCAAGGGGCGGGAGGGGGATGAACAGGTCCAGCTTATTCTCTCTACTCGCCCATCTGTGCAGAGAGGGGGGCTGTCAGTGCTGGGTCTGCGCAGTTTGAGAGAGAGTGTAATAGACACTCTCTGCTTACAACTGCAACCAGCAAACCTGACATGGAGCCACAGACTGGGTGCTTGGGGCCCCAGGTCCCGGTGACAAGTGTGAACTTTGTGACCCTGGTAGTTCCACCACTGAGGTGACATTAAATCAGTATTCTGGCCATATTGGGTTTTTATTTTCTTTGTTTTTAAAACAGAAAGTGTCAGAACCATTTGTGTCCCATTGCTTGGGGTGATTGCTGCTCAGTTAATGTTCCAAATATGCCACAGAAAGTAATTGGAAATCTTCCCAGAGTAAGGGAAAATTTCCCTTTCAGTTACACTGTTTTGGTGAAAACGGTACTGTATAACATTTTTTTATAATTTTTTTCTTCTGTCACAATTGCATCTGTCAAGGTGGGTAAATTAGTGGTAACCTTCCCAACAATGACCTGATATTTTTCTGGAGTCTGTCTTTAACAGCTGTTCAAGGATATCTAAACCCACAGACACATTTTATATATATTGCAACTTACCAGACATTAAATGTGTTGGATGCATTTGTTTAAATTTTTCAGGCTAAGACCATTTTCAGCAAGTGAAAAAAATGCCTGTTGATTTTACTAGGAAAGTAGCATCCTTGTCATTTCCTGGGCCTAGTATGGCCTTCTTAAAACAGAAAAATATCCCAAAAATAGGAGATTATACTTCATTTATTTCAGAGCAGTGGGTGAGTCAAGCAAATCATTATTTGTGCTCCGTTGGCCCAATGAACATTCTGAATCCACATAAAACTGCATACAGCTTTTTTCAGGCTAATGCAATTTCAGGTTGAAATTATGGTTTTATAATATTAGGCTATTTCTGGATAAAAAACCAGTGGTTTCAATGTGCATCTGGCCAATGGGGCATAAATTGCATGGCTCTGCCCACGGGTTCCAAATGAGAAATTAACTTCTTATTTTTTGGATATGTGATGGAATATGATGTGTTCTCTTTTTAAGATGGCTTTACTAATTAGCATGGGAGCTTTCTTATGGCTTTGGACTCTTCTCGCCATAATTTGTATGGTTATACCATTCTCTAAACTACTCATCTACCCATACCCCATGCATGAATGTATGTGGTGAAAGGAAGACATGTTTAATGTCCAGTCTAGATACTGTGGAATTAGTGAACCAACCTAGGACAGTAAGTCTGTTACGTCAGGAATACCAGCTTAGGAAAAACACCTTGAAAAAATAAAGACTACTGCAGACACACCCTCTGTGGTAAGCTGTAATATATTCAATTTTTAAGTACACAAAAATATTCAACTATGCTTGTTTCTTTAAAGTACCCTCCACATGCATGGATGTTTGAAGTAAGCACTATTGACTACACAGTTAAATAAATGAGGCCTAATGTCATTCTTATTTAATAGCACCCTGAGAGAGAAAGGGTGTGCAGGCATTGCCAGAAACCCATATCAATAGAATATCTGCTCTCATTAGGCTTTTCAATTCAATAACTACTCCTAGCATAATGTAGTTCAATAAACGTAGGTATCCTTAAGTGCCTTCACATCCATTATTGCAATGACATTACACTGCTCACTCTGCCCCCAACATGTTTCACCCACAGCAGGGCTTAATCACGCGAATCCCCATAATTTGGCTTTGGGTGGGAGTGAGTGGTGTGCAGGCATTACAATAAAACTTGGCTAGAGTTGAACATCTTTGGTGTGCAGGCCATTATTTGGATGGTAGATTACCTTAGACTAAGTACCTGAGATTTGGTTTCAGCTTTTTGCAGTACCTGTATAGCAGAGCTGAGGTGTTTTAAAAAAAAAAGAAGAAAACTCACACAACCAAATTAACTGGAACCTGGAAGACCTACCAACCCTTTAACTCTCCAAGGTGACTTCAAAACTGTATAGACCAAAAATTTCTAACACACCATTAAACAAAAAAGTTAATGTTAGCACACAGCTATATGGTCAGTTACACGACTTTGTTACATAAACATATAGAATATACAATCCCATGGTATAAACAAATCCTATTTGAAACATATCCTGCTGGGCCATATATGGAAACCAGCTGTAACACATAATATATAAATGTGTGTCCAGTATTCCAGAGACACCATCATTTAGAGGGGGATCCACAGATGAAAAAAATCCACAGTAGATGCAATGTAGATACGAGTGGGTGCCCAAGAACACAAGTCTGGTCCTGGTCTGGTGTAGTAGATCACTGGCCTAACTACTGTGGCTTATCACACATATAAACCATTTCCTTTTGCAAAGCTGAGAAAGCAATTTTAAAGTGGCTGCATTCACTGCAAAAATTATAATTCTCATTCACCGTAGAGGATGAAATATAAGTACAGTATAAAGCATATTTGTTTCTTATGTATCCATCAATGTGCTATAAACAGACATCAACCGCTTATCCACAGGAACAAATATTTGCACAAAATTTCTTGTAAGTATCAATGGTAATGACATGTGCATATGTCCACAAGTGAGGAGCAGTCCTTAAAATCTCACAACAGCCTCATATGATATCACCCAGAGTGGCATCCTTGCTTCATGACATATCATTCAATGTTCATCTAATGTAAACATATGTACATATGTCCATCAAATTTTAACCCTCCTGTACCATTAGAAATAAGCTTGTCAAGGGAGAAAGCACTTAGCTTTATAGTTGGTGGCTCTTGTAAACTATCATACTCATGAACCCCATGTTGGTTACTGTTCATCGTGGTAAGAAAAGGTAAATCAGTTCAAAAAATTCATGGAGATGGCATGGCACGGTAGGAGGAAAACCAGTGGCTGTGCGTCCATAGAGGGCGCCGGAGCGCCGCCCCCTCTCGCTCCTGCACCGCCACTGAAAGACAATACACAGATTCATGCATTGCATGAATCTGTGTATTTTCGCCGCTGCCGCGCTGCCCACTATTCATATGGCCGGCCTCCTGGTGAGCGCCGGCCATATGAATTAGAGCGGTGGCCAGCGGTGGGTGTGACTTGGAAGTGTCTATCAGAGCCAGCGGCTCTGATAGGCTTTCCGAATACAGCTCTCACGCTGTAATCGGCTTACAAAAACTCCTCCAAGGTACGCACGGGGGTGCGTTCCTTGGAAAAGACTGTGGGGGTTTCAGCCAATCAGGTTCACCGGATCTGGTTACCGGTAACCTGATTGGCTGAAGCGACATCGAGGGCAGGAGAAGACATCGAGGACGGCGCGGACTCGAGGAAGGTAAGTGCAGGGCTGGGGGGGGGGACAGGCTGCATTTGGGGAACAAACTGGCTGTATATGGGGAACAAAGTGGCTGTATATGGGAACAAACTGGCTGTATATGGGGACACACTGGCTGTATATGGGGACACACTGGCTGTATATGGGGGACACACTGGCTGTATTTGGGGGACAAACTGGCTGTATATGGGGACACACTGGCTGTATTTGGGGGACAAACTGGCTGTATATGGGGACAAACTGGCTGTATATTGGGGACAAACTGGCTGTATATGGGAACAAACTGGCTGTATATGGGGACAAACTGGCTGTATATGGGGACACACTGGCTGTATATGGGAACAAACTGGCTGTATATGGGGACAAACTGGCTGTATATGGGAACAAACTGGCTGTATTTGGGGACAAACTGGCTGCATTTGGGGACAAACTGGCTGCATTTGGGGACAAACTGGCTGCATTTGGGGACAAACTGACTGCATTTGGGAACAAACTGGCTGCATTTGAGGGGACAAACTGGTGGCGTTTGGGCACAGTGGCTGCGTTTAATGGGCACAGTGGCGGCAATTGATGTTTTTTTTTTTTGCGCCTGCCCAAAAATTTTAAGCACCAGCCGCCACTGAGGAAAACCCTGGGTTCTGGCAACTGCTCAGTGTTAGCTCTGAGAAAGTTATCTCGTCCCTTGCACCTGAAGATACTTTAGAAAGTCTTATTCTGCAGTAGAGGTCAAGCTATTTTGGAAAATTTGAAACTAAACTGGTAATATAAAGAATGTGAAAGTTTCCTTCCTCACTATAAAAAAACTGCAGTAATTACCGGGTTGCTATCCACTAAAACCTGTGCTTTTAAACTTTATATCACAATTTAATAAAACACCTTTTACAGAGCTTAAAGTTTACTTGTTATGCCCATTGTGACACTTTACTAAGAGTACACCTCTGTCTGCACAACATGTCAAATGGTCCAGATTTATACATCAAGGTTCTTTGAAAATCCTTTGACACATAAGATAGGATAGAGACAGACTGGAAATGTAGGTTCTCAGAGATAACAAGTTCTTTTACCATAGTGAATAAGGCCTGTATGCAGTAATTTGGACAAGCTTTCTATTTTGCAGAATGTAAGAATTTGTTGGAAGGATGCATTTCACTGTGCCAAGAACCTCTTTAAAGCTGCAGGATGGCTGTTAAAATGCAGTAGTATGGATGATCCCCAGGCATCAGATCGCATATTGGAGAACACCATTCCCCATCAAGACTATTGTAAAGCAAAATAATATGGCAAATGATTTTGTCAGATTATGTACAGTGTAATGATGCTTATCATGATCCGTTGTTTAGAAAAATAAAATGAGTTTGTTTTTACACATTTTTTTATTTAAATAAATTATATATTTTCCTTTTAGCATGTTTCTCCCATGATACCTTACACTACTGTTACCTATCTAGTTTAACAGCAGATGGATTTGTGTCATTGTACTGTGTAAATAACGGAAAAGCTGTACAGGTGTAAAAGGACTGCCATTTCTTTCAAATAGCTGTTGGCTCTATTACAAGCATTTACTTCACTTAATATCACTAATGCTCGAATAGACAACCATGCCGAGTTTGTTTTGTCATTTTATGAGGGCTGCAAAATGGGCCTTTATGCCCTACATTGAAAGTGGGGAGGGGGCACATTAAAGGATACTCCAATCTTGCGTTCCCAGTCCAATAAGCTTAACCAAATAAAAGCTGTTTTTTGAAAGTGTGCTTTTTTTTTCCTTTCAGACCTTGTTAGTTCAAAGCAGGAGTTTTACTCGCAACGTACATAATGTTCAGTAAGAAAAGCACTCGTAACAAAGATACAAATTTTAGATTACCTTTCAGACCTATTATTCCACTGGGAGTAAAATATCCCCAATCTAGGACATCTTTCTTTTAAAAAGCATATTTTCCTTGCAATGCTTTCAGGTCATGAGCTATGGAGAAAATAGCTAATGTCTCAATATGCTTTGATGTTACAAGTACTTTTGCCTTAGAAAAAAATTCTACCTGCCACTGGTAAACCTCATGATGCAATAGCTTACTTCATAGGTGGTAGATTGTAAAGGATGCAGGTAGTATTCAGAATAGAAATATGTTGTATAGGTGACTATTCAGTTCCAAGAAAGTGCAAACCAACATACTTCAAGAAATCACAAAAAAGGAAATTATACTACCATACATCAGCATGGTAAATATAAAAGTATATGTAAACTCATTTACTAAAATATCATTAAAAGCTTTAACATGTTAATGCCATTTAAAAAGTCATTTGTATTATTTTTTTTAAATCTGCAGCTTTAATTTAAATATTATCTGGTGATCCTGAAATGAAGCTTCTTGTTTAGGCACTTCCTCTTAAGGTGGCAATGCACTGTCAGTGTCTCCTAGTTGTGCTCCTGCATTACATTTGTCATAGAAGCTTCCAGTGGATGCAACAAGTTGCCATTTTAACACACATTACACGGGCACAGTTCACCAACAGGAACACTGAAAAATGGCAATTAGCCATTGCTTGATTGCATGCAAATGGACAGAAAGTGGCTTCAAAGAGTTTTCAGGAGATCGGCAGTACTAAATGTCAATCAGTTAAGGTTTAACATTACTTTAAGTAGTATCATGGGCATGACTAGAACCTTCAGGGGAGATGGGATTGCTGCACAAAAATACTTTATTGAAGAGATTAAAAATATATCAAAATTACATGGTATTCGTGGTTAGAGCGTAACTCCACTTTTGTTGAGAAAAAAACATTCCCCTCTGGGTGATCTATGTACATTGCAGAGATTATAACAACATTCGTTGCAGATTCCTACCTTTCGTTATTTTGAAGAAATCCATGTGTGTTTGTCTGTGCCTCTGTTCTGAGTAGGTCTAATGGGAGTGGTTTCATAATTAACTGTCAGGTGTGCGGCTGCAGGGCACTAATGAGGAAATCTGCTGGGCCTGCATCCCTTTAGACGGGTTCCTATTGAAAGTATCTCTCCAAAAATGCAATTTTTGTTGCAGGGGATTTGATCAAAGATTGTATGGCTCAGAACAGTGGGAAACAAAGTCTTACTTTGGAAGTTTGCAGTCAGGGTGTCCAAGCTGAGGTGTCCTCCCACACACCAATGGACAAACGGTCATCAAGTAAAAGAAGCAGCCGGCAACTCCATACCACCAAGCATATTTATTTTGAAGCCTTCACAGTGAGTACAGTCAGCAGCAGACTAGTTTAAGCGATAAGCCTTGTTCACAGCACTCATGTATGTTAAAAAGCATGAACATTTATACATAAAAGACTGTCACATGACTACAGCTCCTCTCCAATCAACAATGTGTTCAATTAAAATCAGGTGATTGGTTACAGATTGTCAACAGATGTGTAGATGACAAATGAGAAGCAAATAGTCTAGCTATAATACAACACTTGAGATACAAAACATACAAAGACTATCTTGACATGTGAGAAAATACATATATTAACCACTTAAGCCCCGGACCATTATGCAGCTTAAAGACCAGAGGTGTTTTCAGAATTTGGCACTGCGCTGCTTTAACTGGAAATTGTGCGGACATGCAATGTTGTACCCAAACGAAATTTGCGTCCTTTTCTTCCCACAAATAGAGCTTTCTTTTAATGGTATTTGATTGCCTCTGCGATTTTTTTTTTTTCCGATATAAACGGAAAAAGACTGAAAATTTTGAAAAAAAATGATATTTTCTAATTTTTGTTATAAGAGAAATCGAATAAACTCAATTTTAGTCATACATTTAGGCCAAAAGGTATTCAGCCACATGTCTTTAGTAAAAAAAATGTCAATAAGCGTATATTTATTGGTTTGCGCAAAAGTTATAGCGTCTACAAACTAGAGTACATTTTCTGGAATTTGCACAGCTTTTAATTTATGACTGCCTATCTCATTTCTTGAGGTGCTAAAATGGCAGGGCAGTAAAAAAAAAAACAAATGACCCCATTTTGGAAGTAGACACCCCAAGGAAATTGCTGAGAGGTATGTTGAGCCCATTGAATATTTTTTTTTTGTCCCAAGTAATTGAATAATGACAAAAAAAATAATTTTTTTGTCACTAAATGATATATTGCTCACACATGCCATGGTTATATGTGGAATTGCACCCCAAAATACATTTTGCTGCTTCTCCTGAGTATGGGGATACCACATGTGTGGGACTTTTTAGGAGCCTAGCCGAGTACGGGCCCCCAAAAACCAAGCACCGCCTTCAGGATTTCTAAGGGCGCAAATTTTTGATTTCACTCCTCACTACCTATCACAGTTTTGAAGGCCATAAAATGCCAAGATAGCACAAAACCCCCACAAATGACCCCATTTTGGAAAGTAGACACCCCAAGCTATTTGCTGAGAAGCATGGTGAGTATTTTACAGCTCTCATTTGTTTTTGAAAATGAAGAAAGGAAAAAAAAAAAATTTTTATTTTTTTTTCAATTTTCAAAACTTAAGCCCTGTACACACGATCAGATATCCTATGGATTTTCGTCTGATGGATTTGTCCATCAGAAATCCGATGAAACTGTTTTCCATCAGTCTTGCCTACACACCATCAGTCAAAAAACCGACCGTTCCAAACGTGGTGACGTAAAACACTCCGATGAGCTGAGAAAAATGAAATTCAATGCTACTGAGCATGTGTCGACTTGATTCTGAGCATGCTTGGGTTTTTTATCTGATGGATTTCCCCACAGACGATCGTAAATTGCCATCGGTTTTTTATCCATCAGATAATTTTAAAACATGTTCTATTTTTTAAAACCGATGGAAAAAAGACTGATTGGTTTGTCTGATGAAAACAATCCATCGGACGGTTTTCATCAGTCAAACTGATCGTGTGTACAGGGCTTTTGTGACAAAAAGCGAGATCTGCAAAATACTCAACATACCTCTCAGCAAAATGCTTGGGGTGTCTACTTTCCAAAATGGGGTCATTTGGGGGGGTTTTGTGCCATCTGGGCATTCCATGGCCTCCGAAACTGTGATAGGCAGTGAGGAGTGAAATCAAAAATTTACACCCTTAGAAATCCTAAAGGCGGTGCTTGGTTTTCGGGGTCCTGTACGCGGCTAGGCTCCCAAAATGTCTCACACATGTGGTATCCCCGTACTCAGGAGAAGCAACAGAATGTATTTTGGGGTGCAATTCCACATATAACCATGGCATGTTTGAGCAATATATCATTTAGTGACAACTTTTTGTAAAAAAATAAATAAATATTCAATGGGCTCAACATGCCTCTCAGCAAATAGCTTGGGGTGTCTACTTTCCAAAATGGGGTCATTTGGGGGGGAGGTTGAACTGTCCTGGCATTTTATGCACAACATTAGGAAGCTTATGTCACACATCATCCACTCTTCTAACCACTTGAAGACAAAGCCCTTTCTGACACTTTTTGTTTACATGAAAAAATTACGTTGAACCCCCAAACATTATACAATTTTTTAAAGCAAATGCCCTTCAGATTAAAATAGTGGGTGTTGCATTTTTTTTTTCCACACAGTATTTGCACAGCAATTTTTCAAACGCATTTTTTGGGGAAAAAACACACTTTTTTTATTTTTAATGCACTAAAACACACTATATTGCCCAAATGTTTGATGAAATAAAAAAGAGGATCTTAGGCCGAGTACATGGATACCAAACACGACATGCTTTAAAATTGCGCACAAACGCGCAGCAGCGACAAACTACATACACTTTTACTGCTAAAATTACTGCCCTTGATCTGACCTTCGCGGTGATACCTCATATGCATGGTGCAATTGCTGTTTACATATGACGGTAGACCGACGCTTGCCTTCGCCTTTGCGCAAGAGCAGGAGGGGACAGGGGTGCTTTTTTTTTATTATTATTATTTATTTTGCTTTTTTATTTTATTTTTAAACTGTTCCTTCCATATTTTTTTTTTTTTTTTTTTACCATTTTTATTGTTATCTCAGGGAATGTAAATATCCCCTATGATAGCAATAGGTAGTGACAGGTACTCTTTTTAAAAAAAAAAATTGGGGGGTTAGACCCTAGATCTTTCCTCTGCCCTCAAAGCATCTGACCACACCATGATAGGTGTGATAAAATGCTTTCCCAATTTCCCAATGGCGCTGTTTATATCCGGGGGGGGGACATTCCATCCCACTGCTTGTAAAAGCAGTCTAGAGGCTAATTATCTGCTAGGATTGCTTTTACATGAAAGCCGGCCGCTGGCTGAAAAGAATGATACCAAGATGATACCTAAACCCGCAGGCATCATTCTGGTATAACCATTCAAATTCCAGCAACATACCAGTACGTTGCTGGTCCTTGTTGGACATGTATTGTAATCTTTTTTTTCATGCAGCCTGTTGGCTGAACGAAAAAAAGAGATTGATCGGTGGGTATGCCCACCATTAGAATACCTTCCTTCATCCACCCACTTCTAATGATGGGCATACATGCACCATTTATATATGCCGAAGCATGGGGGCATCCTCCCGCAAAAAAGTTATGCCGCGTACACACGGTAGGACATTTCCACGGGCAAGGCTCCGTCGGAATTTCGACCGTATGTACGCGGCATAAAAGGTTATGCTGCGTACACACGGTCAGACTTTTCCACGGGCAAGCCTCTGTCGGAATTTCGACCGTATGTATGCGGCATTAGGAGCAAAATCGCTCCTCCGCCCCTGCTGCCCCCATGCGCATATATGCTCTTTTTTTAACTGTGGTGGTGAAATCACCTCCTACAGCGTTGGAGTCACGGCTTTATGTATCGTGGGAGCAAACGCTGTTGCTGTCAAGATAAATAGATCCACGCTGCAACTGAATGGCGTACCTGCTAAGCAAATGATGGTTAACATTAAAACAAAGTAACATTACAGTATAACAGTAAGACCTTATCATACCATACCTGCAAAGCAAATACCAAAAAAAAAAAACTAGTAAAAAATAAAACATTTTTTTTAACGCAACCTGTGCCTAAAATATATATATGCCGAAGCATGGGGGCATCCTCCCACAAAAAAGTTATCTTGCATACACACGGTCGGACTTTTCCACGGGCAAGCCTCCGTCGGAATTTTGACCGTATGTACGAGGCATAAAAGGTTATGCTGCGTACACACGGTCAGACTTTTCCACGGGCAAGCCTCCGTCGGAATTTCGACCGTATGTACGCGGCATTAGGAGCAAAATCACTCCTCCACCCCTGCTGCCCCCATGCTTCGGCATATGTGCTCTTTTTTTTAACTGTGGTGGTGAAATCACCTCCTACAGCAATGGAGTCACGGCTTTATGTATCGTGGGAGCAAACGCTGTTGCTGTCAAGATAAATAGATCCGCGCTGCAACTAAATGGCGTACCTGCTAAGCAAATGATGGTTAACATTAAAACAAAGTAACATTACAGTATAACAGTAAGACCTTACCATACCATACCTGCAAAGCAAATACCAAAAAAAAAAACTAGTAAAAAATAAAAAAATTTTTTAACGCAAACTGTGCCTAAAATATATATATGCCGAAGCATGGGGGCATCCTCCCGCAAAAAAGTTATGCCGCGTACACACGGTCTGACTTTTCCACCAGCAAGCCTCCGTCGGAATTTTGATCGTATGTACGCGGCATTAGGAGCAAAATCGCTCCTCCGCCCCTATGCTTCGGCATATATGCTCTTTTTTTTAACTGTGGTGGTGAAATCACCTCCTACAGCACTGGAGTCACGGCTTTATGTATCGTGGGAGCAAACGCTGTTGCTGTCAAGATAAATAATTCTGCGCTGCAGCTGAATGGTGCACCTGAAAACAAAAAATTACATACCTGAAAAGCAAGCATGATAAAACATTGCAGAATAGAATACAGTAAAAAAGAGCAGAACAATAGAGAGAAAATAGAGAGAGAGAGAGAACAATAAAACGACAACTATTTTTTTTTTTTTTTTATATTTTTTTTGTGTTTTTTTTTTACGTTGTTTTTTTTTTACGGCATCTTGGGAGACCCTGTGTAAGTGTGTCCTGTTCTGTGCAATGCTGTACCCTACGCTAAAACTTCACTTTTGAGTGGAAGCGTTCAAAACATTTACCAATGCAAAGACCAGGATTGTCAGGACAGCGTGGACAAAAATAACGGGTGTCACGCCTAAATCCGCGCTTGCTACAGACACAACATCTTTTTTGGGGGGCTTGTTGGGTAGGGGTACTCTCGAGGACATACGGATAATGCCTCTCATGCAGCCGGCTTACTGCATTTGGTTGGGGATGGTGAGGTGCAGAACCGCCTGGATACAGGAGTTCTGTGACTATCTCATCCTGGAATTTTAGGAGAGATAACGTCCCGCCTGAAGCTCTGTATAGCACATGAGCGTTCAGCAAAGCCAATTGGAATAAGGATAGAGACACTTTTTTGTACCAGCGTCTCGCCTTACGGTCAATTAGATACAGCGCCAACAACTGGTCGTTGAGGTCCACCCCTCCCATATTTTGGTTATATTCGTGGACACAGAGGGGTTTCTCCACATCACCAGTCGCCGTACGAATTTGGACTGTCGTGTCTGCATGAAGGGAGGTAAGAAGGAAAACATTCTTATTATCCCTCCACTTCATAGCGAGCAAGTTATTACACTTCAAGCAGGCTCTCTCCCCCAGCCTAAGACGGGAATCTACAAGCCTCTGGGGAAAGCCCCGGCGATTAGGTTGCACGGTGCCACATGCTCCAATCTTATGATCAAACAAGTGACTAAACAGTGGCATGCTCGTGTAATAATTGTCCACATACAAGTGGTACCCCTTTTCGAATAAGGGTGACACCAAGTTCCACACTATCTTGCCAGCGCTCCCTATGTAATCTGGGCAGTTGACCGGCTCAACCGGACTATCTTTTCCCTCATAAACCATAAAGCTCCATACATAGCCTGTTGCCCTGTCACAGAACTTATAGAGCTTGACCCCATATCTGGCACGCTTGCTGGGAAGGTACTGCTTGAAAGACAAGTGGCCAGAAAATTTAATCAGGGACTCATCAACGCAGACAACTTGATCGGGAATAAACAAGGCTGCAAAACGTTTGTTGAAGTGGTTTATGAGAGGCCGAATTTTGTAGAGCCGGTCGTATTCAGGGTCTCCACGTGGACGACAAAGTTCATTGTCGTTGAAATGCATGAACCGCAAGATCTGCTCATATCGTTTCCTGGGCATGGAGGCAGAGAACACGGGAATGTGGTCAATTGGGTGCGTGGACCAATAAGCACGCAATGACGGGAATTTATGTGTGCCCATGTTGAGGGAAAGGCCCAGAAAGGTCTTAAATTCACAAACTGTAATTGGTTTCCAATCTTTGGCAATGGAAGGCAACTGGGGACTAGCGGCGATGAATTGACCAGCATATAAATTACTCTGGTCCACAATAGATCTATAAAGATAAATAAAAATCAATTGGCATAAAATCAGCTGTTTCCACCTGAATACCGGGTTGGGCAGTGAATGGGGGAGGTACGGGTTCTGCAGAAGTGGTGGGGACCCAATCAGAATAGGCGAATTCTGCAGGAAGAGCACTATAGGCACGACGGGCCTGCCTTTGTCTTCTTCTTGGTGGCAGCACGACACTACTTGTGCTTGTTACCTCGCCAGCTTGAACTGCACTTATGGGACTCGCCACGTCACCACGTGATACTGCAGTGCTGGATGTACGCCCAGGCTGTACTAGGCCACTGGTGCTTGCCAATTCACCAGAAGGAATAGCGGCGCTAGTACTACTCTGCTCCATGATACGAGAGCCCTGCGGTTCTTGCTCCTCAACAACCTCATAAGATCGGGATTGGGTACACCTGACCTTAGCAGGGACCTCATCTTCGTCGTCAGAGCTATCTGACATGGAGCCGCTGACTTCACTGTCTTCTACGGGAAGATATTCTGAGCCTGAATCTGACAGATGCGTGACCTCCTCTTCACTATCTGTCATGCTCAGAATCTCGTAAGCCTCTTTACTAGTGTACCTTTGATTTGCCATTTTGGGCTCTAAATTTAGGGGTACACTAGTAAGATTCACAGGTAAAAAAAGCACCTGACTGTCAGCAAATGTATCAAACGCTTCAAAAAAAACTGTTAGCGTTCGCAGGGATCAGGACTGTCTCTGCGAACGCTGCAGTTATGTTTGTTGTGTTTGGTAAGTTACAGTGATCAATCGATACTGCACTTGGGTGGGCTGGGCTGGGCGGAGGGGCTAAACGCAGGTGCTAGCAGGTATCTGGGCTGATCCCGCTAACACTGCGTTTTTGGGAACCCTAAACCGCTGGGGACGCTAGTATAGATCTGATCAGATCAGATATTGATCTGTTCAGATACTATACCACTAAGGGAGGTGTATGCTTTGCGCGTGGGTGTTAGCGTTACTGGCACTAACCTAACGCTGCCTGGGGCGACGCAGACCCTCTCTGGCACTAAAACCTAATTGATATCAGCCGCCGGACGATCAGGGGGTTAAACCTTTATTGGGTTATACGGCGGGTGCCCTGATGCTATAAAAAGCAAACTAATCAACCAGCGTCAACCGTAAAACTTATATGGTGATCACTGGTGAAAGGGTTAACTAGGGGCAATCAGGGGGTTAAAACCTTTATTAGGTTATATATGGGGGTACCTGACGCTATATAAAAACCTGACGGGTAACCTAAATAACTAACTGGCTAACCAGTGTCACTAGTGACACTTATACGGTGATCACTGGTGAAAGGGTTAACTCTAGGGGCAATCAGGGGGTTAAAATAATATATGGGGGTACCTGACGCTATAAAAACCTGTGGAGAACCTAAAAATAAATAACTGGCTATCTAGGGCACCACCGGCACTAAATACAGCGATCGGAAATACGATCGCTTAGTGACGCTGGCGTTAGGGGGTGAAAGGGTTACCTGGGGGGCGATCAAGGGGTTAAACCTTTATTAGGGGGGGTTAGGGGGCTACCCTGGACCTAAAGGGGCCTAAACCTATCTGCCCTGCAACTTTTTACTGTCACAAATGACACTGATTGCAGTGATCAGTAAAAAAATTACCTCTGCAAACGGTGCACTGTGACTGGGGGTACTGGGGGTGATCTGGGGGGTGATCTGGGGGTGACTGGAGGGTATAAGTGTGCCTACCTGTACTGGTGTCAGTGTAGTGTTGGTGCACTTACTGTGAGATGTCTTCTCTCCTCGCGCCGGATCGAAAAGACCACCGCATGGAGAGATGACATCACTTCCTCTGCCTGTGTTTACATTACACAGGCAGAGGAAGATTCTCATTCGCCGGGAGCGATCGCGAGGGGGTGGCCGGAAACAAATGGCCGTCCCCTCATCACGGATCGCTCCCGCACCGAGAACCACCGCTCACTGTATAGAAGGGGGGTCCGATGGGACCCCCCAACTATACAAAGGCAGTCACGTACAGGTATGTGATTGTGCCTGTCCGTGCCATTCTGCCGACGTATATATACAGTGAGCGGTCGTTAAGTGGTTAAAAGCTCTATAAGAGAATCTGTAATGAAAAAATTTATAGATTAAAAAATCATATTGCTTGATGTGAAATATAAAGACTATACATAAAAGATATTGCACATTCAAAGTGTATCACAAGCAATGGGCATAATACAATGTCCATTGCTCCAGGACTTTTTTCAACTTATTTCATAAAAAGGTCCACATCATAGCATTGGTTCATTCCCGCAGGTGCCCTTGTTTGTAGGTGGAAAATCCACCAAACTTCACATAAAAGAAGTGCACGGTGGATGTCCCCCCCACGTGAGGATAGTTGAACTCTTTCCAAGCCTGAGTACGAAAAGGATGCCATATTGCCATTATGTTCATACTTAAATTGCTTAGACACATTTGATAAGCCTTTGTCTGTGCTGTAAGATGCACCATGAAGATGTTCGCTGATTCGAATTCTCAGTGGTCTCATGGTGCAGCCCACATATTGTTTGTTACATTTATTGCATTCCACAACATATATAACATTACTAGTGCCACAGTTGATATATTCACGGATCGGGAATTCTCGTCCTGTGGCACATTAAATTACTGTCTTGTGTTGTCTGGAGTGTCTACTACAGAAACGGCATGTGTTATTCCCGCAAATGTAAGAGCCCACAGTATTCAACCAAGTTTTTTTTATGTTGCTGCGACTCAAACAGACTTGGGAACAGAAGGCCTCTTAGCATTTTAGCACGGCGGCTTAAAAACCTACAGCCCGACTTAAGTATTGGTGCCAAATCTCCATCCATGGAAAGTATTGGTAAGTATTTATCTACAATGTTTTTTATTTTGTTAAATTCCAAGGAGAAGGCAGTTACAAAAGTGACTGAACTTGTTTTCCTATCATTAGAATTCCTACTATTGCTATAGCTCTTTTTGCGACCAGCATTTCCCAAGAGTGTGATTCTATTTTTCTCCATGACCAGACGGGCTGCCCTATCTATTGTGAATAAATATAATAGTGCGCTGAAACCAACCCAAAACGTATGGCACAGAAATTCAAATAAATTACAAATAAAGGTGAATCCTCATAGGTGATAATGTGCTGATAACACAATATATGTGCTGACCTAAATCCTGATATTAAAGTATTCCGTGTACAGAATAAATAAACTGTGTAAATAAATACAGCAAGTGCAAATATGCAGTAAATCACATAAATAAACCATGTGCAATGTGCACTAAATAACATATAATGTCAAATAAAAATCCAAGTTCGCTGAAAAATCACATCAATAAAAATAGGTTTTCCCTGGAAAGAATGCTTCGTATAAACAAGGTACACCTGTACAAATCTAAAGAGTAGAAAGTTCATGAAGTTCTATTTAAACTCAATGCATACATCACCAGGAAGTCTTCCACCAGAGGCACTAGTCCGTAATGCGTGGGTAATGGTGATATTAAAATCCATATGCAGAGTAAAAATTAAGGAAAGAAAAAGATCATTGTGCATCTCTTACAACAAATGATAATATGTCCAGACTCGCTGGAATGACACTCGGTGTCTGTGTGATACAGACTACCGCTGACAGCATCACTCGGTTCCACCCCTACGCGTTATGTCAAAGGCACTTGACTTGAGTAAGTCAAGTGCCTTTGACGTAACGCGTAGGGGTGGAACCGAGTGACGCTGTCAGCGGTAGTCTGTATCACACAGACACAGTCAAGTGCCTTTGACGTAACGCGTAGGGGTGGAACCGAGTGACGCTGTCAGCGGTAGTCTGTATCACACAGACACCGAGTGAGGAGATCGCTCCACTGAGCTGTATATGCGCGCATATCCCTTCGGCTGTATGTGAGTGTCATTCCAGCGAGTCTGGACATATTATCATTTGTTGTAAGAGCTGCACAATGATCTTTTTCTTTCTTTAATTTTTACTCTGCATATGGATTGTAATATCACCATTACCCACGCATTACGGACTAGTGCCTCTGGTGGAAGACTTCCTGGTGATGTATGCATTGAGTCTAAATAGAACTTCATGAACTTTCTACCCTTTAGATTTGTACAGGTGTACCTTGTTTATACGGAACATTCTTTCCAGGGAACACCTTTTTTTATTGATGTGATTTTTCAGCGAACTTGGATTTTTATTTGACATTATATGTTATTTAGTGCACATTGCACATGGTTTATTTATGTGATTTACTGCATATTTGCACTTGCTGTATTTATTTACACAGTTTATTTATTCTGTACACGGAATACTTTAATATCAGGATTTAGATCAGCACATATATTGTGTTATCAGCACATTATCACCTATGAGGATTCACCTTTATTTGTAATTTATTTGAATTTCTGTGCCATGCGTTTTGGGTTGGTTTCAGCGCACTATTATATTTATTCACATTCACTATTGGGATTTCAGATTTCCTTGAATGGTTGCAGCTTTCACTATTTGGTTATCTTACACGTTTAATTTTTCACTATTTATACACATAGTAGCGCTTTAGTACCTTTACACTTTCTATACATTTTCTGCCCTATCTATTATCAATTTATCGCATTATCGTGAATGGAGTAGTGAGGCTATAATGTTGCACTCCTTGTTAAAACCTTTCTCAGTAGAGCAGTTACGACTGGCCCTGGTGAACTCCCCCATCGGGATGGATCGTTTGATGTGTGCAGGATGGCAACTAGTAGCCAGAAGCAAGGCATTGCCTGCACATGCCTTACGATAGGTACATGTTGTAACCAAACCCTGGACTGCACAGCCTGTTAAAGTAAGATCTAAGAAGTTATCCTTTTTTTTTTTTACAAAAACGTTTATTCAAGTTTTTAGACAGAACAAAAAAAAAAAAAAAAACAGTGGTACAATCATAGCAACCATACATGAATCAGCCAGGTTCAGTAGAAACAAGTCAGTGAGAATTTCAGCAAATTACAGTAAACTAGTCAGGGGAGAAGGTGCTACCATCCGGCGCACAACGGGTCATGCTGGAAGTGTAGAAACAAAGAGAACAGAAGCCCCTGACATCCTGGGGGAAGGGGGGGTGGGAACAGGGGGGGGGGAAGGGGAGAGGAGCAGGGGGAGAGGGGCAGGAGGGGAAGAGAGAGAAAAGAAGGGAAAAAGAGGTTACATTCCTGCTTCAGTTATGAGTCACCATCATTAGGCCATATAAACAAAACTATTCATCTCAACTTTCCTGTGTTACCCAGTTCTGAGTCCTAGTCCAGAGCACCTTTGTATCCTTAGCAAACAAAAATAATCTCAATTTGGAATTCAGTTTTGATAGTCAGAAGGATGCCATTAACTTCTTAGATCTTACTTTAACAAGCTGTGCAGTCCAGGGTTTGGTTACAACATGTACCTATCGCAAGGCATGTGCAGGCAATGCCTTGCTTCTGGCTACTAGTTGCCATCCTGCACATGCCAAACGATCCATCCCGATGGGGGAGTTCACCAGGGCCAGACGTAACTGCTCTACTGAGGAAGGTTTTAACAAGGAGTGCAACATTATAGCCTCACGACTTCATTCACGAGAATACAATAAATGGAATATAGATAGAGCAGCCCGTCTGGCCATAGAAAAAAATAGAATCACCCTCTTGGGAAATGCTAGTCGCAAAAAGAGCTATAGCAATAGTAGGAGTTCTAGTGTTGTATTATAGCTAGACTATTTGCTTCTCATTTGTCATCTACACATCTGTTGACAATCTGTAACCAATCACCTGATTTTGATTAAACACATTGTTGATTGGAGAGGAGCAGAAGTCATGTGACAGTCTTTTATGTATAAATGTTCATGCTTTTTAACATACATGAGTGCTGTGAACAAGGCTTATCGCCGAAACTAGTCTGCTGCTGACCGTACTCACTGTGAAGGTTTCAAAATAAATACGCTTGATGTTATGGAGTTGCCGACTGCTTCTTTTACTTGATGACTGTTTGTTGCAAGGGATGCCTGAAATCTGACTTGTATCTTAGACAGACTTCTGGGAAAATTGGTGAGCCAATCACACAAGCAGGAAATGATGTTTCTGGGGAGTGGTCAGTACACAACAACCCCAGGTCGCCATATTGCAATTAATTCTCAGAATATTACAGAGCTGCAGATTGAAAAGGAAAGGTAATTTTTAATAACATTCAATTACAGTATGATTAGTGTCGCAATTATATGTGCTATATTATTTTTTTGTTATTTTCTATTTTATTTCCCCAAGAAAGTGGAGTTACCCTTTAACATTTTCGGGCTTAGGCAGATAACGCCCTTCCTCAAAAAGTACCTACAAATGACCACATACGTGGCTGAATATATAGCTCATTCACATTATTAGATAATTTAGCAATCTGGAACCAATTAATAACTAAGTGATTAGACACAATTTATTTTTACAACATAACATGCCTCAATATTGAAACCCAAAAGTCTACAGGTGTCTCAGACTCCCCACACCACACAAGAACACTGTTGGCTGGGAACCCTCTGTCAAAAAGAAAAAAAAAGTAGAACTTTACCTAAAATTTCAATACAATAATTAAACAAAAGCAATCACAATATTATCCATTATTCACTTCACGCTAATCGCCGTACCAGTACATCGGTAATTTGACACAAAATACCGGCTAGCTGCCATAAACCTGGTATTTTCGGGAACAGTGGCGGCTGGTGCTCAAAATTTTTGGGGGGGCACAAACAAACTGAAAAAATAAATAAAAAATTGCCGCCACTGAGCCCATTAAATGCAGCCACTGTGCCCAAATGCCACCAGTTTGCCCCCTCAAATACAGCCAGTTTGTTTCCATATACAGCCAGTTTGTCCCCATATATATATAACCAGTGTGCCCCCATATATACAGCCAGTGTGCCCCCCATATACAGCCAGTGTGCCCCCCATATACAGCCAGTGTGCCCCCCATATACAGCCAGTGTGCCCCCCATATACAGCCAGTGTGCCCCCACATACAGCCAGTGTGCTCCCATATACAGCCAGTGTGTCCCCATATACAACCAGTTTGTCCCCATATACAGCCAGTGTGCCCCCATATACAGCCAGTGTGCCCCCATATACAGCCAGTGTGCCCCCATATACAGCCAGTTTGTCCCCCATATACAGCCAGTTCCCCCCATATACAGCCAGTTTGTCCCCCATATACAGCCAGTTCCCCCCATATTCAGCCAGTTTGTCCCCCATATACAGCCAGTTCCCCCCAAATGCAGCCAGTGTGCCCCCATATACAGCCAGTTCCCCCCAAATGCAGCCAGTGTGCCCCCATATACAGCCAGTTCCCCCCAAATGCAGCCAGTGTACCCCCATATACAGCCAGTTCCCCCCATATGCAGACAGTTCCCCCCAAATGCAGCCAGTTTGTCCCCCATATACAGCCAGTTCCCCCCAAATGCAGCCAGTTTGTCCCCCATATACAGCCAGTTCCCCCCATATGCAGCCAGTGTGCCCCCATATACAGCCAGTTCCCCCCAAATGCAGCCAGTGTACCCCCATATACAGCCAGTTCCCCCCATATGCAGACAGTTCCCCCCAAATGCAGCCAGTTTGTCCCCCATATACAGCCAGTTCCCCCCAAATGCAGCCAGTTTGTCCCCCATATACAGCCAGTTCCCCCCATATGCAGCCAGTGTGCCCCCATATTCAGCCAGTTTGTCCCCCATATACAGCCAGTTCCCCCCAAATGCAGCCAGTGTGCCCCCATATACAGCCAGTTCCCCCCAAATGCAGCCAGTTTGTCCCCCATAATACAGCCAGTGTGCCCCCATATTCAGCCAGTTTGTCCCCCATAATACAGCCAGTTCCCCCCAAATGCAGCCAGTGTGCCCCCATATACAGCCAGTTCCCCCAAATGCAGCCAGTTTGTCCCCCATATACAGTCAGTTCCCCCCCAAATGCAGCCTGTTCCCCCCCCCAGCCCTGCACTTACCTTCCTCGGTCCGCGCCGTCCTCGATATGTTCTCCCGCTCTCGATGTCGCTTCAGCCAATCAGGTCACCGGTAACCAGATCCGGTGAACCTGATTGGCTGAAACCTCCACAGTCTTCTCCCAGGAACGCACCCCCGTGCGTACCTGGGAGGAGTTTTTGGAAGCCAAATACAGCGTGAGAGCTGTATTCGGAAAGCCTATCAGAGCCGCTGGCTCTGATAGGCACTTCCAAGCCACACCCACCGCCGGCCGCCGCTCTAATTCATATGGCCGGCGCTCACCAGGAGGCCGGCCATATGAATAGTGGGCAGCGGTGACAATACACAGATTCATGCAATGCATGAATCTGTGTATTGTCTTTCAGTGGCGGTGCGGGAGCGAGAGGGGGCGGCGCTCCAGCGCCCTCTATGGACGCACCGCCACTGTTCGGGAACGCTGTGCGTTTCTCTTTAGGATAAAAGCGGTCTCCACTGTGAATTTCCCACAAGATCACTTTTATCGGTGGCGGGAGTAGTGCCCACCCCCCTCCTGCTTTGCTTACAGGAGATGATTGCGTCCTCTCCCATGGATGCTTGGCTACCGACTTAGGGGAAGATGGCTGCTGCTCGGCTTCATAGCATCTGAGGGTGGATGCGACGTCAAACGTCACTTCATGCTTTTTTCCTGTCATGCTTTTTTCTATTACAAGGGATGTTTACATTCCTTGTAATAGGAATAAAAGTGACACACTTTTTCTTTTTAAAAAGACAATGTAAAAAAAAAAAGAAAAGTAAAATAAATAAGAAATGTTTTTTTTTTTTAAATCGCCCCGTCCCGACGAGCTTGCTCACAGAAACGAACGCATACTTGAGTAGCGCCCACATATGAAAATGGTGTTCAAATCACACATGTGAGGTATCGCCGCGGTCGTAGAGCGAGAGCAATAATTCTAGTCCTAGACCTCCTCTGTAACCTGTAAACATTTTTAAACATCACCTATGGAGATTTTTAAGGGTAAAAGTTTGTCGCCATTCTACGAGCAGCACAATTTTGAAGCGTGACATGTTGGGTATCAATTTACTCGGCGTAACATTATCTTTCACAATATAAAAAAATTGGGCTAACTTTACTGTTGTCTTATTTTTTTATTTCAAAAAGGTGTTTTTTTTCCAAAACAAAGTGCGCTTGTAAGATCGCTGGTGCAAATACGGTGTGACAGAAAGTATTGCAACGAGCGCCATTTTATTCTCTAGGATGTTAGAAAAAAATATATATAATGTTTGGGGGTTCTAAGTAATTTTCTAGCAAAAAAAATATATTTTAACTTATAAACAACAAGTGTCAAAAAGAGGCTCGGGGTTGAAGTGGTTAATACAGTATCAGGACCATCCAATATTAAACTCATATATTCATATACAATATATATATATTTATTTATTTATTTTTTTCATAAAAAATAAAATAAAACCAAATGCAAATAAAGGAGCACCACTGAGTGTGCAGAATGAAAATCTTAGGCTAGGTTCACATCTATGGGGTTGCCGTTTTACGTGTTTTGCGGTGCATTTTGTATTTTTTGAATAATTTTGCAAGCAATTTTGATGCATTTTTCATGCAGTCTTCATGCGCTTTGAGATTTTTTTCTCTTGAACAAACTGTGAGTAGCCGGTTGTTCAGGAGCTGCGACGTCCTTAACAACCAATGAGTCATCAACTGTCAGCAGGGTTCCCCGCTGACAGCTGAATGTAAAAAAAAAAGAATTGCTGGTAATTCGGGTCTGGTATTGATTTTGAGGGGAACTCCATGCGAAAATGTAAAAAAATGGCATGGGGCCCCCTCAAAATCCATACCCGACCCGTATCTGAGCATGGAGCCCCACAGGCCAGAAAAGGGGGGGACAAGCGAGAGCCCCCCTCCTGAACCATACTAGGCCACATGCCCTTAACATGGGCCTCTTTCCCACAGCCCTGTCTGGTGGTTGTGGGGGTCTGCGGGTGGGGGGCTTATCAGATTCAGCCCCCCTATGCAAATGAGTATGGGTTACATAGTACCCCTCCTCATTCACCCTAAAAAATGGTTTAGTGTAAAAAAATGACAGTTCTTTATTTAAAAAACTAAAATAAAAAACAATGTCCCCTGAAGTAAACCCATCACCAATCAATGCCCACCACCACCACCAACCCCCAAAAAAAGTCTTCTACTGCGGTAGCGAGTGGACCTTTTTTTTTATTTTCTAGGATCATCAGTGGTATCATGATTGACAATAAATTTACTTCGGGAGACATTGTTTTTTATTTTTGTTTTTGGTGAATGAGTAAGGGTACAATGTAACACTACTCATTTACATGGGGGCGGGACCTGGGGGCCCCCTTGCTTCCAGATTCCGATAAGCCCTCCTCCTGCAGACCCCCACAACCACTGGCTAGGGTTGTGGGGAAGAGGCCCATGTCCCCATAAACATGGGGACAAGGTGCTTTGGTGCAGGTCCACTGAAGCCTATTATTCTCAAAACACAATCTGCGAGAAAGAAAGTCCTGGACCTTTCCAAAAATGCAGCAGCTGAAAAATGTATTGATGTGAACGTGTCCCATAGGAAACCATGTTAGATGGACTGCAGTGCATTTCTGCAAACTGCAAAATGCACTAAAAAACACATAGGTGTGAAACTAGACTAAATCCCTACAGTGTGCCCCCAAAAAGCCACGGGTCTTGATATTCCTAAATGCATTATTAGCCCTGAGCCGTTTACACAGGTAACAGGGAACGATCTCCCGCTTATCCTGCGCGGGCGAGTAACCTACAAAACGTATGACGTCCATGTGACGTCCATCATAGGCGCTGCCATGTCCAGGAGGAGGCGGAAATTACACTATGGCCGCGCTGGGCACTGGGGGATCCTGGCTCGCTCTGTGTAAATGGGCGGGCAGTGGAGCGGCTCTCCTATCCTGGTTCTCTCTCCCTGGTGCATGCAGCCTGCTGTCTCAAAGTAGTCATGAATGAGATGGGCTACACTACACAGGTAAGGCTGAGCTGCAGGAGTGTCAAGAGGTCACCTGTCACAGGGGGGTCAATGTATGTGTCAGGGGGATCAGTGTAGGTGTCAGGGGATCAATGTATGTGTCAGGGGGGTCAGTGTAGGTGTCAGGGGGTTAATGTATGTGTCAGGAGGGGTCAGTGTATGTGTCAGGGGGATCAATGTATGTGTCAGGGGGTTCAATGTAGGTGTCAGGGGGGTCAGTGTATGTGTCAGGGGGTCAGTGTTGGTGTAAGGGGGGTCAGTGTAGGTGTCAGGGGGGTCAGTGTATGTGTCAGGGGTCAGTGCAGGTGTCAGGGGGGTTAGTGTATGTGTCGGGGGGGTCAGTGTATGTGACAGGGGGATCAATGTATGTGTCAGGGGGATCAATGTAGGTGTCAGGGGGGTCAGTGTATGTGTCAGGGGGGTCAGTGTATGTGTCAGGGGGATCAATGTATGCGTCAGGAGGGTCAGTGTAGGTGTCAGGGGGTCAGTGTAGGTGTCAGGGGGTCAGTGTATGTGTCGGGTGTCAGTGTATGTGTCAGGAGGGTCAGTGTAGGTGTCAGGGGGGTCAGTGTAGGTGTCAGGGGAGTAAAAAGTGACTATGCATTAATGGCTACCCACTTTGGCCCCTATGATTGTGTCCTTTACAGGCAAAGAAGAAAATTGGATGCTTAATAGAATCCAGTTTACCATGGCTCGGAGGTACAAGAGATGACACAGATCTGTAATGTAGATTATTAATGGAGCATTTAGAGCCACTGGTCAGAGCTGTGGGCCTCCATTGTAAGGGACATCTGCTTCAAGTGAAGTGCATGAAGGCTGATTTAATTTTCAAACAACTAGAGCAGCACTAACCTAAAAATGCTCACGCAAAGTAAATCCTATATACTGTAAATAAGCATGTATTCCAATTGGTTGAAATTATGTTACAACCAGGAAGTCACCCCACTAAGCGTTTTGTCACATCCAGACATCTTCAGGAAGCAGGCTGGCTCCAGGGCATAGTGGAGCAAAAGCATTTTCCCCAATTAGTCAGCTGGCTATTCGGAGTGTCGGAGAAGTACTAATAATGTGTATGGACAATTTTAATTAATAAGTGGTATGCTGTGATATCTTCCCTGGTCTGTGTCTCCCATATTTTCATTTAGGATCTGCTGTGCAAGTTCGCTGTGACCTTTTGAGGGTGATCTACTGGTGGAGGAGAAACAAAGTATTTTTGGAGCTGGCTTTTACCGGAGCTCTTATAAAACAAGCACATGTAGACCTGCTTATGTCATATAGGTCAATAAGGTCTGTTAAGGGAGCACTTTTTAAGAGGCACACTGAAACACACTATGCTGATCAGTAGAGGTGGTGAAGATTCGACATTACCAGCACTGAATAACTTATATGCACTTCAATTCATATTTTTGGTCACCTTTTTTGCATTTTTTGCACTAGCAAGCAAGTATGTTGTGTACTAAAATTTACATATGACACAGGTTTATATTAGGGATGACACTTTTTTAAGACCGAGTACAAGTGCTGATACTTTTTTTCAAGTCCTGGCCGATACCGATCACCGATACTTTTTTTAAATGTAATTTTTTTTACAATACTTTCTTCTTTTTTTTGGGGGGGGGGGGGTAAAATTTTACCTTTAAACATTTATTTATTACAATTCTTTATTTTTCTTATTTTTTATTATCAGCCCTGTTGGGGGTTGCTTTGGTGAGATATCAGGGGTCTAAACAGACCCATGACATCTCTTTTTTGAGACAGAGAAAGGACTGAGGACACAGATTCCTCAGTCCCTTTCTCTGCAGCCTCAGCTGCACTGAAGACAAATGAACAGAGACAGAGGTTCCTGTTCATTCATAAACTGAAGCATTGTCAACACAGTTGATGCTCAGGACAGAGTCAGTGATCACTGACCCTGTTATCTCAGAAAAGTAAGGAGCCGGTAAATGACATAGCCAGAGGAGGACCCTGAGGAGGACACTGGGAGCCAGAGGAGGACACAGGGGACAGTCCGGGGTTATCAGTGCAGCGGTGGGGGCAGTTATAGGCTTAAATCCCACTGTATAGTTTTCTATAAAGCAGCTGACAGCCAGGGGAGGGAGAGGAGGAGAAGAACCTGTCAGCTACTTTATTGAAAGCTATACCGGGAGATTGGTGTTTTTAACTGCCCCCACCCCTGCACCGTTCATCTGTGAGGCTTCCCAGCCCCCCCCCCCCGCTACGCTGAGGATGTCGGGCCCAGTACAACAGGGCCAGCTGTACTGGCCTATCAGCAGCCCTGAGGTTTTGGATTAAGCATTGGGAGCATTTGCATGAGTACAAGTACTCGTGCAAATGCTCGGTATCAGCACCGATACTAGTATCGGCATCGGTGCAACCCTAGTTTATACTGCACTTTTTGACAGTTTATTTATATAGTTTGTGGCATGGTTGCACTTTATATGATCATATGTTTGCATATTGATCTTTTTAGCCATGCATAATATCACCATATTTTATGTGAGTGTATATAGGATTTACTTTGCGTGTGCATTTTTAGGTTAGTGCTGATTTACTTGTTTTAAAATTTAGATACTATTGTGTTCAAAGAGTACACATTTTGAGCAGCAGCTGGGCATAAAAAGAGTTATTATAATTTCTACTTTTTATTTAAGGGTTTGTTAGTGTAACGCGAGTGTGCTTTTTAAACTATCAAGCATGAAGACTGATTGCTTTAAATATTTTTTTTATGTTCTTCCATGCTATATTCTCCTGATTGTTAAAAAAAAAAAAAAAAAAAAAAGATGTTTTCTAATCCCAGCAAATAAGCATTGTACGACATTTATTAAAATAATTATTTTAAATTTACAAGCAGAGTACGATTCATACTACTTGGTAAACAGAACACAGAATATTCATAGGCTTTATTAAAAAGCTGTGACAAAAAAAAATATCTTTATTTTCCAAAACGAGTCCATTCACATCCTCTACTTAATGGCCTGGTAATCTATTTTTCAGGAAATGATATCTTCCTGTGTTTTTCTGCCTCCTTGTATTGTTCTTTGGGAGCTCCCAAACTTCTCCTTTCCACCCTCTCTTCTGTTTGTCTAGAAAGAGCAATGGACATTAGTTGCAGTCATGTGCATTGCTTTATGCTCCCTATACATCCCATAGTCTACAGTCCACAGTCCCTAAGGTGACTTACAGTGGGACCATGGAGACTGAACATAGCCACCCTCTAAGGCCCCTTTCTCATGATTGGACCGATCAGGTCCACCTGTCAGTTTTTCAGGCGGTCCTCGATCGGGCCACCCATTATCCTTTATGGGCAGGGGGATGTCAGTGGACAACTGCCTGACATCCGATCTGACAAAATCCACTGAAAACAGATGGATGGTGATACGTTCGCCGTCCATCCAGATCAGATGAAAAATGGATGGAAATGGACATGCAGTCCGTTTCCATCCGATCGCCCCATAGAGGAGTGAGCTCTGTCCTTGTCTGCTCTGCATAGCACAGCAGAGCGGACAAGACCTGTCATCCTCCTGCTCAGCGGTGAAATCTCTCATTGAGCAGGCGGATTCCACTCAGACAGATCCATCCCATGTGAAAGGGGCCTAACAGGAAATTGGATCACAGCAGAAAAAACAAATGAATTTGGAGACTTGGAGAAGGCTGAGAACAATAAAATATGCTTTTTTTAAGTTAACAATAATAGTTGAATCAAATATTTTGTTTAAAAAAAAAAAAGTTTTAAGTCACTATAATGCCGTTTTTCACGTCGTTAAAAATGCCATTTTTTAAATTGGGCATTAAAAACGATCGTGTGTAGGCTCCAGAGCATTTTTAACGACGTGAAAAATGGCCTAAAAAAATGAGAACCTGCTCTATTTTTTCACGTAGTTTTTCACGTCGTTTTTTTTAACGACGTGAAAAACGGTAGTGTGTATGCTTTTACGAGGGGAAAAAAAACTCGCATGCTCAGAATCAAGTATGAGACGGGAGCGCTCGTTCTGGTAAAACTAGCGTTCGTAATGAAGATAGCACATTCGTCACGCTGTAACGGACTGAAAAGCAGGAGGCTGAAAAGCGCGAATCGTAGCTCAACAAACTTTACTAACATGAAGGGTGGCACCATTCGAACTGAACTTCCCCTTTATAGTGTCGTCGTACGTGTTGTACGTCACTGCGCTTTGCTCGAGCGGTTTTTTTTTAATGAACGTGTGTATGCAAGACAGGCTTGGGAGGAAACAAGAAAAATCACGTCGAGAAAAACGTCGTTTTTGAAAATGACATTAAAAACGATCGTGTGTACGCGGCATAACACTTCATTCCCTGAGGATGCCCTAGAAAATAAATATTAAATCTTCCAAAATAATGCAATGTAACCTACCTTCAATATCTACATTCATAAAAAACACTTTCATTAACAAACAACAAATATTTGAAATAACTTAACTACTTCCCTACCGCCCACCGTCAAATGACGTCAACAGATGGGATCTCCCATCCTGAGTGGACGTCATATGACGTCCTCGGCTTTGAGGGGGGGATATCTGAATGATGCCTGCAGCTAGAGGCATCGTTCAGATATCCTTTTGTTCAGCCGGCGATTCTGCGCACCATAAGAACGATCATAGCGGCGATTCCGCCGCTTGATCGTTCTTATAGGCGGCGGGAGGGGACATCCCCCCTCCCGCCACCATCCGGTGCTTCTCCGGGCTCTCCCGTGCGATCGGGGACCCGGAGTGAATCTTCCGGCGCCGTTGGTGGGTCACGTGATGAGCATAGAGATGACTGGTGACCAGATGGTCACCAGTCATCTCTATGATCGGCGGAGGCCCGGGCGCGATGTGATGATGTCACGCCCGGGTCCTCAAATGTAAACAAAGCCGCCATTGCGGCTGTAAGTATGAGATCAGTGAAAAAATTTTCACTGATCTCATGCTTTCCAGCCTGGAGGAGAGATATCTTATTGACCCCGCATCTCTCAATAAAGAGAACTTGTCACACATATTCCTATTACAAGGGATGTTTACATTCCTTGTAATAGGAATAAAAGTGATAAAATAAAAAAAAAGTAAAATAAGTGTAAAAAAAAAAAAAAAAAGTAAAAAAAAAAATAATAATAATAAAAAAAAAATTAAAACGCCCCTGTCCCCGGTAACTCGCGATCAGAAGCAAACGGACATGTAAGTCCCACCCACATATGTAAACGCCGTTCAAACCACATATGTGATGTATCGCCGCGTGCGTTAGAGTGAGAGCAACAATTCTAGCACTAGACCTCTTCTGTAACTCTAATCTGGTAACCTGTAAAAAAAATTAAAGTGTCGCCTATGGAGATTTTTAAATACCGAAGTTTGGCGCCATTCTATGAGTGTGCGCAATTTTAAAGTGTGACATGTTGGGTATCTATTTACTCGGTGTAACATCATCTTTCATATTTTACAAAAAAATTGGGCTAACTTTACTGTTTTGTTATTTTTTAAATAATAAAACCTTTTTTCTTCCAAAAAAAAGGCATTTGAAAAATTATTGCGCAAATACCGTGCAAGAAAAAAAGCTGCAATGACCGTCATTTTATTCCCTATAGTGTCTGCTAGAAAAACATATATAATGTTTGGGGGTTCTGAGTAATTTTCTAGCAAAAGAATGATGATTTGTACATGTAGGAGAGAAGTGCCAGAATAGGCCCAGTATTGAGGGGGTAAGAAAAGCCCTGTATTGAAGTAGTTAAAGGAGATGTCTAACATGAGCTTTTTAGGCTGAGCTTCTCCTCTGGCTCACAGGAGGGCAATTTGTTTTGCCCTCCTGTGACCCGTTTTCAGCGGAGAACGGGATGAAGTCCGCTCTCCGCTAACGTCACTGCCATCAGTCGGGGCAGCGCGTCATCCCAACTTCCAAGTCTGAATCCGCCAGCTGCCTTGATTGATGTCAGTCTCAGCCTCTCAGCGAGCCGCTGAGATGGCCGCTCCCCGCCCCTTCACAGCTCAGCGCTCCAGTGAGCGTGGAGAAGCAGAGAGGAGAGACGCTGACTGACAGTCAGCAGCTCTCCCCTCAGGGATCTGGGAAAACTGAGCCATTGGCGATGTTCAGTGGCTCGGTTCTCAGTGCAGAGACGGCGGGGGACAGATGCAGCATCGGACCGGTGCTTCATCCACCTAGGTAAGTATGAATCAAAAAAAAAAAAACGTCATACTTCTCTTTTAAGGCCAACTATGCCCCCTTACCCTGCCGACTCCATTTGCACACCAAATTATTAATCTGAGATTAACTGGTGACCTCCTCCATTGTCTTCTACTTATAAACTGGCAGGGATTCTGCATTAGGTTCTATAGATAAAAGCCCCACATGCACAGTACATTGTAGCTGCTGGCTCACTGAAAAGGCCTACAGAACAACATCACATTGTCACACTTTAACCACTTAACCAATACGCAGCATAAAGACCAGGCCCCTTTTTGCGATTTGGCACTGCGTCGCTTTACCTGACAATTGCGCGGTCGTGCGACGAGGCTCCCAAACAAAATTGATGTCCCTTTTTTCTCACAAATAGAGCTTTTTTTTGGTGGTATTTGATCACCTCTGCGGTTTTAATTTTTTGCGCTATAAACAAAAATAGAGCGACAATTTGGAAAAAAAAATGTATTACTCTTTCGTCCATGGACCGACACAGCCTCTCTATTGACAAAGTGGGTATTATCCATTAATTAGGAGTGACTAGGCAGAAAACTTGTAAAAAGTGTTGCATCACACCCTCTATACTACCGCCCAGGGGGCGGACCCTCTGGGTATATCACCTCAGTCTGCATCTCGCAGATCCGTTTTTTTCTGTCTAGCAAGGAGTAGGACATGGCTCCCTTCAGGCCCATTGGTCCGGGGGAAAAAGATATATTTTTTTGCTACATTTTTTGTTTCCTGCGATCTTCGATCAACTGCCGACTGGGTGACAGGCTGGATCCTCGATCCTTGTAGTCTCCCCAGTTTGGCCATTGAGCGTGTGCCGACCCTAGCTACGCACTGGGTTTTCCACGACATGCCCGTTGCTCCACGGGTGGCCGGTGAGCCTACGCTCCAGGGCCTGCATCGGACCGCTCAGCTTCAGCTGACCTTTCGGCCGAGTCGCAGCAGCCTGGCCGATGAGCTTACGCTCCAAGGCATGCATTGGACCACTCAGCTTTGGCTGACCTTACGGCCGAGTCGCAGCAGCCTGTCAGGTGAGCGTCACGCTCCAGGGCATACATATGATTGTCCCTTCTGGGTCTAATCACAGCATGCCTGGCCAACAGTCACCTTCCGTGCACGGACGATGATCTGTTTGGAATGTCTTTCAGCATAATACATGCAGGATAGGTAAGTAAACTCCCCTGCCTCGGCTAGGTGATTTGGCTGGACATTCCTGGAGAGACCAAGTAAGTGGTTGTGGCCCCTTTCTTCCCTCTCTCCCTGCCTTTTCCCTCCTCCCTGGGCTTCTAGCTAAAGGTTGCTGGGTGCTGGGGGTCACCTAAGGGGTTCCACTGGAGCGGGGCTGGTTGTAACTAACATTTAAAAGAAATGTCATTTCTGCTTACCTGTCTGTGCTTCCTCCTCCATGCTGTCGGCGGCCATTTTGTGGTGGTCCATGCCGGGTTCGGCCTCCTGTGACTGCCCGGCGGCCATCTTCCTGTGGTTTCGGCGCCATTTTCTTGTAGTCCACACCCACTGGCCTCTATCAACTGATCGGCGGCCATGTTTGTCCACCCTGTATGTATATATTGCCGTTCGGCGGCCATCTTTTTGTGGGCTACGGCTGCTTGGCCTCTATCTTCGGCTCGGCGGCCATCTTCTTAGAGCCCACATTATCTTCCATACAGACGTTTTTGGCGGCCATTTTGCGAGAGTCTCCGGCCTCTAGGGTGCATTACACTGGCGCGAAAATTCACACAGGAAGCGCTGATAAAAGAAGCAGACTGACACAGCAGCAGAGGGACAGCATCACAGGCGCAGCACACGGCAGCATAGCAGTACCGGTCCAGGGTGGTGAGTCCTCTGGATAACCCAGCATCTCTGCAGCGCAGAAGGGTGGCCTATTGATATCTTGCCTGGAGCCCTGTGGGTGTCAGCGTGTGGTCAGCATGGCATCTGAGCCAGATGTCTTCTCCCCTGAAGCACAAGATTTAGCAGCTGGTGCCCTTGAGGTGTCTATGAACGCTATGTTGGCAATCCTAGAGGCGTTTGCTGCCAGGGTGGAAGCAGCACACGGGAATACAGGGGGTAGTAAACGCCCCCGTCCCCTGCAATCTTCCGGGGATAATTCTGATGCAGAACCAGGTCCAGGTACGGCTCATGGCCCAGATTCGGACGCATCAGAGACTGCAGACCGTGACCGATCGGACAGTGAGGATGACTCCAAGTCCAGGTCAGTACGCGAGACGGCTTTGGTATCTGACCTTATTACTGCAGTGCGGGATACGCTAAAGTTGGAAAATACTGCAGAAGCAGGAGAAACTCCAGTCCCCTTTGGGTTTCGTAAACCTGCCAGCACTGCTAAGGTGTTCCCTTGTGTATCTTATTTTGACAAACTCTTATACAAGGAATAGGAGAACCAACTGAGGGTCTTTACAGCCCCAAAGAGGTTTGCGGTACGGTACCCCTTTGAGGAGAGTTTTCTGAAGAAATGGACCTCTCCCCCTATAGTGGACCCTCCGGTGTCCAGACTTAATAGAGCCACCACTATTCCAGTAGAAGGGGCTCCTGTTTTCAAGGACCCTGTGGATAAGAAGGCTGAAGCACTCGCTCGCTACCTATATTCAGTGGTAGGCTCGGCAGTACGCCCGGCATTGGCGGGGGCCCTAGTGTCTCAGACACTTACTGAATGGGCAAAATTGCTACTCCAGGGGTTAAAGGAGCGAGATGCTCCTCCTAATGAGATAAATTTGGCCGACCAGTTGGTCCAGGGCCTTAAGTTTGTCTGCGAGTCAGACATGGATACTATTCCCCTGCTGTCAAAAGCTTTGGTTTATGCAGTAGCAATACGCAGCCTGATCTGGCTAAAGGGCTGGTCTGAAGACCAGACTTCCAAGAAAGCCCTGTTGGATCTGCCTTTTAAGGGCGACAGACTTTTTGGGGCTTCTCTGGATGACATCATCAAGGATGTCACAGGAGGTAAAAGCACTTTGCTTCCCCAAACTAGCAAGGGTAGGGGGCCACGCCAAGGGCAAGGGCCCTCCTTTACTGCACGCAGGCGTTTTTTTTGTCCCCCTAGGGCGACAGGGAAAAGACCCCAGGCCGACAAGGCACCTGCCCAAGGACAAAAGCGTCCTTGGTCCCGCAAACCCAACAAGCCTGCGGACAAATCTGCGTCCGCATGAAGGTCCGCCCCCACCCAGCTCTCGGGTGGGGGGACGTCTTCGCAAATTCGCGACTCAGTGGACAGCTCTAGTCTCCGACAGGTGGGTTTGCGAAGTAATCTCCTCAGGCTACAAGATAGAATTTCTCTCTTGTCCACCGGACAGGTTCATCACCTCCAATCTCCAGCTACTACCGACCCGTCGGGGGGCCCTGTATGGGGCGGTCCAGAGTCTACTGGAACGCGGGGTAGTTATTCCAGTTCCAGAACAGGAACGAGGTCAGGGTTTTTACTCAAATCTGTTCATTGTGCCGAAGAAGGAGGGGGCTCGTCCAATCTTGGATCTCAGAGCCCTCAATTGCTTTGTGAAAGTACAAAGATTTCGGATGGAGTCGGTTCAATCTGTAGTCACGGCTCTCCATCCGGGGGACTTTCTGGCCTCCTTGGACATCAAGGACGCATACCTGCATGTCCCCATATACTCCAGACACCAGAGGTTTCTGCGATTTGCTATCGGGAAGAACCACTACCAGTTTGTGGCCCTCCCGTTTGGCCTTGCCTCAGCACCCAGGACGTTCACAAAGGTGCTCGCTCCGATTCTGGCACTTCTAAGACAGCGGGGTATCGCTATCATATGGGCTACTTGGACGATCTTCTACTGAAGGCCCCTTCAAGCTCAGAATTAGAGGTAAGCGTGTCTATTACCTGTCAGACTCTTCGAGACTGTGGTTGGATACTAAACACGCAAAAGTCAGTATTGGTGCCCACTCAACGCCTAGTGTACCTGGGGTTGATTCTGGATTCCTCAGAGGCAAAGGTATTCCTCCCTGTGGAGAAGTTGCAGACCCTCCGGGCTGCAGTACGGCAGCTGACTTCCAGGAATTGGTCGTCACTCCGTTTTTGCATGCGAGTGTTGGGCCTCATGGTAGCGAGTGTTACAGAAGGAACTTCTGTCCAGATGGAACAGATGCCCTTCATCTCTGGATTATCAAATCCGAGTGAGCCACCTAGTCAGGAGATCCCTGGTATGGTGGCTGACAGCACCGGCTCTAATGGCCGGGAAGTCATTTCTTCCGGTTTACTGGATAGTGATCACGACGGACGCCAGCCTTACAGGTTGGGGGGGAAGCCCTCCTGCCGATCAATGTCCTGGAAATCTGGGCGATCAGGCTGTGCCTCTTCAAATGGTCTCAGAGGCTGCAAGGGCGTCCAGTCAGGATCCAGTCAGACAACGCCACAGCAGTGGCATATGTCAATCATCAAGGAGGAACAAGAAGCTCAGCTGCAGCATCGGAGGTCGCTCGCATCCTGAAGTGGGCAGAGAGGAGCGTACCGGCACTGTCGGCCGTGTACATCCCGGGTGTGGAAAACTGGCAGGCGGACTACCTGAGCCACCAGATGCTGGACCAGGGAGAATGGTCCTTACACCCGGAGGTGTTCCAACTCCTCTGCTAAAGATGGGGCACACCAGATGTAGATCTTCTGGCTTCCCGACTCAATCGGAAGGTATTGAGGTTTGTGGCCCGGTCAAGAAACCCATGGGCAGACGCAACGGACGCGTTGGTGGCATCGTGGGGTCAGTATCGGCTAATCTATGCCTTCTCTCCCTTAAGGCTTCTTCCTCTTCTGCTCCGCAGAGTGGAGGCAGAGGGAATTCCAATGATCCTAATCGCTCCAGATTGGCCTCAGCATCCTTGGTACGCCGATCTAGTACGTCTGGTAGCAGACGTCCCCTGGCGCCTACCACTACGGAAGGACCTGCTATCGCAAGGTCCCATACTCCATCCTGCTTTACAGTCACTGGCTTTAACGGCATGGCTGTTGAGAACCAGGTACTGAGAGACCGGGGCCTATCAGATTCAGTAATCTCTACTATGAGAAGTGCTCGGAAACCGTCCTCTAGGAAGGTTTATTACTGCACTTGGAAGGCCTACTTCTCCATGTGTGAGGAAATGAAATGGCATCCGCGTACTTATTTGGTTTCCAGAATCCTGCTGTTTTTACAGCATGGGGTGGACCAAAGGCTTGCCTTAAGTACGATTAAGGGACAGATATCTGCCCTGGCTGTCTTTTTTCAGCGACCCCTGGCGACTCACTCTCTCGTGAGTACATTTGTGCAGGGGGTTCGACATGTGGCCCCTCCGGTCCGTCCCCCACTACCTCCGTGGGACTTGAACCTGGTCCTCTCGGTGCTTCAGAAGGCACCGTTTGAGAATATTAGAGATATTCCCCTGTTGACACTTTCTCAGAAAGTGGTCTTTCTGGTGGCTGTTACGTCAGTTAGACGAGTCTCTGAGCTGGCAGCCTTGTCCTGCAAGGCTCCCTATTTGATTTTCCACAAGGATAAGGTGGTGCTGCGGCCGCAGCCTTCCTTTCTTCCGAAGGTCGTTTCGGCTTTTCATCTCAACGAAGACATTGTACTTCCATCCTTGTGTCCTCACCCGTCGAATCCTAAGGAGTCAGCGTTGATTTCCTTGGACTTTGTCCGAGCTTTGAGAGTATACCTATCTGCTACTTCCCTGTTCCGGAAGTCAGACTCACTGTTTGTTTCGGTGGCTGGTCCCAAGAAGGGCCAAGCAGTCTCGTCGTCCACCATCTCTAGGTGGATCCGACAGATAGTAATCCAGGCTTACGCCTTAAAGGGTCAAGCGCCCCCCTTTCCGGTCACGGCACATTCAACCAGGGCAATAGGTGCCTCTTGGGCTTTCCGACATCAAGCATCTGTTTCCCAACTATGTAAAGCGGCGACTTGATCGTCCGCTCACACTTTCACAGAATTCTACAAAGTTGATGTAGGTGCATCTTCGGATGCCTCTTTTGGCCGCAAGGTTTTGCAAGCGGCTGTTTAGAGTTGCAACTCCTCCGTTGGAGGAGTGCTGTTTTGTGTTTGGGGTGAAGTTTATTTTTATGCTGTTACCACCCCTCGTTTTTTCTCTGACACTGCTTTGGGACGTCCCACTTTGTCAATAGAGAGGCTGTGTCGGTCCATGGACGAAAGAGTAAATAGGATTTTTTACTCACCGTAAAATCCTTTTCTCTGAGTCCATGGACCGACACAGCACCCACCCCTCCTTTTAAGTTTTTACTGTTTTTTGACGAACTGATCTGCGAGATGCAGACTGAGATGATATACCCAGAGGGTCCGCCCCCTGGGCGGTACTGTAGAGGGTGTGATGCAACACTTTTTACAAGTTTTCTGCCTAGTCACTCCTAATTAACGGATAATACCCACTTTGTCAATAGAGAGGCTGTGTCGGTCCATGGACTCAGAGAAAAGGATTTTACGGTGAGTAAAAAATCCTATTATTTTTAATATTAATATTAATATTTTTAACTTTTTGCTAAAATAAATATCCCCAAAAAATATATAAAAAAAAGTTTTTTTCCCTCAGTTTAGGCCGATACATATTCTTCTACATATTTTTGGTAAAAAAAAATCGCAATCGCCGTTTATTGATTGGTTTGTGCAAAAGTTATAGCGTTTACAAAATAGGGGGTAGTTTTATGGCATTTTTATTCATTGTTTTTTTTTTTAATAGTGATGGCGGCGATCAGCGATTTTTTTCATGACTGCGACATTATGGCGGACACATCGGACACTTTTGACACCATTGTCATTTTTACAGCGATCAGTGCAATAAAAATGAAAGAAGGAAGGGACAAATTTTGGGACTTTAAATGAAATGTGCGGGAATGTTCATGCCTCCATTCCTGATGCTGAATGCAACATAAAGGGGGGGAAGGTTTTGGGACTTTGAATGAGGTGTGTTTGTACAGACCAACCAATAAAAATGCACTGGTTACTGTAAAAAAAGGGGGTTAACCACTAGGGGCGCTGAAGGGGTTAAGAGTGCCTAGGGGAGTGATTACTATTGTGTGGGGGCATGGCTACGAGTGACACATGACCGATCTCCACTCTGATTACACAGAGCGGAGATCGGTGACATTTCATTAGGGGAGCGGGGAGATGTTGTGTTTACACACAAAAAGAAAAGGAACAACGAGTACCAGGGTGGTTCAACCCAAAGGGCCGTTCATTAAATATGAACTAAAAATATTTGACTAGAGTTTAGGATTTGGTTTGCCGTTTGTAGCCTAAGAGACTGCATAAAGAAAAAATATTAATCCCAGATGTAATAGGGAAGGGATTAAAGAAAAAGTGGCTACTTTTAAACGACAATTTAGTCTAGGCCATTGGGTTAGAAAAATATATACCATTTATTGTTGAGTATCAAAAGAAAAACAAATTTATACATATATATTCAGTTAAATACTCTAATGAATAAAAATGTAACTTCTTAAACTATTTTACCGATTGACTTCTAGGGGAGGAGTCAATTCGGAGAATATTACAATCAAACAAAGAGGACAGACAGAACTAACAGTTGTGTTTACACTAACATTTCCCCGCTCCATGCCTCCGTGAGACGATCGCGGGGATCCCCGTGGCGATCGAGTCCACGGGACCCGTGGTCCGACTCACGGGGAAGGCAGGGGGGTCGCGAGCGCGCCGCCGGCGGCGCGCGCGCGACCCCGACGTCGGGCAGTTAAAGGGGACGTACATGTACATGATTGTGCCTGTACGTGCCATTCTGCCAATGTATATATACAGTGGCTGGTCCTTAAGTGGTTAATGCATGTAGCTCTGCATGTAGCCATTATAGGGATCCAAACTTAGGAAGGCATTGTGGGCCACTTTTATCTATGATTCTGGTCAGGCAGGACCTGAACTAGTGAACAATGTGTACATACTGTATATATTCTTCCTAAAAATGGTTCTAGATCAATCTCATTCTAAATGTCATCACATTAGTCTACATGAACAGCTGGCATATTTTTCTCAGTTTAAAACCAGCAACGACCCTTCAGTTAGGGCAAAAATGGTTGACTGCCAAAGAAAATGCCTTTGAGAGCTTTAAAACACTTTCTACACAACCACATTTTTGCAAGTATTTCAATTGCAAAGTGATCAGGGATTCTGGTATTACAGAGCAATTTATTCATTTTTACATTTGTGGGGGGAAAAGACTCACTCTTTCAAACTGAAGCACTCTTAAAATATGAAGGGTTCCAATAATAATAAATTGCACAATACATGCCTAGAAATCCAATTTAGATTTTTATTCTAAAAAAAAAAAAAAATAAGTCTCATCAAATAAATCAAAAAGGCTTATTGAGTAACACATAACAGAGTCATATTACTTTGTCTCTGGATGGTTATTTCAATTTATCATTAATTTGTTCTGTCTGGCACTTTCAAGAAGGGTAGAACGAAGTATATATTTTCCAGTTCTATGATTCTTAGTTTTATGAAATTTCTCTTCTCATTGCTGAGCATTATTTCTGAACTAAAAATGATTTTGCAGTAGCTTGAATCCAGTTTTGAAGATTTGATAGGAAACATGCAGTATAAAGTTTTCAATAGGAGAAAGATATAAGAAGCATTTTTGCATATGCAGTTATAAACACATAGGGTTTGATTTACTAAAGTTATAAACTGGCAGCATAAAGCCTGATATTTATTTTGTGACAAAATATCATATGTTGAAAATCAGCATATAAACTAGATCAAACACCGTTTGCTAATAACTGTGTATTGCAATTTAAGAACAGTTAACACTTTTAAGGATTGGTTCACACCAGAACACGGTGCAGGAAAGGCACGTATCCTTGCAGGTTTCTGGCACTGCGGTTAAAACGCACTGCCTTTGCAATCTGCTGCAGGTGCCAATACCTTGTTAATGGCTCCCTAAACCCAGATTATAAACGCAGTGCATTTGCAGGTATCAGATCACATGGTACCGCAGTACCAAGCAATTTGTGCACAGTGTTTTTTTTTGTGCAATCAAGTGCGATTTCAACACATTCAAATGAACCGACCCTTAAAAGATAAGTTCACCTTTGTAAAAAAAAGAATTAATGCCCATTTTATTTTTATTTTTTTACTAGGCGCCTGCAAAGCATTGCACCCGTGATTAGCAGATCGCGGGTGCAATGCAGGGCTCTTGCACACTGTCGGTGTAAATTATCTGCTTTTACTTCTTACGAGCAGACAGTTACACAATGACAGGAAGAAAAAATGAACTACGGTACCTAGATTACGCAACAACGCCCTGGTAGCTTATTGAGAACTACAAGCCGACATCCTCAAAGGTTGTTGGTACTTGTAGTTCTCACATTCACAGAATTCTGTGAATGAATGACACTGTGACAACGAGGGATCGGAAGGGTGTGGGGGCTGTTGTGATAGTAACATGCTGCACCCTGAATATGGGTGTAACATGTAACATGTTGCAAAAGGGGAACTTATCCTTTAAACACACTTGCTATGTAGGAATAAAACGGCATGAAGTGTGCAATACCTTCATTAAAACAAAACTGTGATGCCGCGTACACACGACCGTTTTCAATGATGAGAAAAATGCAATTTTTTAAAATGGTCATTAAAAATGATCGTGTGTGGGCTTCAGAGCATTTTTCACGACGTGAAAAATGGCCATGAAAAAATTGGAACATGCACTAATTTTTCTCGTCGTTTTTCAACTCGTCGTTTTTCTCGTCATGAAAAACGGCCGTGTGTAGGCTTTAACAGCGTGAAAAAAAATGTGCATGCTCAGAATCAAGTGATGATGAGACGGGAGCGCTCGTTCTGGTAAAACTAGCGTTCATAATGGAGATAGCACATTCGTCACGCTGTAACGGACTGAAAAGCACGAGGCTGAAAAGCGCAAATCATCTCTCAACAAACTTTACTAACATGAAGGGTGGCGCCATCCGAATGGAACTTCCCCTTTATATTGCGGTCGTATATGTTGTACGTCACCGTGCTTTACTCAAGCATTTTTGTCAACGATAGTGTGTAGGCAAGGCAGGCTTGAGAAGAATCACGTCGAGAAAAATGCCGTTTTATTCAATGACATTAAAAACGGTCGTGTGTACGCGGCATTAGGGTTAAAAAAAATCCCAAACAAAGGTGCCCTGCAATAGAAGAGCTCTTAGGTTGCATTCATGTCAGGCATTTTTATTTCAGAGTTTTGTAAACGTATACGAGCATTTTTGAAGTGTAAGTGTTTTACATGTGTTATCAAGCTTCACGCATTTTTTCTTTAGCCAATCCAATGGGAGGATATTAGTTGTGGAGAGCTGTTGTTTGGTTGGAAAATGTATAACAAAACACTTGTAAAATGCTCATGTTGTCCATTTTAACTACTTGCCGACCGCCTTCCACATATATACTGTGGCAAGGCAGCTCAGCTGCACAAACCGATGTACCTGTATGTCGGTCTGTGCATGTGGTACTGCGGGCGCGCGGTGAAGAGAGGCAGAACAGGGATCTGCCAATGTAAAGAAGGCGGATCCTTGTTCTGACAGGGGAGGAGAGCAGCTGTTCCTAGTGATCAGGAACAGCGATCTCTCTGTACTTCCAGTCAGTCCCATCCCCCCACAATTAGAAACACCTCCCTAGAACACACTTAACCCCTTGATCGCACCCTAGTGTTAACCCCTTCCCTGCCAGTGCCATTTATACAGTGATCAGTGCATTTTTATAGCACTGATCACTGTATTGGTGTCACTAGTCACCAAAAAGTGTCACTTAGGGTCAGATTTGTCCGCCGCAATGTCGCAGTCCTGCTAAAAATCGCTGATCTCCGCCATTACAAGTTAAACCATTTTAATAAATCTTTCCCCTATTTTTTAGATGCTGTAACTTTTGCGCAAACCTATCAATGTACGCTTATTGGGATTTTTTTTACCAAAAATATATAGCAAAATAGATATTGGCCTAAACTGATGAAAAAAAAATAAAAAAAAAATTTTGGATATGTATTATAGCAGAAAGTAAAAAAATATATATATTTTTTTTCAAAATTGTCGGTCTTTTTTTGTTTATAGTGCAAAAAATTTAAAACGCAGGAGGCGATCAAATAAAAAGAAAGATCTATTTGTGGGAAAAAAGGACATCAATTTTGTATGGGTACAACGTTGCATGACCGCGCAATTGTCAGTTAAAGCGACGCAGTGCTGAATCGCAAAAAATGGCCGGGTCATTAAGGGGGTAAATCCTTCCGGGGCTGAAGTGGTTAAGTTGCTCCTTTTGGAGTCTGTGGGGCTGAAAATGCTTCAATCTGCCTCCAATCTGTCTAAAAGAAGCTCATGTACTTTTTTGAGTGACAGGCATTTTACTACAACAAAACTCTCCGTTATGAACAGGGGCCATTAAAATGAATGGGATTTGGCTTGTTGAGCATCTTGGAGCTTCAAGCTATAAAACATTCAGGTCAGGTGGCAACACACGTGCCAAAATATGGTACATAAGCTTCTTTGTGGTGACAGAACCGCATGTAAATCACGCAATAAAAATCTTGAGCGGAAACAGGGCGTTCCGTCTACATGAGGGGCCTTAGTCACCTCTTTGAGAGCCTGTAACAGAGTCACTTTGAAAACAGACTATGAAAAACGAATATTTGTAAAAAAAAGCCCCAGTGAAATAGACGCAAGGTGAAGGATGGTATTCACACTGAAGTACACACCCTAGCTGACATCCAAGATTCCATACTCTGGTACACTAAAGCCTCGTACACACGATCAGATTTTCCGGGAATTGTGTGGTGACAGCCGTCAGACAAAAGTCCAAAATACAAACACGCATGCTCGAAATCAATGCTCACCAATCACGACATTAGCAGAAGGCGCCCAATGGGTGGCGCTCAGGAGCTGAAATTTCAAGTAGTATGTCACTACGTTCGTGTTTGTTGGCCGACAATTGTGTGCCGTTTGTATGCAAGACAAGTTCATGGCCAACGCCTTTCGGACAAAAGTCTGAGGCTTTGTCTGTGGAAAACCCAATCGTGTGTACGAGGCTTTAGAATGGAAATTTCAAGGATAAATACCCATAACTACAATGTCTTTGTGCTCTGAAAGTAGAAAGTATACGTTTTTTGAAGAGCTGCTGCTTTGAGGTGGTCACATTAGTTTTGTTTTTATTTTTTTTATTATTTTTTTTCGTTTTGCTTTCATGCCCACACAGATGTGCATGGTGCCTACCCAGATTTTTCTTAAACAAACAAGTTTGTAACAGTTTATGTGGTTTTAATTTGGGAAAGTCAATTAATTCAAAAATCAAATGTTAAAAGCAAAAGAAATGTTTTGAATAACATTCAATTGTTCTAAAATTTCTATCTATCTATGTCCAGCTTATGTTATTACATTGGAATGTTATGCCCTGTACACACGGTCAGTTTTTCCAATGAAAAAAGTCAGATGGACTTTTTTCATCAGAAAAAACGATTGTGTGTGGGCCCCATCTGACTTTTTTCCATCGGTGTTAAAAAATAGAACATGTTTTAAATTTTTCCGATGGAAAAAAAAACGATAGGAAATTCTGATCGTCTGTGTGGAACTCCAATGGAGAAAAAACCCACGCATGCTCAGAATCAAGTCGACGCATGCTCAGAAGCATTGAACTTCATTTTTCTCAGCTCGTCGGAGTGTTTTACGTCACGGCGTTTTGGACAGTCGGAATTTTGTCTGATGGTGTGTAGGCAAGACTGATGAAAGTCAGCTTCATCGGAATTCCGACAGAAAATTCCATCCGATTTTATTCCATCGGAAATCCAATCGTGTGTACAGGGCTTTAGTGAACTAGTATGAATAAGCACACATATTTTCACAGTTTTGTTTTTTTATTGTATATTATTGTAGGGCACAATCATGTATCAGCAGCAGTTACAAAAATACAGATACTTCATGTTTCCATGTTGCTTTACCAGTTACTGATGCTGATGTATTTTCAAGGTTCTTCAATGGTTTATGTAACAGAGGTGTGGGTGAGACAGAATGCACGCAGAGAGCTGGAATGATCACAAAGTCCAATATTGAGAAATTGGGCCAACAGTGAGTTGGGCAAGGACAGGTTTCACAAGGGCTGTACGGACACAGACCGGAACTCAGGGAAATCTGGCAAAACAAGGGTCGAGTGCAATGTCAGAGGGCAGTAATACAGAAACAGTAAGGGTTCAATTCAGCACACAAGACAGTAATCCAGGCACAGCAGGGTAGGCAGCAATGCAGCACAGCAAGGGTTAAAGGGGTTGTAAAGGTTAAGCTAGTGCATTGTTGGTTCACTTACCTTTTCCTTCTATTTACCTTCTAAATGTTGTTTTTCTTTGTCTGAATTTCTCACTTCCTGTTTCTCCTCAGTAAACTTCACACCATCATCCGAGTGGTGTTGAGTTAGCCAGAACAGCTTACTGAACAGCTTACTGAGGAGGAACAGGAAGTGAAAAATTCAGACAAAGAAAACAAAGAATAAAAACATTTAGAAGGTAAATAGAAGGAAAAGGTAAGTGAACCAACAATGCACTATCTTAAAGGAACCTATTTAGAACCTTTACAACCCCTGTAAGTCCAACACACAGAGCAGTAATCCTGGCACATCAGAGTGAACAACAATGTGGTACAGCAAGGGTTAAATCCTGAACACAGGGCAGTAATCCAGGCATTTCATGGTAGGCAGCAATGTGGCACAGCAAGGATTAAATCCAGCACACAGGACAGTAATCCAGGCACAGCAGGGTAGGCAGCAATGTGGCACAGCAAGAGTCAGGTGACTCACCAGCTGATAGAAATCTCAGCTAAGAAGATCCAGGTAGGGTGGCAAGGAGAGGAGGTCCAGAGGACAGAATGCAGAGGTCCTTCACAGGATGATTGTGGGTTCTCACTAGAGACATGGGAAAGAGAAATAGTCCACAGAGTAGCAATGTGGAACCGCAAAGGAAATAGTCCACAGGGCAGTAAGTGCAGCCAATACAGAACTGAAAGTCCCAGCAGTTCCAGTGTCCAGAAAGTAGCACATAGATTTCAGCCCCAAATTGTCAGTGCCAAAGTGTCTGGCTCTCTCCTAGTAACGGATACAATAACTTCTGTGCTACCTGCTGAGAGATGCCTCATCTCATACCCTGCTCTGTGGGGACACAGGAACTCACAGACCAACTTATGAAGATAAACTGACTTTAGTACACACTACCTCTAAATTAGAGCTCCTTCACAAAAAAGGAAAAAATCTAATATTTATGATCACATTACAGTTTTGTCATGCTTTCTTTTTTGTTTTTCTACAGTAATAGATAACTAAAAACCAATTCAAATTAAAACGCAAAACATAAGCATTGTTTCAATGTATTTTTAGTATATAATGACACATTACGTTTTGTATGTGTACAGAGTTATTGGGGTTTATTTACTATAGCGCCTATGCGACAAATGCGCAAACGCAGAGACAACTAAAGATGAGTTGTAATAATTCTTATGTTTTGTTTATTTGTTCTAGTATTGCTACAGAGGAGTGAGCTTTGTTATTCCATTGACAAATAAAAGATCCTTTATACAGGATCTTTTAACCACTTGTCACCCCACTCCTACAGATTTACTACAGTGGGGCGGCATGGGCAGGCTCAGTCAAGTAGCGCAGCATGCTTCTCCTGTGACCGCTGTGTCCGATGGACAGTAACTGGGTATCATGTGATCGCTATGATTGGTTAGAGAAATCACATGATAACAATGTCAACAGCCTATGATGAAAAGCTTTTTTAATTCATGAACAGCTTGCTTACTTTTGTGATCTGTGATTGGCCCAAAGCAATCACATGGTACCTGGCCACCTGTACCACGTGATTAGCTTAGCCAATCACAGATAACAACCTAAAGCAAGCTGTTCATGAATGGTTAACCCAATCATGACAGATAAAGCTATTTCTTATATAGTGATCACCACTGTATAAGCAATAACATAAAAAATAAACATGACCCCCCTACCCCCCAGAGTAATATAGTGTTACTATGGTGACTCTGAACTACTCTGATGAAAGTATGTAAAAAGATATTGAACATAAATGTGACGGGAGTCACTTTGGGTGGGGGGTTTGTGCAACTCAGCTTACCTTGGAGAGCTCTGGAAACTCAGTGTCCAGCTTCCCCGGACCCTCTTATGTGTAAATCACCCTGTGTCCATTAGGGGCACAGGGTGACTAAGAACCCCACTATGATCATTGCTAGTGAGACTCACTGTACAGCCACACTGGAATGTTGTGTGTGTGTGTGTGTGTATATATATATATATATATATATATATACAGTATATATATACATATTGTATATTGTCTAATTTTGTTGTGTACTCTTTGCTGGGTCGTTTGGGGTGTGGCTGTATTCCAATGTTCCATTGTATCTGCCTGCCTTGGATATTATGGGATGTGTATGTAGATTAGCTGTGAGATTGGTGGGAGGGGATTCCTCCAACAGCTCTCCCCGCTGATAAGACTGTTTACTGATGATAAGTTTGAATACACTTGACCTGTGTGTCTATTGTTATTGAACAGTTTACCCCACCCTGAATCCAAGGGTGGGGGGAGTGTCTCTGAGTGATATATCTGTTGTAACATGTGCTTGAATAAAAGGAGTCTGCTGGATTTCACCCTACACTGAAGTACGGCTGGTGACTGGGTGGGTTAAAGAGTCTTGGATAGTGCTGGTTCTGGACAAAGGAAGCATTTACGGCAGACATAGTCCTGTTGAGGACAAGGGTTCATCACAATAAATATTAAAAAGAAAAAAATGTTAAAAAAATTGAATATACTGTACATATATATATATATTTTTTATTTTACATACTGTCATTAGTCAGTATCCCTGATCACTGCCGCACCAGTCATAAGATGATGCTGTACTACACTAGTGACATTATGTAAAAAAAAAAAAAAAAAAGGTTTTTTTTTAATTTCTTTTCCTAATTTTCCCAAAATAATTTTAACAAAAATTAAAACTTACATAATACAAAACTCGCCATGCCGATGCCTCAGGCTGTCTACTTTCCAAAAAGGGGTTATTTGGGGGGTATTTATACTGTCCTGCCATTTTGGGACCTGAAGAAATGAGACAGTACATCAGGAATGATCAATTTTAATAAATATATATATATATATATATATATATATATATATATATATATATACAGTAGATGCTATAACTTTAACACAAACCTATTAATATGCACTTATTGGGATTTTTTTTTTTACCAAATACATGTAGCAGAATACATTTTGGCCTAAATTATTGAAGAAATTAGATTTTTTTGCATATGTTTTAAAAGAAAATAGAAAATATGGTGTTTTTTCTAAATTTTCTATATTTTTAGTTTATATAAAAAAAATTAAAAAGCAAGTGATGATCAAGAAAGCTCAATTTGTGTGGAAAACAATGGTTTAAATGTCATTCGCATACAGTGTTGTGCACGACCGAGCAATTGACAGTTAAAGAAGTGCAGTGCTGAATAGCAAAAACTGCTCTGGTCATGACATGGGTAAAACCTTCCGGAGCTCAAGTGGTTAAAAAATAAACATTAGCAGTGTAATGTTTAGTGTGACTTTTGGTGCATGCTATGGATTTAGTGCTGTTTAGTTGTTATTCAGAAAACAAATATTAATTCTATGACTGTACATTTGATTTTTCTAGTCAAAGCAAACACGTGAAATTGGCATGGAATAAATTGTCTTGCTAAGCTTGATTTAAAAGACTAGTTCAGTAAGGATGGAGGATCAAATCTTTATTAGCCCTATGGTAATCATATTCCACCACTGGCCATATCTGTAATGGTATAATGGAGTGTGAAAAATTTGACTGGAATATATATTTTTGTAGTGTGTGGAGATTTTCTAACATAAATAGGAAATGAAAGTGGAATTGAAGGCATATAGGAATAAAAATTAATAACACAAATGTAAGTGTATATATATATATATATATATATATATATATATATATACATACACACAATATATTGTCAAAAGTATTGGGACACATGCCTTTACACACATGAACTTTAATGGTATCGCAGTCTTAGTCCGTAGGGTTGAATATTGAGTTGGCCCAGCCTTTGCAGCTATAAAAGCTTCAACTCCATCCCCAAAGTGTTCCCACAAAATTGGGAGCATGAAATTGTCCAAGATGTCTTGGTATGCTGAAGCCTTAAGAGTTTCCTTCGCAGGAAACTAAGAGGTCAAGCCCAACCCCTGAAAAGCAACCTCACACCATAATTCCCCCTCCACCAAATGATTTGGACCACCAAATGATTTTTGCACCACGATGGCTGCCTCTGGAGGACATCCTGCCTCGTTGGGGTTGTTCCTCCCCTTCACTTTCCTCCTCTGCTCAGTCCGGCACTCAAGTCGAATCAGTGACCTCATCATCATCATTCCCTCCATCCTCATCATCACTGGAGCCAACTTGGCAATATGCTGCGGCTGGGGGAACATGACTGCCAATTTACTGTTTATCAGTGTTCTCCCCTCTTCGTAGGCTCATGTTACTCCCTTCCTTTACCTTAGAACCAACATCAGAATTAAGTAATGTCTGTGCATCCTCAAGAAGCAAGTGGCTGACGTTGTGTTCAAATAATTCAGATGACTCCTCTATCCATGATTCTGGGCTATAGCAGGAGTAGCTGTGGACAAGGGGGCAGAATAAGCCACTCTGGCAGCTGTGGTGGACTGTGCATTAGTGTCAGCTTGGGTCATAGAGGATGAGAAGGATGAGTATGGTTTAGTAAGCCAGTCCACGACCTCCTCTACATGCTGTGGCTGGATAGCACAGGCAACATCACTAAACATTGGACACAGATGGATCAAAGTTGATGATATCCTCTAGGGATAAAGTACTGCAGACTAAATTTATACATCGTATATACTACACGCCTCAGAGACTGCACAGGATATACCCAGAGAGATCCCCTAGCTGCCCGAAATGTCACTCTTCTGTTGGTACGTTTCTTCACATGTTCTGGACCTGTCCCTTGGTGGTGTTATTCTGGACTGAGGTCTTTGAGTGTATCAATATCCGTCTTGCACTGTCTCTACCGATATCACCTGAACTGGCCCTATTTGGGATACACGACGATGACCAGAGGCCCCGATACACAAAGTTACTTGTATCTATGTTACTGTTCTACGCCAAGAAAGAAATTCTTAAAAAATGGTCCTCCCCTGCCCCCCCCCCCCCCCAAAGTTGACTCTTGGGACTCCTCTGTTAATGCGATCCTAACGATGTATAAGTTGACGTATGTTAGCGGGGGTTGTCCCAAGAAGTTTGACCGGGTCTGGCTTCCCTGGGTTCAACAGGTTTAGGATGATATTTTAATTTGCTTTGGGAAAAAGTCCTGGCTTTGATATAGTATACTGGGCTGGATTGACATTGATTTCTGTTTTGCTGTTTTGTACTGATTTTTTCCATGTATTTTGTATAGGAAATGTCTGTGTATCTCTTGTTATTTAATATCTTCTCAATAAAGACCAACCTTTCTTGTAAACATTGGACACAGATGCTGCTGGCCCCTCATAGTGGCATGGGAACATCTGCCTCTTCTTGTTGGCCTCCCAGGCGTGATGGGGGGGCTTATTACCCTAATTTAATAGAAACTGGGAAACGTGTGATTGGATGTACTTTATTGAATAAAAAGTGCTGTTTGGTGCATTTTAAATTCAGGACTGATGCTGACAGAAATGTAAAAATGATAAAGGGGGAACAGCAGCGTTGCAGTCAGAAAAACTGTGGCTGACAATTAAAAAAAAAGGGGACAGGCAAAAAAAAAAAAACACTTGCAGCAACCAAAAAACAAAAAAGGGGTATACAGCACTTTATACAGCACTAAATGGTAATGCTGTGTTAAACACTGCACTACACTAACAGACTACACTGACACACTAGACTATGCACACACACTATACTTACACACTATGCTAACACTACAGTAACACTCTACACTCAGAGTCAATTGTAATGTAAAGTTGTGTTAAACACTGCACTACACTAAAACACATCACTGACACACTATACTCGCACACTATACTAATACTACACTAACACTCTACACACATGCCGCGTACACTCGGTCGGAATTTCCGATGAAAAAAGTCAGATGGAATTCCGTGTGTGTGCCGCATCTGACTTTTTCCATCGGAAATTCCGACGGAGTTAGAAAGAGAACATGTTCTCTTTTTTTTCAGACGAAATTCGGAAATTCCTTTCATCTGTATGGAACTCCGAGGGAGAAAAAACATGCATGCTCAGAATGAAGTCGACGCATGCTCGGAAGCATTGAACTTAATTTTTCTCGGCTCGTCGTAGTGTTGTACGTCACCGCATTCTTGACGGTCGGAATTTGGTGTGACAGTGTGTATGCAAGACAGCTTGAACGGAATTCCATTGGAAAAATCCGTTGTAGTTTATCCCGACGGAAAATCCGATCGTGTGTACAAGGCATTAGAGTCACAATAAGTGAACACACTAACTCGCTAGTAGCAAACTGAGCCCTGCTCTATCTTTCTCCACTCCAACACACTGCAAAAGATTTCTATGGGAAGTTACCTTTTATAGTGTGGAGTGGGACTTTGAGCACTGAGCTGTGATTGGAGAAAGTCATCATCACTTTGCCCAATTAGGGCTATGACAGTGTTAATTGGCAAAGCCTTGCACCTGACCACTGGTTAGGGCCCTAGAATGCACTGTGAAGGGCACAGTGCATTGTGGGGTACTTGGTCAGCGAACAACCCACCCAGCAACACGCAATCACTAGTGTTCGCCAAATGGGCGGACAGGCGATGTTTGGACCGAACTTTTGCTTGGCTCAAACTGTTCACCCAACACTACATTAAATGTAGCAAGCACTGTTAGGTGCACATTTAACCCTTTGAGCATCCTCGATGTTAACGCCTTCCCAGCACTACCATGTCATTAGGACAGTGTATATTTTTAGCACTGATCACTGTATTCGTGTTACTGGTTCCCACAAAGTGTCAGTTAGTGTCAGACTGCCTGCCATACTATCACAGTTTCACTATAAATCGTTGATCAGCATCATTAATAGTATAAAAAAAATTAAAAATTCTAGTATATATACCATAGATTTTAGACGCTATAACATTTGTGCTTTACCAAAAATATGAAGCAGAATTCACATTGGCCCGAATTTATAAAAAAAAAAAATATTTTTTAGATGTTTATTGGATATGTTTTATAACAGAAAGTAAACAATATTGTTAATTTTTCTGGCTTTTTATTTTTTTGTTTGTTTATAGCACAAAAAATAAAAACCCCAATGATAATCAAATACCACCAAAATACAGATCAAAAAATCATCAGCGCTAAGAACCAATGACAGTGTTAAACAATGTAAAATGGATGGGAAGGGGGGGGGGATGGGGTGGAAGTGTGGTGTGGCAAATAAAAAATAGTCAATAGTCAGACCGCCCAGTGCTGCATGGTAACTTATGGCTGGAAAGCAAACTTAAACATACAGAAAAAACACCTAAAAAACCAGCGCACAATAGGCTTCAATGCAATTATGAAAATGGCAGATGGCCCTTTATTATATAAAAATCAAGTTAGTCAAGCAAGGGACTAGGCAAGTTCCTGTGTAAATGTACAACATACAAAAAAGTCAAAAACTGAATGAATATAAAAACAGGAGATAATATGTAAAAAGAATGTATAAAATTGGGACCTGACCTCCACTGACGAGAGGAGCTGAATCCAGGCTGTAGAAGATCAGCATATGAGCCTGCAGCGGGGGCAGGGGGAATGTGAACACAGCCACCTGGCTCACTGGAGCTCAAGTAAGCCTGTAGATGAAAGACCCACAGGAAAGCGGAAGGCACAGGGACTTGTAGTGCAACTGAGACGGCAGGTTGTCATCCGATGATATGGAAGCCGTGATGGAATCAAGCAGTGTGGCACAAGGTACATGAGAGCAGACAGGCTGAGGTCTGCAGTCCTCTGCGGGTGGACGATCCAGGAGAACACTCTGTGCGGTGTGTGGTGAACACAATCAGGCAGCACTTCCGCTGGTGAAAGCAGACCAGCTGCGTGGCCAGCGGGAGGAAGCAGGGGGAGGGCAAATACCACCAAAAGAAAGCTCTATTTGTGTTGCATGACTGCGCAATTGTCAGTTAATTAATGCAGTGCCCAAAAAAAAAAAAAATGACCTGCTCATGAAGGGGTGTAAATCTTCTGGAGGTCAAGTGGTTACGTTCTGTTTCCTGGTGTGGCTTTACAGTTTCCCATCTCACCTGCCTACTCACTGGATAAAGAAAAAGTACAAAGATGCTCTTTCACTGTCTAACATTCAGGTTGATGGCGGAGAGATGGCACAAGAATTGAAGCTAAAGCAGGTAATGTGTAGAGGGGAGGGGGTCAACTACCTAGCTATGCAGCATGGCAAAAATTACAATAGTGGCTAAGCAGAACTACACATTCTTTAACATATTAAACAACATATTTGTGTTTCAACTGTGTATTTAGCCATTTGCTTGGAGTTATATGTCATTTAAAAAAATAAATATACATTCTGTTCAGTGTAGAATTTTAAAGGTATGCACAGAAAATCAGACTGAAATGCTGAATTACATCTAAAAACTACAGCATGTAATTTTTACTCTTAGTGCCACTTATCATCAGATGAAAGCTTTGATGATCCCTTCACATCTAGTCCTGACATAGTCATACTTTTTGAGATGCCATTCTAAAAATGGTTATGTTATGCAGCAAGAAAATCTGTACTTGTCATACAAAATGTTCTTCTCTGATAGAGGAATACACTTGCTGTTCAAACTCAAACATTAGGTGTCTCATTATAATTCATTGTCTTTCACGTGATTCAGAAAGGATAAATATATATATATATTAAAAAATATATATATATATATATATATATATATATATACACCGTATTTATCTGCGTATAACACGCACAGGCGTATACCACGCACCCTAACTTTAAGAGGGAAGTTTCAGGAAAAAAACTTTCCACAGCCCCCAGGCACAGTTTACCCTCTATTTTCGGGGTAAAAAAGTGAGTGTTATAAGCCAATAAATACAGTATATATATATATATATATATATATATATATATATATATATATATATATTGATAAAGAAAGGGTGACTCCTACTAGGCCACTACTGAGAGGATGCTGCAAGCAGTATTAGGCCTCATGCACACTGGACGTTATAAAAATTAGCTAGTAGCTTTAGCTGTACGTTTTTCCATGTTTTTGCATTAGCACTTTAAAGCGTTTTTTATGGCATTTGACTTAGCTTATGGCTCAAAAACGCACATAAACACAGAATAGACACTTTTTTCAGTGTTTTTTTAGAGTTAAAGTGTTTTTACAGTTAAAAAAAAACTTCTATTCAAACCCACTAGTTGTTTTTTTTTTTCTAACCAGAAAAGGCCCCTGCCAAAAAAAGCTCATAAAAGCCTATGTGTGATGGACACATAGGATAACATGCTGGGGAGTTTACTGGCTGCAGAAAAAAAAAATCCTGAAGCCAAAAACAGTAGTTGTAAAACCGTCCAGTGTGCACGAGGCCTAAAAGATGGCCTACTAGTTAGCAGACATTGTTTGTTCTAACCACAATATACAGTAATAGACAGATGGGTAAAGAGCAAATCTCTGTGTGCTGGGTGCAGAAAGTGAAAAGATTCCAACTGTCCACACCAAATAGTAATCCACAAAAGTTGCCACACTCCCAATGATTCTTGCTCAACATGGTGTTTATTTTGATACATAAATTTCATTCATAAATTCCACTGGATCACATGACCCCAAGTTACCACGGATCACACTGTTGTTAGTTTACCCCACCAGGAATTATAAAACCCCAGATTTCCCCAAAATGTATATAATTGAATACTGAAATGTAACCTGTTTTCCGTGATAGGACAGCTTGCATTCATAAAGTCAGTCAAGAGTAAAGAGTAACGTTTGTACTGTTGATTACACATTGATTTCACCTGAGGAAGAGCAAGTATGCTCACAACTGTTAGGCAGTTTTTACTAAGTTAGATACTGATAATAAAAAATGTATTTATCAAGAAATTTTGGGAGTGCAACAACCTGGTTAATATATACACTATATTGTCAAAAGTATTGGGCCTCCTGCCTTTACACGAACATGAACTTTAATTGCATCCCAGTCTTAGTCCGTAGGGTTTAATATTGAGTTGGCCCACCCTTTGCAGCTATAACGGCTTCAACTCTTCTGGTAAGGCTGTCCACAAGGTTTAGGAGTGTGTCTATGGGAATGTTTCACCATTCTTCCAGAAGCACATTTGTGAGGTCAGGCACTGATGTTGAGCAAGAAGGCCTGGCTCACAGTCTCCACTCTATATCGTCCCAAAAGTGTTCTATCAGGTTGAGGACCCTGTGCAGGCCAGTCAAGCTCCTTCACCCCCAAACCCGCTCATCCAATGTCTTTATGGACCTTGCTTTGTGCACTGGTCCGAATCTTTTGGTGGAGGGGGTGGTTATGGTGTGGGATTGTTTTTTAGGGTTTTGGCTTAGCCCCTTACTTGCAATGAAGGGAGCTCTTAAGACGTCAGCATACCAAGATATTTTGGACAACTTCATGCTCCCAACTTTGTGGGAACAGTTTGGGATGGCCCCTTCCTGTTCCAGCATGACTGTGCACCAGTGCACAAACAAGCTCCATAAAGACATGGATGAGTTAGTTTGGGATAGAGGAACTTGACTGGCCTGCACAGGGTCCTGACCTCAACCCGATAGAACACCTTTGGGATGAATGAAAAAGCGGAGACTGTGAGCCAGGCCTTCTCATCCAACATCAGTGCCTGACCTCACAAATGCACTTCTGGAAGAATGATCAAACATTCCCATTGACGCACTCCTAAACCTTGTGGACAGCCTTTCCAGAAGAGTTGAAACTGTTATAGCTGCAAAGGGTGGACCAACTCAATACTGAACCCTATGGACTAAGACTGAGATGCCAATAAAGTTAATGTGCTGGCAAATGCAGGCGCCCCAATACTATTGACAATATAGTGCATTTTGGTTAGAAGATGTTTTGCATGCTAGCCACCAAACCATCTTTGATAGTGCTTGCTACATTCCTTCAGCAATGGCCTAGCAGAACTCTCTCCTGTTGCAATATAACGCAAGCAATGCAGTAGTTATTTTAGGAAATTAAAGGTTGGCTGATAGTTGCTGTACTTGCATGTAATCTATGTGCAGCCTGGCCGTCGCCTAGAAATCTTTACATTTATTAATTGTAATGGAGAGTATTTGAAGGTCTTGATTCCAGTGTTGTTATGCTCCTGTTTTTCTGCTCTCTTTCCTTGTATCCCAGTTCCAAATAGTGTCTATAATATTCAACTTCTGTACACATAACATTTCATGGTTCCCATTTTGCAGCTCCCCTATGTTTTTATCATGATACACACTGCTCATTTTCATTCAAGTGTATCTAATGTGTATGACTGATATAATGCATTAATATTTATTGTTATAAAGCACATTAATAGCACCAATTTTTTGTTTTTGAGTAGCTAAGCACATTTTGTATTCTATATTCTATATACTCCAATGGGCTATTTACACAAAACAGTGCATCAAAGGTTTCTTGACAACAGTGAAAGATTTCCTGGAGGCTCTTTATTAAATCTAACGGAAGTCATACAGTATGAAAAGTTACATAGTAATTGGTAGCCAGATTCAATGTATATGAAAGGCCTGAAAGTTTATTAAAAAGGTTCCACTACCATACATATGACATTTTTTTAAATATACTTCTTGACATATAAAAAAAAAGTAATTTAGTCTTCCAAATATATATTTGTGTTAGGTGGCGTCTGCATGTTCTGTATTGTTGGATTTGATGTTTTACAAAGCCCATGGAATTCTTTATTTAAGCCCAAAATTTAAAAATGGGCCTTAAACTTCAGCAAAAAAAAAGCAGCCATGTTGTGTTGGGAAACACTGATTGGTTGTGTGGAGAAAGTACAGTTATAAATCAAGATTTTGACAGCATTTGCGGCATAAAAATAAAGCAACCCATTGATTAGGAACAACAGACAATACTACTCAAAACTCTTTTTAACTGATTTGTAAAAAAAACACAAAACAGGAGAAGAGCTGATAAAACACCTAGAAGAATGGAAATATGCACGAGGAAAGGGGAGATAAAACAGAGAAGGGAGAAGGGGTGAGAAAAGGGAGGGCGAAGAGAGATGGTAGCATGTCCCAAGTTCAATTCAAGGTTTGAGGAGTAAAAGAAGAAAGATGGACAAAGATTTTCACAAGGAGTTCTAACCTCAAATTTAGAATTGTTCTGGAATTCTTTGTGCAAGCACCAATAGATATAGGTGTTTCTAGGTTTATTACACCACCCTCTCCCCAACCCATGATGGTTTTTATCACCATAAACCAATTTTTAGTTAAGGTTATAGAGTCCCCTATTCCAACGGGCACAATGGCTTCTAGAATGTGATGTAGGTGTATATGGGGAAGGTAATATTTTTACACCTAGTTCATATGGAAACACAATAAATGGTCACTCTTAATCTAACAAATATACGTGTTAAAAATATGTCACTGATTTTACATTTCTAGGATATCTAATTCATTCAAAAAATTAAAACACAACTACATCAGCTTATGAGATTCATATTATATAACTGAAGTTAGTTCAGGCTTGCCTAATCACTACATTTTGATTAAATGTGGCAAGTTATTTTTTGTTGTAGATATTACTGTCAGTCAACCAATAGTTGGGTGCAGCAATAATCTGTAACTTCTGGCTCAAATGGGAATGTTTTAGAGTAAAAAAAAAAAACTATATCTATCCTTATCACAAATCCATACTATAATTTCCACACTATGTGTTCAGTTACAGTACAGTACATTAGTCACTAGTCACTGTCTCTCAGCTAGTCATCTTCTGCAACATCAATCAAGCAAAACACTAGTCAATGGAATCATGGCATGGAGAATTCTACAGTTCCATAAAATGCACAGTTTGAGTTTTAAGTAATATACGATTCAGAATCCCATTTTCGATATACTGAACATTATAACTTCACCAATTTCAGAAATCCCCAGCCTAATCTTAATGCATTAAAACTGATTATTGAACAGGCGTAATTAATAAAACAATGTCGCATCCCGTAGCATGCAATCAAAAATCATGTTTCACTGATCTAACAGTGTTAAACTGAAATCTGATTGGTTTGCTGAGACCATCATTGCAGGCTTATTAAATATGTCTGTTATCAAAGGAAGCCCTGGCATGCACCCTTTTGTGGCATCTTTGTAGCTGAATTTGGCTTTATTAGATGACTCATTATCAAAGGATTGAGCAGAAATTGGCTGTGTGTGGTTTGCTTGGCATGATCTGCCCTACTGCTACATAGCAGGCTAATTCCACGATGAGGTGACCTCTAGTGGCACAATTCCAGGGACAGAGTATCACCATCTGCCATAACAAGGATCTGACATTTGGCCCCATAATGCTTTTTTTTTTTCTTAACTTGTTTGCGTCTCAACACATGTCATGCATATATTAATTTTGGAAAGCTGACGCGGTCACAGAAGTTATGCTCATTTAAAGAGTACAATAAACATCTTTATTTCTAAGTTAGTAAAAAAGTTAAATTTTATGCTTATCAAACTATGCTTTAATAATGATAAATATAAACAAAATGGCAAGCACATGCATACACACATCACAGCACTCATGCAATAGAGAAATACACACGAGTAATGCATGAAAAGTCTCTAAACAGGTATATATTTCAGAACATGTGAAAGGGGATGTATGACTCGCCTATCATGTATTTCTCAACACCTACTTCATACTTAAAGTAATATGTAGTTAAAACAAAAAAGACACACTCTACGTAAAATATTCTGCATTTTAATGTGACACTTACCCTGTGATTGAAAGGTTGTTAAAAAAAAAAAAAAAGAAGTAGAACACAATTAATACATTAAGGTAAACTGTATGAAGAACAAAAGGATAGCTGCCCATTGCAAACTTTACTCCCTTACGGAAAGCAAACACAGCTCCTGAGAGAATCTTGGGAACAAAGTGACATTTCAGTTCATCTTCTGTTCTTATTACTCTGCTCTTCTCCTCCTTACCCCTCTTTCTTTCTCTCTCTCTCTCTCTCTCTCCCTCTCTGTTCCTCTCATGGGAATTGCCAGTATTCAAGGAAGCCCTGTGTTAATTTCCATCTGACTGTCAATCTCACTGCCTCTATTATCAACAGTAAGCCAGGACAGTCCCTTGTCTGAATGGGCTACTGATCTTTATCTAGCAGCCTACGAGCTGCCCCTGCCATGAACCTTGCTAAGAGGGAATGCAAGGAGAGAGGGTGAGAGGGATGAGCAGCAAAGAGAGAGAAGAGCCTTTACTGTTTGGTTTCTTTTCTTATTCCTCTCTCCCTTCTCCACTGTTCAGTCTTTTGTGTTAGCTTTCAGAAATGCTCTGTTTGACTGGCAGCTTGTCACAGATCAGTTACCACCTAAAGCTGCTTGGCAGAGAGAGGTGACGGCCCAGGAAGGGATCTAAGTGGGTTTATCAGCGCTTCTTTACGCCTCGTGAGCTCCTTGACACAAAAGGAAAGGGTATTAAAGATCTAAAGCGAGCCCAAAAGCGTGAAAGCTCCTTATAGGCTGCAAGATGTGGATGTGACTAAATTTTTAAATATTTTTGCTTGATGCTATTCATTTTGCCAATAGCCTAGAAAGATTTTTGTTGCAGAAATAAGTGTATGTTCCACTTGAGCGCAGCTTGGAAAAGGAAGGAAGTCCCAAAAATATGTGCTTGGAATATTACATTAACATTCACAATGATTTGGTATTTTACAGGAAGCACAAAATGCATTTATTAGGAGAGGAAAAAAAAAAAAGGCTGACAATCAAGTATTCTGCTTTTGTTGACAATGTGCCTTTGAAGGAACTTCACATACAATTTCAGCACGGCAATCTGTTGAATAAGATAGCTAAAATGTATTTGTTTATTTATGCCATTTTTAATCTCTTGATGCTTTACGCGTCAATGAATTAAAAAAAAAAAAAAAAAAACATTATTTTTATCTTTAGAGTAATTGTTTGGCTGCTTTCATTTTCAAAGTAAACAGGCTCTTTACAATATATATTTTTTTTTTACATTTTTATTACGCTCTATAAATGGTCCTATCTTATCAGCAACACAGACAGTGAATGTCACCTGTTAACACATGCAAAACAAATAACTAAGGGATATGTTAGATGTGTATACATAACATATTTTTGTGTTTAACAAAAAAGGATTTTATTTTATAAAGCATCCTTCAAACAATGATACTATATATATATATATATATATATATATATATATATATATATTATATTATATTATAATATTATTATACAGGATTTTTATAGCACCGACAGTTTGCACAGGGCTTTACAACATTAGGGCAGACTGTACAATTACAATACAATCCAATACAGGGGGAAATCAGAGAGCCCTGCTTGTTAGAGTTTACAATCTAGGTGGGAGGGTCAAGTGATACAAAAGGGTAATAGCCGTGGGGGATGAGCTGATGGAGAAAATATTATATACAGTATATATTGAAGACTTAAGGCTTTAGAGTGGAAATCTTTTACATTTGTGATCCAGTCAGCTTGCATATAGTAGATGATTGATTTTAAAGAGCAACACCGGCCTAAATGGATTTATCTGTTTTAGGTGGATTTGCAATTCAAATTCTAGAATAAAACTGGGACATAGGGGTTGATTTTCTAAAGGCAAATAGACTATTCACTTTGCAAGGTAGGTTGTACTTTGCAGGGAAATCTTCCCCAGAGATTAGTGATATTAACATAGCTGTTGATTTACTAAAGGCTAATTTTGCAAGGGAGGATGCACTGTGCAGGGGTTTTTTCTTAAAGCTTAGTGAATGAGGTTACACTCTGCTGACTTGACTTCCATCATCCAATAACATGCAAGCAGAGTTGCCATTTTTTTTTTTTTCCTTGCACATGATTGGATATTCTTTTTGACTACATTCACTCTGGGGAAAATTCCCTTGCAAAGTGTAACCTTCTTTGCAAAGTGAACTGCATATTTGCCTTTAGTAAATCAACCCCATAGTCTTGACAAGACAGTTTGATAACTGAAATATGAACCATTTGTGTTATCAACCTGTGAGTTCTCATTTTTTAAGGGAATATCTATTTGAGGACACATGATACTGTATCTGTGCCCCCTGTGAACTCTTTAGGGAACTCACTTATGTCACTCATAGACATTAGATCATAGTCTCCTGATCCAGCTTATTCTGACCAGATTGGGTAACCACCTAATGTCTATGGTATGCCTGTAGACTTTGCTGTGAACTATTTGCTACCCTTATCCCATCAGAGGTATCTGTAACATGCCACCCACTCTCTGCTCAAAGGTTGAACATAAACCTGATGTAACCATTTGTGTTTTGACAAATGCTGGCTGAGTGGAAGCCTGCTTGCATGTCTGAATGCTTCTAGCATCCTAAAGGATATCTAAACTCAAGAGCAAAAATGAAATTTATTGCAGCTTAGCAGTCCTTATATGTGGTGGCAAGTACAGAAACAAAACTGTTGATCTTGCCAGAAATTTGCAGTGTCTGTGCCATTTCTGTGAACTGAACTGAAAGCACAAACAATGTTATCTTTCTTTGGTAAACTACTTATCTTCCCACCCCCATATAATGGAGACTAGGGATGAGCTTTGTGTTCGAGTTGAACCCATGTTCGACTCAAATATTGGCTGTTCGCCGAATTGCGAACATTATGGGCCGTTCACGCCAAATTCGAATGGCGTGTCACGGCCCATAATTCACTGCGGCATCGCAGTGCATTGCTGGCTGATAATTGGCCAAGCATGCACTATGGGTGGCTTAGGCCAATTATGGCTCAGGGGGTTTAGTACACGCCCTGCACTATATAAGGCTGCCGGCTTGGCGGCCTTGTGTAGTGTGTTGGAGTTGTTAAAAGAGAGAGATATCAGAGAGAGACAGTGTCATTTATATTGAGTTAGATAGAGCAGGCAGGCGAGTCAGTTAGCTGCAGTTACAGTGTGTAGAGGATATATATGCATCCTAGGTGTTGTATATATATTTATACACTGTATTCAGTTTAGCTATATCAGTTACTGTTATTCTCTATACTGTGACAGGCAGGCAGGTGATTGTGCTAGCTGCAGTCAGTGTTTCACTTAGTGTACTGTGTGCTTTGCATAGCGTTCACCTAAAGCTTACCTGAATACAGTGGTGTTCTCATAATAAAACCACAGGCAGAGAGATGCAAGTATTTTCAGTTAGTGTACTACTGTGTCCTCTGCACAGTTTTCACCTAAAACTAACTGAAGACCATTGCTGATTTTCCCATACTAATACCACAGCAGGCAGTTGATTCTGATAGCTGCATTATCAGTATATATATATATATATATATATATATACATCCCACCTTTGTGCAGCTACATCTCACTGGAGGCCATTAGTATGTCTGGAAGGCAAACAAGTGGGGCCAGACAGTCACGAGGCAATAAAAGAGGGCAAGCAGGCTCTGTGTCTAGAGGCAACAGTTCTGGTCGTGTGCATCCTCATCAGCACGTGGCCGTGGGACACGCTTGTCCTTCTTTTCGGCAGCTGGCCATGTTGAGCCGCAACATGCCCAAGACTTGACCAAGCCGTCCTCTTCCACCTCATCCTCTCTCACCCAGGCTCAGGGTACTTTGTCTGGCAAAGCAGCTGCCAAAGCGGCCTCTTCCCTCGGCTCAATGACATCAATCACTCCTTCCCTAGCCCCACCATGTCCTCCTGAGGAGTCCCCCGAACTGTTTGACCACAGTGTTGGGTACATGCTCCAGGAGGATGCCCAGCGTTTTGAAGGCTCCGATGATGGAACGCTGCTGGAGGAAGGCAGTAATGTGAGCCCAGAGAGAGGGGTAGTAACGTAAGCCCAGAGAGAGGGGGTGCCCAACAAAGACAGCTATCTGGCAGTCATCTTCCCCCAGCTGCAGCATACTGCCTGATTTGCTCCAGTGATGAGGAGTGAGGGGTGATGAGGTCACTGACTCCATGTGGGTGCCTGATAGGAGAGAGGAGGAGGAGGAGGAGGCAAATCTCCAACGAGGCAGGATGCCCTCCAAGGGCCAGCTTAAGGGCAGCACACTGACTGCATCACACCGCAGAGCTCCGCATGTGCAGGGCGCTGCTGTCTCTGCGCGTTATTCCAAAAGTTCTTTGATGTGGGCCTTTTTTCAGACGTGTGCAGCAGATCGCACCGTTGCCATTTGCAACATATGTCTAAAGCGTATCTCGCATGGCCAAAACATCAGCCGCTTGGGCACTACGTGCTTGACCAGACATATGTCGACCTGCCATGCAGTCCATTGGCAAGCGTACCTAAAAGACCCGCACAAAAGAACAAAGTGGACCTCTCCTTGCTCCTCATCAGCTGAGATCTCCAACCCCACTTTCAGTCCTCTCTGAAACCTGCACTAAGAGGAATGAAGGTGTAGAATTAGGTGTGTCACAGCCAAGTACTTGCGGGCAATCTGCTATCGGTACACCGACATCCGATTGTACCAGGCAAATTTCCCTGCCCCAGCTGCTGCACCGCCGAAAGAAGTTCGCTCCCAGCCATCCACATGCCCAGCGGTTGAATGCTAGCTTGGCTAAATTGCTAGCACTTCAACTGCTGCCTTTTCAGTTGGTAGACTCTGCCCCCTTCCGTGAGTTTGTAGAATGTGCGGTTTCTCAGTGGCAGGTTCCCAAACACCATTTCAGAGCGATTTCAGTGGTAAGGTGCATATTACCGCTAACTCATGGTCCAGCAGGCATAGACAGGGACGTTACCTATCTTTCATGGTGCATTGGGTGACTCTGCTGGCAGCTGGGAAGGATGCAGGACAAGGTGCAGTAGTGTTGGAGGTTGTTCCGCCACCACGCCTCCAAAATGCTACTACTGGTGATTATGACACAACTCTCTCCTCCACCCCCTCCTCTTCTTCTTCCTCCATGACCTCTTCCTGTGCTTTTTCCTTGGAACCAGCAGTGCTCCGTAGGCTTTCAAGGGGCTATGTAAGTACATAGGCAAAGAGATGCCATGCGGTGCTTGAGCTGGTGTGCTTGGGGGACAGGAGCCACACTGGGGCAGAGATTCTGTCAGCTCTGCAGGGGCAGGCTCAGAGGTGGTTGACGCCATGCCAGCTTAAGCCAGGAATGGTGGCTTCCGACAATGGCACCAACCTCCTCCCCACCCTCCGACAGGGACACTTGACCCATGTGCCCTGTTTGGCTCACATCCTTAACTTGGTGGTGCAGCAGTTCTTGGGCAGGTACCCGGGCTTACAGGAGGTCCTGAAGCAGGCCAGGAAACTTTGTGGGCATTTCCAACTGATCATATAATGCCAGTGCTCGGCTGGCTGAGCTGCAAAAAGATTACAACCTGCCCAGGAACCGCCTAATCTGTGACATGCCCACCAGGAGGAACTCTACGTTGGCCATGCTGCAGTGGCTGCACACGCAGCAGAGGGCCATCAGTGAGTATCTGTTGCGATATGGCACCAGGACAGGGTCAGGGGAGCTTGCATTTTTCCCCACGCCAGTAGGCCATGATCAGGGATGCATGCACTGTCCTGGCACCATTTAAGGAGGTCACGAGGATGGTGAGCAGTGACAGTGCATGCATCAGTGACACTGTCCCTCTTGTCCACCTGTTGGAGCACACGCTGCGTGGAATAATGGACAGGGCACTTGAGGCAGAACAGAGGCAGGAAGAGGAGGACTTCCTTACCTCTCAAGGCCCCCTTTATCCAGACAGTGTTCCTGCTGGCCCAGCTATCACACATGAAGAGGACGAGGAGGAGGAGGATTATTGTGTCAGCATGGAGGTGGAGCCTAGCACTCAGCATCAACAGCAGTCTTCAAGGGATCAATTACAGTCCCAAGACACCCATAGACTTGTACGTGGCTGGGAGGAGGTGGCTGCGGATCATGTCGTCCTCAGTGACCCAGAGGACTCCGCACCGAATGCCTCAACAAACCTACGCTGCATGGCCTCCCTGATCCTGCAAAGCCTGCGGAAGGATCCTCGTATTTGTGCGATCAAGGAGAGGGATCATTACTGGCTGGCAACCCTCCTTGATCCACGTTACAAGGGTAAGGTTGCGGACCTTATCTTGCCGTCGCAGAGGGAGCAGAGGATGAAGCATCTTTGGGGGGCCTTGCAGAAAGATCTGTGCAACGCGTTCCCAGAGACTGGGAGGTTACAACGTGTTGCTGAGGCTTCGGTCAGTCAAAGAAGGAGCGGTGGAGAAGGTGGTTGTCTGACCGATGCTTTCAGACAATTTTTTAGTACGCAGCCCCAAGGTATGATCGGTTCCAGCAACCATCGCCAGCGTCTGGTTTACATGGTGCAGGAATACCTAGGGGCAAGATCACACTTGGACACCTTTCCCACCGAAAATCCTCTGGGTTACTGGGTCTTGAGGATGGATCACTGGCCAGAGCTTGTACAGTATGCAATTGAGGTAATGGCCTGTCCTGTATCCAGCGTTCTTTCGGAACGCACATTCAGTGCTGCTGGAGGCTTTGTAACCGATCACAGGGTGCGCCTGTCCACCGACTCGATCGGCTGACCTTCATAAAAATGAATCAGTCTTGGATCACCACCAGCTACCAAGTACCTGATGCTGATGTAACCGAGTAATTTTTTTTGAAATGTCAGATCACTTCAAGACTGCCTATGCTGATGCTGAGTGACTATCCTGTTATGCTGAGTGACTATCCTCATCCTCCACAATGATCATGCTGATAGCTTGAAAGAACATTTTTGGTTCTAGGCACCGCCACCAGTGGCTAAGGCCCAATTTTTCAGCCCCTGTTTAACAGGGGCGTGTATTTACAATTTTTTATGCAATGCTTTGCAGCAGGGCTCATTGCTGCGCTCCAACTACAGTATCTGTGAGGGATTGCAGTGTTGTGGCACCAGCACCAGTGTCTAAGGCCCAATTTTTCTGCCCCTGTTTAACAGGGGCGTGTAATTACAATTTTTGATGCATTGCTTTGCAGCAGGGCTCATTGCTGCTCTCCAACTACAGTATCTGTGAGGGGTTGCAGTGTTGTGGCACCAGCACCAGTGCCTAAGGCCCAATTTTTCAGCCCCTGTTCAACAGGGGCATGTAATTACAATTCTTGATCTAATATTTCACAGCTGGGCCCATTCCTGCACCCACCAAGAGTAACTGTGAGGGCTTACAGTGTTGCTGCAACACCTAAGGGCCAAATTTCTGCAGATTATATAGGGCGGGCCCCTACTTTCAAACATCCAACTTACAAACGACTCCTACTTGCAAACGGAAGGAGACAACAGGAAGTGAGAGGAAATCTACCCCATGGAAGCGAAATTCTCTCCTGTAAGAGTTAATATGGGAAAAAGGTGTCTCCTCTCTACTGATGCTTTATCACCAATCCTTGTTTCAATAAAAAAAACAAATTTTCCCCAAAAAAATGTCATTGGGATGGAAAGTGAGGTGAAATGTTCTGAACAGGTGCACAAACAGCAAAACAAATGTTACAGGGGTGATAACCCTTCCCTATGTTTCCCAAAAAGCTTAAAAATAGATTTTTTGCCTGGAGCTACATTTAAAAAATTTACCTGTTCCAAATTACAAACAGATTCTACTTAAGAACAAACCTACAGTCCTTGTCTTGTTTGCACTGCCTGTATACTGCTGTTCAGAGTATATAGGGCCTTTTATTAATTTGGGTGCAGGGTTCCCCTTAATATCCATACAAGACCCAAAGGGGCTGTTAGTGGGCTGGGGGGGGGAGGGCAAGGGGGGGTACCCATGCCATTTTTCTCAATGATTTTCATCCATATTGCTGGGACCAGACATTACATTAAAGCCGCAAGCAGTTTTAAATGACTATTTTTCCTTTAGAAATTTCATTTTGTGCAGGGACAGTTCTAAACACAGGAAACACGTGCTACTTCACAGGCATACGTTAGACACCCCCCCCCCCCAGATACGATATTTAAAGGAATATTTAACTTTTTTTTTTTCACTTTAAGCATCATTAAAATCACTGCTCCCGAAAAAACTGCCTTTTTTAAAACTTATATTTGCATTGATACATGTCCCCTGGGGCAGGACCCGGGTCCCCAAACCCTTTTTAGGACAATAACTTGCATATTAGCCGTTATAATTAGCACTTTTGATTTCGAACATTCAAGTCCATGTCTTGTTTGCACTGCCTGTATACTGCTGTTCAGAGTATATAGGGCCTTTTTTTAATTTGGGTGCAGGGTTCCCCTTAATATCCATACAAGACCCAAAGGGGCTGGTAAGTGGGCTGGGGGGGGGGTACCCATGCCATTTTTCTCAATGATTTTCATCCATATTGCTGGGACCAGACATTACATTAAAGCCGCAAGCAGTTTTAAATGACTATTTTTCCTTTAGAAATGTCATTTTGTGCAGGGACAGTTCTAAACACGGGAAACACGTGCTACTTCACAGGCATACTTTAGACACCCCCAGGTACGATATTTAAAGGAATATTTCACTTTTTTTTTTTTCACTTTAGGCATCATTAAAATCACTGCTCCCGAAAAAACTGCCTTTTTTTAAAACGTATTTTTGCATTGATACATGTCCCCTGGGGCAGGACCCGGGTCCCCAAACCCTTTTTAGGACAATAACTTGCATATTAGCCGTTATAATTAGCACTTTTGATTTCGAACATTCAAGTCCATTAGATTTAATAGGGTTCTAAAGTTTGGCTCATCCCTAATGGAGACAAAGAGAGAAAGACATGTTTGAAGTTCACAGTGGAGAAGTAAACATAGCCACCCTTCTGTTAAAAAAAAAAAAAAAGCCACCCAGAGACAAGAATTGTCTTGAGAAGAAGACTTACTATGTACCTGAGTTGAGCACAGTGCCCTGCTCCTATACACAGCACAGCTTACCTCCTCTCCATGTTGCAGGGGGGCAGACCAGGACACGCTGTGTTATTTATTGCTATGATGCTGGTTGCCAGCCCTCCAACACAATAGAAAAAGATGTGGATTTAGAAGAGGATGGAGGGGGCTGACTCTGGTATGATGGGGGTTGACTCTGATGTAACGGGGTGAGAAGTGGTTGAGACGTGACCCAGAATGTGGTACTACATCCAAAGAAAAAGAACCAAGAAAGAACATGGATTTTAAATTGGTAGCCACAAGTTGACCCAAGATGAAAAAGAGAGCACTCAATTGCAAAGAAATCCAAATTTATTTAACATCATATAAAAACATATTAAAACACATATTGAAATACATATCAAAATTGTGTGGTGTTGTCCCACCTAGGTGAACACTTAAGAAACCCTGTAGGTATGCCCATAGATATGATGAACTCTGAAGCCGGTATGTGCAAAAGGTCTTACATATTAGGGCCCCACAGGAAATCAATGTACCGAGGGATCACTACGCGCTTCCCATAAAGCTTCCTCAGGAGATCCTATTGGTACCAAGTTGCAGAAGAAAAGGAAAAACAGGAAATGCCCAACCACATCTCACAAGAGGGGACAGAGAAACAGCGTTCAGATGGCTTCAAGGCAGGAGTGCACGTATAGAGTATATTCAAGGAGTGTATCCAAAAGGAACAAGGGAGATGTCAAAATGTTTGTACAAGATGTTGTATTGCCATTCTGTCTGAGATACAAGTCTCCAAAAACTGATGTGTCCACTGGCTTATAATGTTCACTCCTTGTACCTATGCCGATCCTGGCTGTAGATTGACCCTCCGAGTTAAGAGAAAAGCGGGACATCCATATCGTCCTGTTCTTTTTGGACACACTCCTTGAATATACCCTATACGTGCACTCCTGCCTTGAAGCCATCTGCACGCTGTTTCTCTGTCCCCTCTTGTGAGATGTGGTTGGGCATTTCCTATTTTTACTTTTCTTCTGCAACTTGGTACCAATAGGATCTCCTGAGGAAGCTATATGCAAAACGCGTAGTGATCCTTCGGTACATTGATTTCCTGTGGGGCCCTGATATGTAAGACCTTCTGCATATACCGGCTTCAGAGTCCATTATATCTATGGCCATAACTACAGGGTTTCTCAAGTGTTCATATAGGTCTCACCTAGGTGGGAAAACACCACACAATTTTGATATGTATTTCAATATGTGTTTTAATATGTTTTTTATACAGTGTTAAATTAATTTGGATTTTTATGCAATTGAGAGCTCTCTTTTTCATCTTGGGTCTACTTGTGGCTACCAATTTAAAGTCCATGTTCATCCTTGGTTCTTTTTCTTTTGTGATGTAACAGGGACTGACTCTAATGTGATGGGGACTGATTCTGAAATGATGATGGACTCTGATGCGATGGATGGCCTCTATTGTGAAGGCGTTTACTTTGGTGTATTGAGTGGATTTTTATGTGAAGAAAGCCTACTCTGCTGTGATGGGGGAAAGCTGATGTCAAGGCGGTCTCCCCCATGTGGTGTCAAGGACAGAGTTTAGATGTCAGTGTTCTTCAGCCCAATACAAATATAAAAGTAACCCTGTGACAAAGTCTTAATGATGAAACATGTCAAGCGGAACTTAATGATGTAATCACATTGCGAATACGAAGCGCTGTGAGAGCTGCCGACAACACTGAAGGAGACAAAGGCAGTATCTGGATAAGTTTGTAACCTTGTGCACAGGTATTGTGTACCTTTTAACATTTTTTATTTGTATATTTTAAATAAATCTTTTTAATGAGAGCACTGTTAGTTTTCTTTTTATCTTTGGAGAATGTATCTGTGCCCACCTGTGGAGTGGAGGAGATGGAGTAGTGTTATTGCAGCCATCTTTTAACGCAAATAGGACCTACTGTGCAGGCATAACGGGGTAGCACTATTACATATATCCCCTTAAAGAGGAAAGGCACAATATGGCCCTATTGTAACCAGGTCCCACTGTTTAAGGTGAGAGTCCATCTAATTTATAGATTAGGAAAAGAAACACGGAGGGGTGGTGTGTGTCAGTATTTTCCATGGGGGATTCACGTGGAGCAGCATATCAACATTGAGCACTTTGCATACTTTTGGGTCACATTTTAAAAAGGGACAGTATCATTCTGAGGAGTTTAACTTTTATGATTTTCATTTTTTATTGTGGTGTGATGGCACTGATGTATGTATCCATTGTTGAAGGAAAGAAAATTGCGTAAAGTATGGACAATCTAAAATGCTTTGAGTAATGTTAGAGTCTGAAGCACATTCCTATTGGCCCAACACTATAACAGACTGCCTCGCTCACCAATAGGAATCTGTGGGAGAAAGAATGGTGTGGGCAAGCATTAGCACTATGAGAAACTTATTGGATCCTGTATTTCATACCTAGAAATAAAACTTTCAAGATGTGCTGTCACAAACTACAGGTGAAACACAGAAAAAATAAAATAAATCTTCTCCAAAAATGATTTTTCACTCACAATATACCTTTAAATTATCTTTTATTTAATTGCAATATGCCTTTGAACTTACTAGAAAACCTGTCAATTTGTCTTCTGGAAGTGTCTAATTACTCTCTATGCTGGATTACCTCCCCTTTCACTCTCCACACCTCCCTACAATAACTTGTAGGTAGCTGCCAAGGAAGTATTATAGAGTGTCACCTGACTGATGGCTTTAAGTTTTCTGACACTGATGTCTTCACATCCACGATGGCAGGGCCCAGCAACAGTCTTGGGGCTTTTGACTGTCTACACAAGGGAAGCTTTGTAAAGGTAAATAGCATGCATACAAAATTCCTGGGAATTTTCTGTTGAAAAGAATGGCCTGGCAACAGGGTCCCTGTAAGTATTTTAAAGTTATTCTTTATTTGTCTAGAATTTACGATTTCTCCTAATATTGGCATGATCCAGGACTACCAGGCATGCAGGCTGATGTATCTAGAGCTTGACAGCCTCTGCTATGTTGATACCAGCCTATAGCTCCATAATTTCTGGAATCGATTTTCAAAAAAAGGATGGGGCCCACAAGAATGGCTTGCTCAGTGCCGACCATTATACTCCACAGCCAAAGCCTGCATATGTAACAGTACTAGATAACTGTTGGCTACTATGAGATAAAATTTGAAATTCAGCCTTGTGCAGGCCAAAGAGCTAAAAATCCTCAGAATGTCTGGCAGATTATGTACAAGAATGTGATGGGAAGGACAATATTAGACTTGGTTTCACTATGATTATCACTTTAATACTAACATTACTAACATTTTGACCTACATTGCATATGTACATACGTTTATATACTCATAATGTGTTGGACTGTTAATCACACATAAACCATACAAAGGTATATATAAGTATAAACAGTCCACATAGATATAAAGTAGTGAAACCTGTGAATTGTCCACTGGTGAGATCCAAACAATAGAAAGTCTCCTTTACTAGCCATTGTGAAACCACCACCAATATAGCTTGCTTACCAGAGCTCAAGATCCCACATTACAGAGGTCTGACACCGCTTGTAAAATAATCATTAACTCTCATGGCTCAAAGTTTTTCCCAGAATATAGGATCATGGATTCTCAAAGCAATCACCAAGCAGTATGCAGAATAATCTCAGACAAGAGAAAGGAGAGGAGGAGACCTCATAGTGTGGTATATTAAGACCACTTTATTAAAATGTAAGCCTTATACGCACAGGGGCAGAAAATTGTAACAGCATGGGATACAAACAGCATTGCCGTGCCACGATGGTGTGATGACGTCACTATTAGGCCCTGTACCTCCTCTTATCTGAGATTAATCTGCATACTGCTATGTGATTGCTTTGAGAATCCATGACCCTAAATGCTGGGAGAAACTTTGAGCCATTAGATTTGATGATTATTTTACAAGCGATGTCAGACCTCTGTAATATGGTGTCTTGAGCTGTGGTTTCATAGTGGCTGGTGAAGGAGACTTTCTATTGTTGGATTTCACAAGCAAACAATTCACAAGTTTCACTACTTTATATCTACGTGGATCATTTACACTTATATATAACTTTGTATGTGTTATGTTTAATTAACAGTGCGACATATTATGAGTATATATTGATTTGGTATCTGAGTATTTGGGGTATCTGTGAGTGCTGCTGTTTTCACTATTGCACTGATTTGAACATTTATTGTTTTACATATATTACATATATTTGCAGTTTCTTTAGATGTACATGCATCTGTATAGATAAATAAATATTGCACGTATTGATACAAAAAAATACATTTAAATGAATGGACTCCACTACAATACTGCATTATGAATCCATAACAGTTTACATTATCAATGAACTTGGCCAATGTGTCTTTAACGTTTAAGAATAGAAATTGTTGATACAGCAACAAAACTAAATATGACAACAAACAAAAAATTTATTGAAAACCATTTTGGAAACCACCCACAATATTAAAACATCATAAATAATATTTAATCATCCCAAATATAACAAATATAACAAGTACTATAATTTATAGTACAACTATAATATACAGTACAACTAAAAGTCTAATAAGCAATATGATGTCAGAATAATAAACAATATAGGGTTTGTCATCAATGTACATACCAACAATACCTCTGACACTTTGGCAGTTTGTGTCAAACTAGCAGTCCTCTTTGTACCTACTGTATAATAATGAGCCTTTGCTTAACACATGTTTACTAAAGTGAGAGTTTCAGTGGATCTAGAACAGTGTTAAGGTGTCTTGATTATGCAAACAAGCCATCAAAACACCTCTCTTTGATAAATATGTGACCCATTATTTAGGTCACATCTGTACCTTCAAGAAATGAGTGTGAACCCTTGCTACGGGGCAAATTAAAACTGCAAAGGTCTAGAGGAAGGCAGCTGAAAAAAGATAATAAAATGTTTGAAAAAATACATTAGCATATATTTGAATTTATTTAATCATTTAGACCAGCCCCTACCTGAAAGAACTGAAATGTTACATCTGGTTGCTTAGGTGAATTTCAATACTAAGAGAAATTGGGTACTACAATCTGCTTTTAAATCTATTGCAGTATAGTGTATATGCTGTTTACAGTAAAGAACAAACTAACATGCTTTTTAGCAGAAAGAATACTCCAACAGAATAAAAGAAAAGAGACAGTAACGACAAACCAGAACTACCAATCTTGGAAATTCAAGATGAAAATGCTGCTAATAAGACCAGGTATGCGGAAATGTATAAATGAAGTTAAGCCAGATCACCCTTCAGATGAGTGGATAGAAAAAGACCTGAAAGCTCAGAGCACAATCTCTCTTAGCATAGAAGATGATCAAATCATACACATATGTAAGTGTGAATCTGCTAAAGAAATGCTAAAGGTGCATGAAAGAGCTAATCTCATCAATAAACTGTATTTGACTAGAAAGCTATACGAAATCAAGCTGATGAAAGGCCAGGATATGCAAGATTACATAAGGCACACCTTGGAAATGGTCAAACACCTGAGAGGTATAGGAGAAGAAATAAAAGATTTTCATGTTGCAGCATTATTACTAAGATGTTTACCAGAAAGCTATGAAATGCTTGTCACAGCACATGATGCACACCCAGATGATGAACTGACATTAGAATATGTTAGGGGCAAGCTTGTGTATGAATATAAGTGTAAAACAGAAAGCATTAATAGTGACGGTGCTTCTGTTGCAGGGTCTGCTTTAAAGATGAAAAAAGAATAAAAACAGTGACATGCAACAAGAAACACGAAAATGTTTTGTGTGCAAGAAACAAGGTCATTTAAAAGCAGATTGCTGAATCTGGAAAGTTAGAATTCAAAAACAAACTAACCTACAAAATGCCAAAAGTGTGAAGGAAGAAACGGATTTTGAATATGTTTTTCATTTCAAAAGTTGCAAATCATCTTTGCAGGGCAGTGTTGATTCAGGAGCTATGAGTCACATGACAAGGGACATACATTTCTTATTCACCTTGACTAGAATAAAACAGAAAAAATCACCACAGCTAATGGGCAAATAGTGGAATCAGAAGGAATATGAGATGTTTTGTTTTTTTAACTATTTGCCAGAGTGTCACCAAATACCTGTGAAAAATGTCCCCTATGTCCCTGCTCTTGAAACAAATCTTTTGTCGGTAAAGAAGCTCACAAAACAGGGCAATGTAGTGACCTTTCAAGATGACAGTTGTGCCATCACAAAAGGAGATATCTTACTTGCAAAGGCTAAAATTACAGATGAACTGTATAAGCTGAACTGAAATGAGGTGGTTAAAACAGGAGGAAAAGCATTCAAACTGCATTGGCACATGGCACAGACAACTTTGGCACAAAAGCCCTGGCATAATAAAGAAATTAACTGAGAATGAATATACAAGTGGAATAAAAATTAGTCCATGTGATCATACAATGAAATGCACCAGCTGTATAAAAGGAAAAATTACTAGAAAAGCCTTTCCTAAGAAGAGTACCAGCAGAGCTAAGAAATCTCTGGACTTAATTTATTCAGATCTTTGCAGTCCAATTGAAAAAACTCCAGGAAAAATTGGTATTTTTCACTTTTATAGATGATTACTCCAGGTATACTGCACTATATCTGTTACACAACAAAAGTGAAGTACCTGAGAAACTTGAAACAGTATTTGGCTCAAGCAAGCAACAAATCTGTTAAAATGCAGAGTGTATTGTGCACAGAACTGAATATACGAAGCGTTACTTACAATTCTACTTCCTCTTCTCCTCTTCCTTTCTTTGTTGGGGTCTCGAATTTTCAATCTAAACCTCCTCCCTGGGTCAGATGATAGCCTCCCACGGCTTCCAATACCACCTCTACGCTGACGACACTCAAATCGAATCCTCTACCCCTCAACTCACTCCTTCAGTCTCCTCACGTATCACTAATTTACTATCAGATATATCAGTTTGGATGTCACACCACTTCCTCAAACTCAGTCTATCCAAAACCAAACTTATCATTTTTCCTCCCCCACGTGCCTCTTCCCCTGATCGCTCTGTAAAAATTGATGGCACAACTATCAGCCCATCCCCACATGCCAAGGTCCTAGGAGTAGTCCTGGACTTTGAAATCTCCTTCAAGCCCCACGTTCAATCACTGTCTAAATCTTGCCGTCTCAACCTCCACAACATCTCCAAAATACGCCCCTTTCTAACCAATGACACAACAAAGCTCCTAATTCACTCCCTGGTCTCACCTTGATTACTGCAACTCCCTCCTCATTGGCTTACCTCTGCATACTCTATCCCCCCTTCAGTCCATCATGAATGCTGTTGCCAGACTCATCCACCTTACCAACCCCTCTGTCTCTGCTACTCCTCTCTGTAAATCCCTCCACTGGCTTCTGCTCACCCAACAAATTACATTCAAAATACTAACAACTTCCTACAAAGCCATCCACCACTCTGCCCCCAGCTACATCACTGACCTAGTCTCAAAATACCAACCTAATCGTTCTCTTCGTTCTTCTCAAGACCTCCTGCTCTCTAGCTCTCTCATCACCTGCTCCCATGCTCGTTTCCGGGACTTTTCCAGAGCCTCTCCAAGACCATGCAACTCCTTACCCCAATCTGTCCGTCTATCTCCTTCTCTATCAGCTTTTAGAGGATCCCTGAAAACCCTCCTCTTCAGAGAAGCCTATCCTACCCACACCTAACAGCTGTATTTTCATTTTTTCCATCTGATCATCCCCCACACCTACTACCCTTTGTCCCACTTGACCCTCCCTTCTAGATTGTAAGCTCTAACGAGCAGGGCCCTCTGATCCCTCAAGTATTGAATTGTATTGTAACTACTGTCTTACCTAATGTTGTAAAGCGCCGTGCAAACTGTTGGCGCTATATAAATCCTGTATAACAATAATATTAATAATATACAGGTAATAACACACAGACGATTCTCAGAAAGCATGGCGTAATATTTTGAACTACTGTACCATACAACCAAGATCAAAACAAAGTTGCAGAAAGAATGAACCGTACTCTATATGAGAGTGGAAGAACCATGGTGTTTGATACAGATATGCCTACCACATACTGGGGGGAGGCAATTATGACCACATAGAGCTTACAATCTCCAGAAATCAACTACCAGGATAACTCCATGTGAACCGTGGAATGGAAAAGCCCTGAATTCGAACCATCTAAAAAATTTTGGAAGCAAAGCCTATGTGCACATCCCAAAAAGATAGTCGTACAAAATGGGATGCTTGCGCAAAGAAAGGTGTACTTGTGGGGTACAGCGAATCACAAAAGGGATACAGAATTCTACACTAAGACTTGTATTGTAACTGTACTGTCTGCCCTCATGTTGTAAAGCGTTGTTGGCACTATATATATCCTGTATATTGATGATAAAAATAATAATAATAATTGCAGATGCTTTGACAAAACCGCTTACAAGAAACAGATTTATAGAACTGAGATGCGAAATGGGACTAATAAAAAAAGTAGTTGTTGAGTGAAGGTGATGGAATACAATGTTCATCAATATCAATATTCAGTGGAGATATATTCTTCAGCCAGTAGATGGCAGTGTTTATAAGTTTGTAGCTGCATCTATGGTTAAACTCTATGTATTTTCTGTCAGGGAATTCGTTGACCAGACTGTGTGGACTGCACATAGAGAACAAAAAACGCATGTAAAGTGAATTATAATGATGTTTATTAAGATAGGTGATATATAAATAAATACAAACAGTGCAAAACCAACCAAACAACCCACAAACAACAAATAGTATATACAGCAAAGGGCAGTACCAGAATCTTGAACGTAAGCCAGGCCAGGGTCATACATAGCAGATCAGGAGACTGACAAAGGGGTGTTCCAGAAGCATAAACGTAGCCAGGCCAAGGTCATACACGGGGAGTCAGCAGATGAGGACAGGGAACAAACAAGACAGGGAGAGGACGGATGGATAGGCTGCAGGGCAGGGATCCAAGGAAATCAGGTATGCAAGGTAATCAGGGGGGCAGGTCCAGAATAGGCTCAGAATGGGGCTCAGGATGGGGATCAGATCGGTCAGGTGAGGTACAGGTTCAAGGTCAGAATCCAGGCAGCAAGGTCAGGGCTCAAGGAGAGAGATACCAAGGCAAGGTGTGTTTATACTTGCCGGGTATAAAAAGGAGGCTTGCAATTGGCTTCAAGTCACACCTGAGCGCAGGAAGAGCAGTTCGCTCCACACTGCCAGGATCCATCCGCTGGTGGAGACCAGTACTGTGTCCAAAGGATAATATAATACCAGCAGGGAGAAATTCTCCTGACAGTTCCACACTGCCAGGAGACACCTGCTGGTGGACCACAGTACTGCAAGCCAAATAATAAATATCACCAGCGGATGGAACCTTTCCTGACATTTTCTCTATAATAAAGATTCCTGTTTCTGTCTGCAGTTAAGCAGCAAAGCCCATGTGGACTGTGCACTGTCTGTCTGTTCTGTAGGGCTATATACACAATTTCTAACACTCACCACAGGATTACCGGAGGGTTTTAGGAAAAGTTTGGGCCGAACAACTTAATTATCTTTTTCACTGGGTTGCCCGCATGGTCATGCTCGAAAACCAGCATTTGATCAGCGCTTTCAGCCAATGGCTGCAATGCTGAGCAGGAAAATCTGGTGTATCACACATCATTGGTGTTGATGCAGGGATCTGTCAAGTTTTGTTGATTCAATTCCTGATGGTTGAACAGATAAAAAACTGAACGTGTATGCAATGTTTTACACATACAACAAAGAGGATTTATAATGCAAACAGAACTCAGTAGTTAACCTTCCAAATGATCTACAACATATATAATATGCTACTGAAGAAGAGTGGGAAATCATATTTGCTGATTATGTAGACTATGCTTCCTATTTGTAATCTATTGTGGCTGTGTCTAATTGATCCCTTCACTCAAAACAAGTTTATCACTCTTCTCAGACACAGGAGTTAGACCGTATACGTGTTTAGCAGGGATGCTGACTACATTCCCTGAAATCCAAATCCAAATCACTACATATAATACAGTCGTGGCAATATGGAACAGTTAGACTGTAAGAACTGAAAAGTTACATTTTTTAAAATAACTTTCAATTAAATAATAATACCTTGTTGTATTGTTGTTCCCATATGTAGCAGAAGCCACCTGAAGATGTAAAGCCACCCAATCACTAAACATGTGAGAGAATGTGCTCCTCATCATGTGTTCTGGGCTTACCTGCTGTTAAAATGTTGCCTGGGACCTCCATGGTAGGTTTCAGGTTGAAGAGTGATGGGAGATCCATCTACATTCACTCACTGATATTCCCTGTTAAGTAGGAACCTGTAAGCATTCAGTTGTGTTTGAGCACTTCCAGGCTCACAGCTGTCTACCTTCAACTCTCTACTTCTTCCTCCACTGCCTCCCTCCACTAACTCACTCTCTGCCCAGGAGTAGGGATGAGCTCGGTGTTCGAGTCGAACATCGGCTGTTCGATCGTTCGGTGAACATCGAACGATTTGGGCCGTTCGCGCCAAATTCGAGTGACGCGAACGGCCCACAATACACTGCGCCATCGCAGTGCAATCCCGGCGCTGTGATTGGCCAAGCATGCACTGTGACCTCGCATGCTTGGCCAATTACAGCGCTGGCAGCTAGGAGAGCCATAATTGGCCACAGGCAGGTTGCCTGTGGCCAATTATAGCTCAGGGGGTTTAGCACACGCCCCACACTATAAAAGGCCGCCAGCGCGGCGGCCTTGTGTAGTGTGTTCCGGCGCAGGGAAAGAGAAGGATAGGCAGGGAGGGTGTTGATATTCTTTGTGCTATTCTTGTGTGCAGGGAGAGAGAAGGATAGGCAGGGAGAGTGTCAGTGTCATATTCTTTGCTAAACCTTGTGTGCAGGGAGAGAGAAGGATAGGCAGGGAGAGTGTCAGTGTCATATTCTTTGATAAACCTTGTGTGCAGGGAGAGAGAAGGATAGGCAGGGAGAGTGTCAGTGTCATATTCTTTACTAAACCTTGTGTGCAGGGAGAGAGAAGGATAGGCAGGGAGAGTGTCAGTGTCATATTCTTTGATAAACCTTGTGTGCAGGGAGAGAGAAGGATAGGCAGGGGACAGTGTCAGTGTCATATTCTTTACTAAACCTTGTGTGCAGGGAGAGAGAAGGATAGGCAGGGAGAGTGTCAGTGTCATATTCTTTGATAAACCTTGTGTGCAGGGAGAGAGAAGGATAGGCAGGGGACAGTGTCAGTGTCATTGTTGCTAAGCCTCCTGCACAGTATACACCTGAAGCTAGCCCTTATCGCTGTGTTTTCCTGGTTTGTTACACTAACAGGCATTTGCAGCACTTACAGCGGGCGGAGTGAGCCTCCTGCACAGTATACACCTGAAGCTAGCCCTTATCGCTGTGTTTTCCTGGTGTGTTACACCAACAGGCATTTGCAGCACTTACAGCAGGCGTAGTGTGATTCCTGCAAAATATACTGCTGAAGCTAGGCCTTATTGCTGTGTTTTCCTAGTGTGTTACACCAACAGGCATTTGCAGCACTTACAGCGGGCGGAGTGTGCCTCCTGCACATTATACACCTGAAACTGGCCCGTATTGCTGTGTTTTCCTGGTGTGTTACACCAACAGGCATTTGCAGCACTTACAGCAGGCGTATTGTGATTCCTGCAAAATATACTCCTGAAGCTTGGCCTTATTGCTGTGTTTTCCTAGTGTGTTACACCAACAGGCATTTGCAGAACTTACAGCAGGGATAGTGTGATTCCTGAAAAATATACTCCTGAAGCTAGGCCTTATTGCTGGTTTTCCCATCTCCCTGCAGGCCATTAGAATGTCTGGAAGGCAAACAAGGAGAGGCAGACAGTCAGGAGCCAATAAAAGAGGGCAAGCAGGCTCTGTGTCTAGAGACAACAGTGCTGGTCGTGGACGCGGTGCATCGCCATCAGCACGTGGCCATGGGACACGCTTGTCCTTCTTTTCGGCAGCTGGACGTGTTGAGCCGCATCATGCCGAAGACTTGGTAGAGTGGATGACCAAGCCCTTCTCATCCTCCTCATCCTCTCTCACCCAGGCTCAGGGTACTGGCAAAGCAGCTGCCAAAGCGTCCTCTTCCCTCGTATCAATGTCATCATCAGTCACTCCTTCCCTAGACCCACCATGTCCTCCTGAGGAGTCCCCCAAACTGTTTGAGCACAGTGTTGGGTACATGCTCCAGGAGGATGCCCAGCGTTTCGAAGGGTCTGATGATGATACCCAGCTAGAGGAAGGCAGTAGCGTGAGAGCAGAGAGAGGGGATGCTCAAGGAGGACACCAATCTGGCAGTCATGTTCCAGCAGCTGCAGCATACTGCCAGATTGGCTCCAGTGATGAGGAGGGAGGGGATGATGAGGTCACTGACTCCACGTGGGTGCCTAATAGGAGAGAGGAGGAGGAGGAGGAGGATGAGGAGGAGGCACATCTCCAACGAGGCAGGATGCCCTCGGGGGGCCAGCGTAAGGGCAGCACACCGACGGAATCACACCGCAGAGCTCCGCCTGTGCAGGGTGCTGCCTCTGCCCGTTATTAAAAAAGTTCTTTGGTGTGGGCCTTTTTTGAGTCGAGTGCATCAGATCGCACAGCTGCTGTTTGCAACATATGTCTCAAGCGTATATCGCGTGGCCAAAACATCACCCGCTTGGGCACCACATGCTTGACCAGACATATGTTGACCTGCCATGCAGCTCGTTGGCAAGCCTACCTTAAAGACCCACACCAAAGAACAAAGCAGACCTCTCCTTGCACCGCATCAGCTGGGATCTCCAACCCCACTATACCTTCAGTCCTCTCTGAAACCTGCACTGAGAGGAATGAAGGTGTAGAATTAGGTGTGTCACAGCCAAGTACTTGCGGGCACTCTGCTAGCAGTACACCGACGTCTGATTCTAGCAGGCAAATTTCCCTGCCCCAGCTGCTGGACCGTCGAAAGAAGTTCACTCCCAGCCATCCACATGCCCAGCGGTTGAATGCTAGCTTGGCTAAATTGCTAGCGCTTCAACTGCTGCCTTTTCAGTTGGTAGACTCGGCCCCCTTTTGTGAGTTTGTGCAATGTGCGGTTCCTCAGTGGCAGGTTCCCAAACGCCACTTTTTCTCACAGAAGGCGATTCCGGCTCTCTACCGGCATGTGGAAGGCAATGTCTTGGCCTCGCTGGACAGGGCGGTCAGCGGTAAGGTACATATTACCGCTGACTCATGGTCCAGCAGGCATGGACAGGGACGTTACCTTTCTTTCACGGCCCATTGGGTCACTCTTTTGGCAGCTGGGAAGGATGCAGGACAAGGTGCAGTAGTGTTGGAGGTTGTTCCGCCGCCACGCCTCCAAAATGCTACTACTGGTTGTGACACACCTCTCTCCTCCACCCCCTCCTCTTCTTCTTCCTCCATGGCCTCTTCCTGTGCTTTGTCCTCTGAACCAGCGGTGCTCCGTAGGCGTTCAAGGGGCTACGCAAGTACGCAGGCAAAAAAATGCCATGCCGTGCTTGCGCTGGTGTGTTTGGGGGACAGGAGCCACACTGGGGCAGAGGTTCTGTCTGCTCTGCAGAGGCAGGCCGAGAGGTGGTTGACGCCACGCCAGCTTAAGCCAGGAATGGTGGTTTGCGACAATGGCACCAACCTCCTCTCCGACCTCCGACAGGGACAACTGACCCATGTGCCCTGTGTGGCTCACGTCCTTAACCTGGTGGTGCAGCGGTTCTTGGGCAGGTACCCGGGCTTACAGGATGTCCTGAGGCAGGCCAGGAAAGTCTGTGTGCATTTCCGCAGATCTTATAATGCCAGTGCTCGCCTGGCTGAGCTGCAAAAGGAGTTGAACCTGCCCAAGAACCGCCTTATATGTGACATGCCCACCAGGTGGAACTCAATGTTGACCATGCTGCAGCGGCTGCACACGCAGCAGAGGGCCATCAATGAGTACCTGTGTGACTTCGGCACCAGGACAGAGTCAGGGGAGCTCTGTTTTTTTTCACCACGCCAGTGGGGCATGATCAGGGATGCATGCACTGTCCTGGCACCATTTGAGGAGGCCACGAGGATGGTGAGCAGTGACAGTGCATGCATCAGTGACACTGTACCTCTTGTCCACCTGTTGGAACATACGCTGCGTGGAATAATGGACAGGGTACTTGAGGCAGAACAGAGGCAGGAAGAGGAGGACTTCTTTGCCTCTCAAGGCCCCCTTTACCCAGACAGTGTTCCTTCTGTCCCACCCATCGCACAGGAAAAGGAGGAGGAGGAGGATTGTGTCAGCATGGAGGTGGAGCCTGACACTCAGCTTCATCAGCAGCAGTCTTTTAGGGATGATTTACAGTCCCAAGAAACCCGTGGACTTGTACGTGGCTGGGAGGAGGTGGCTGCGGATCATGTCGTCCTTAGTGACCCAGAGGACTCCGGACCGAATGCCTCAGCTAACCTACGCTGCATGGCCTCCCTGATCCTGCAAAGTCTGCGGAAAGAACCTCGTATTCTTCGGATCAAGGAGAGGGACCATTACTGGCTGGCCACTCTCCTTGATCCACGGTACAAGGGTAAGGTTGCGGACCTTATCTTACTGTCACAGAGGGAGCAGAGGATGAGACAACTCCGGGAGGCTTTGCAGAAAGGTCTGTGCAACGCGTTCCCAGAGACTGGGAGGTTACAAACTCCTGGTCCTGGATAGTGATGAGCCGAACACCCCCGGGTTCGGTTCGCACCAGAACCCGCGAACGGACCGAAAGTTCGTACGAACATTAGAACCCTATTAAATACAATGGATGCGAACGTTCGAATTCTAAAGTGCTAATTATAACAACTATTATGCATGTTATTGTCCTAAAAAGGGTTTGGGAACCCGGGTTCTGCACCAGGGGACATGTATCAATGCAAAAAGAAGTTTTAAAAACGGTCGTTTTTCGGGAGCAGTCATTTTAATGATGCATAAAGTGAAAAAAAAAAGTCAAATATTCCTTTAAATATCGTACCTGGGGGGTGTCTAAAGTATGCCTGTGAAGTGCCACGTGTTTCCCGTGTTTAGAACTGTCCCTGCACAAAATGACACTTCTAAAGGAAAAAAAAGCCATTTAAAACTGCTTGCGGCTTTAATGTAATGTCTGGTCCCGGTAATATGGATGAAAATCTTTAAGAAAAATGGCATAGCTACCCCATGACCCCCCCCCCCTACCCCAGCCCATTACCAGCCCCTTTGGGTCTTGTATGGATATTAAGGGGAACCCCGCACATAAAATAAAAAAGGCCCTATATACTCTGAACAGCCGTATACAGGCGGTGCATACAAGACAGGGACTGTAGGTTTGTTCTTATGTAGAATCTGTTTGTAATTTTGAACAGGTACATTGTTTAAGTGTAGCTCCAGCCCAAAAATCTATTTTTAAACTTTTTGGAAAACATAGGTAAGGGTTATCACCCCTGTAACATTTGTTTTGCTGTCTGTGCCCCTGTTCAGAACATTTCACCTCACTTTCCGTCCCAATGACAACTGTTTTTGAAATGTGGTGTTTTTCTTGAAACAAGGATTGCTGATAAAGCATCAGTACAGAGGAGACACCTTTCTCCCATATTAATTCTTACAGGAGAGAATTTTCCTTCCTAGGGGTAGATTTCCTCTCACTTCCTGTTGTCTTCTTGCGTTTGCAAGTAGGAGTCGTTTGTAAGTTGGATGTTTGAAAGTAGGGACCTGCCGTAGATACTCTGCAGAAATAGGCCCCTTAGTTGTTGGTGTTGGCACAACACTGTAAGCACTCACAGTTACTCTTGGTTGGTGCTGGAACGCCCTGCTGTCAACTATTATATCAGGAATTGTAATTACATATAATTGTTGAACAGTGGTAGTAAAAATTGGGCCTTTGATGGTGGTGCTGGTGCCACAACACTGTAAGCCCTGACAGTTACTCTTGGTGGGTGCAGCAATGGGCCCTGCTGTGAATTATTAGATCAAGAATTGTAATTGCATGCCCCTGTTGAACAGGGGCTGAAAAATTGGGCCTTTGGTGGTGGTGGTGGTGTTGACACAACACTGTAAGCCCTCAGAGTTACTCTTGGTGGGTGCAGGAATGGGCCCTGCTGTGAATTATTAGATCAAGAATTGTAATTACATGCCCCTGTTGAACAGGGGCTGAAAAATTGGGCCTTAGGCACTGGTGGCACAACACTACAACCCCTCACAGATACTGTACTTGGAGCACAGCAATGAGCCCTGTTGCAAAGTATTGCTTCAAAAATTGTAATGACACGCCCCTGTTAAACAGGGGCTGAAAAATTGGGCCTTAGGCACTGGTGCCACAACACTCCAACCCCTCACAGATACTGTACTTGGAGCACAGCAATGAGCCCTATGGCAAATTATTGCTAAAAAAATTGTAATTACACGCCCCTGTAAAACAGGGGCTGAAAAATTGGGCCTTAGCCACTGGTGGCGGCACCCATAAACAAAAATGATCTTCCAAGCTATCATCATCAATCGTATCATTGAGGACTCGGAGGAGGAGGATAGCCAGTCAACATAACAGCACAGACACTCAGCATCAGCATCAGTCTTGAAGGGATGTGACATGTTAAAATCAATTAGTCTGTTATATCAGCATCAGGTGTGTGGTAGCTGGTGGTGATCCAAGACTGGTTCATCTTGATGAAAGTCAGTCGATCAACCGAGTCGGTGGACAGGCGCACCCTGTGATCCGTGACAAATCCGGAAGCAGCACTGAATGTGCGTTCCGAAAGAACGCTGGATGCAGGACAGGCCAGTAGCTCAATTGCATACTGTGCAAGCTCTGGCCAGTGATCCATCCTCAAGACCCAGTAAGCCAGAGGATTTTCGGTGGGGAAGGTGTCCAAGTCTGACCTTGCCCCTAGATATTCCTGCACCATGTTTATCAGACGCTGGCGATGGTTGCTGGAACCAATCATACTTTGGGGCTGCGGACTAAAGAATTGTCTGAACGCATCGGTCAGACGGCCACCTTCCCCACCGCTCCTTCTTTGACTGGCCGAAGCCTCAGCAACTCGTTGTCCTGGACCAGGAGTTTGTAACCTCCCAGTCTCTGGGAACACGTTGCACAGACCTTTCTGCAAGGCCTCCCGGAGTTGTCTCATCCTCTGCTCCCTCTGCGACGGTAACATAAGGTCCGCAACCTTACCCTTGTACCGTGGATCAAGGAGAGTGGCCAGCCAGTAATGGTCCCTCTCCTTGATCCGAAGAATACGAGGATCCTTCCGCAGACTTTGCAGGATCAGGGAGGCCATGCAGCGTAGGTTTGCTGAGGCATTCGCTCCGGAGTCCTCTGGGTCACTAAGGACGACATGATCCGCAGTCACCTCCTCCCAGCCACGTACAAGTCCACTGGTTTCTTGGGACTGTAAATCATCCCTAAAAGACTGCTGCTGATGATGCTGAGTGCCAGCCTCCACCTCCATGCTGACACAATCCTCCTCCTCCTCCTCCTCCTCCTCTTCCTCTTCCTGTGCGATGGGTGGGACAGAAGGAACACTGTCTGGGTAAAGGGGGCCTTGAGAGGCAAGGAAGTCCTCCTCTTCCTGCCTCTGTTCTGCCTCAAGTGCCCTGTCCATTATTCCACGCAGCGTGTGCTCCAACAGGTGGACAAGAGGTACAGTGTCACTGATGCATGCACTGTCACTGCTCACCATCCTCGTGGCCTCCTCAAATGGTGCCAGGACAGTGCATGCATCCCTGATCATGCCCCACTGGCGTGGAGAAAAAAAAACAAGCTCCCCTGACCCTGTCCTGGTGCCGTAGTCGCACAGGTACTCATTGATGGCCCTCTGCTGTGTGTGCAGCCGCTGCAGCATGGCCAACGTTGAGTTCCACCTGGTGGGCATGTCACATATAAGGCGGTTCTTGGGCAGGTTCAACTCCTTTTGCAGCTCAGCCAGGCGAGCACTGGCATTATAAGATCTGCGGACATGCACACAGACTTTCCTGGCCTGCCTCAGGACATCCTGTAAGCCCGGGTACCTGCCCAAGAACCGCTGCACCACCAGGTTAAGGACGTGAGCCACACAGGGCACATGGGTCAGTTGTCCCTGTCGGAGGGCGGAGAGGAGGTTGGTGCCATTGTCGCAAACCACCATTCCTGGCTTAAGCTGGCATGGCGTCAACCACCTCTCGGCCTGGCCCTGCAGAGCAGACAGGACCTCTGCCCCAGTGTGGCTTCTGTCCCCCAAACACACCAGCGCAAGCATGGCATGGCATCTTTTTGCCTGCGTACTTGCGTAGCCCCGTGAACGGCTACGGAGCACCGCTGGTTCATAGGACAAACCACAGGAAGAGGCCATGGAGGAAGAAGAAGAGGAGGGGGTGGAGGAGAGAGGTGTGTCACAACCAGTAGTAGCATTTTGGAGGCGTGGCGGTGGGACAACCTCCAACACTACTGCACCTTGTCCTGCATCCTTCCCAGCTGCCAAAAGAGTGACCCAATGGGCCGTGAAAGAAAGGTAACGTCCCTGTCCATGCCTGCTGGACCATGAGTCAGCGGTAATATGCACCTTACCGCTGACCGCCCTGTCCAGCGAGGCCAAGACATTGCCTTCCACATGCCGGTAGAGAGCCGGAATAGCCTTCCGTGAGAAAAAGTGGCGTTTGGGAACCTGCCACTGAGGAACCGCACATTGCACAAACTCACGGAAGGGGGCCGAGTCTACCAACTGAAAAGGCAGCAGTTGAAGCGCTAGCAATTTAGCCAAGCTAGCATTCAACCGCTGGGCATGTGGATGGCTGGGAGTGAACTTCTTTCGACGGTCCAGCAGCTGGGGCAGGGAAATTTGCCTGCTAGAATCGGACGTCGGTGTACTGCTAGCAGAGTGGCCGCAAGTACTTGGCTGTGACACACCTAATTCTACACCTTCATTCCTCTCAGTGCATGTTTCAGAGAGGACTGAAGTTATAGTGGGGTTGGAAATCCCAGCTGATGCGGTGCAAGGAGAGGTCCGCTTTGTTCTTTGGTGTGGATCTTTGAGGTAGGCTTGCCAACGAGCTGCATGGCAGGTCAACATATGTCTGGTCAGGCATGTGGTGCCCAAGCGGCTGATGTTTTGGCCACGCGATATACGCTTGAGACATATGTTGCAAACAGCAGCTGTGCGATCTGATGCACTAGCCTCAAAAAAGGCCCACACCAAGGAACTTTTTGAATGACGGGCAGAGGCAGCGCCCTGCACAGGCGGAGCTCTGCGGTGTGATTCCGTCGGTGTACTGCCCTTACGCTGGCCACCAAAGGGCATCCTGTCTCGTTGGAGATGTGCCTCCTCCTCATCCTCCTCCTCCTCTCTCCTATTAGGCACCCACGTGGAGTCAGTGACCTCATCATCCCCTCCCTCCTCATCACTGGAGCCAATCTGGCAGTATGCTGCAGCTGCTGGAACATGACTGCCAGATTGGTGTCCTTCTTGAGCATCCCCTCTGTCTGCTCTCACCCTACTGCCTTCCTGTAGCTGGGTTTCATCATCAGACCCTTCGAAACGCTGGGCATCCTCCTGGAGCATGTACCCAACACTGTGCTCAAACAGTTTGGGGGACTCCTCAGGAGGAGGACATGGTGGGTCTAGGGAAGGAGTGACTGATGATGAGTCTGACATTGATACCAGGGAAGAGGACGCTTTGGCAGCTGCTTTGCCAGTACCCTGAGCCTGGGTGAGAGAGGATGAGGAGGAGGAGGAGGGCTTGGTCATCCACTCTACCAAGTCTTCGGCATGATGTGGCTCAACATGTCCAGCTGCGGAAAAGAAGGACAAGCGTGTCCCATGGCCATGTGCTGATGACAATGCACCGCGTCCACGACCAGCACTGTTGCCCCCAGACACAGAGCCTGCTTGCCCTCTTTTATTGCCTCCTGACTGTCTGCCTCTCCTTGTTTGCCTTCCAGACATTCTAATAGATGGCCTGCAGGGAGATGGGAAAAAAGCAATAAGGGCTACCTTCAGGTGTCCTTCTCTGTCCCTTGAAACAAGGACTTGCACAGTGAAAGAAACTGACACTCTCCCTACCTACAGTTTTCTGTCCCTAGAAAAAATGTTTTTTTTAAGCACAATATAGCACAAGGAGAATTCACTCACTGTCCTTCCAGGTCCCTAGAAACAAGGACTTGCACAGTGAAAGAAACTGACACTCTCCCTACCTACAGTTTTCTGTCCCTAGAAAAAATGTTTTTTTTAAGCACAATATAGCACAAGGAGAATTCACTCACTGTCCTTCCAGGTCCCTAGAAACAAGGACTTGCACAGTGAAAGAAACTGACACTCTCCCTACCTACAGTTTTCTGTCCCTAGAAAAAATGTTTTTTTTAAGCACAATATAGCACAAGGAGAATTCACTCACTGTCCTTCCAGGTCCCTAGAAACAAGGACTTGCACAGTGAAAGAAACTGACACTCTCCCTACCTACAGTTTTCTGTCCCTAGAAAAAATGTTTTTTTTAAGCACAATATAGCACAAGGAGAATTCACTCACTGTCCTTCCAGGTCCCTAGAAACAAGGACTTGCACAGTGAAAGAAACTGACACTCTCCCTACCTACAGTTTTCTGTCCCTAGAAAAAATTATTTTTTTAAGCACAATATAGCACAAGGAGAATGCACTCACTGTCCTTCCAGGTCCCTAGAAACAAGGACTTGCACAGTGAAAGAAACTGACACTCTCCCTACCTACAGTTTTCTGTCCCTAGAAAAAATGTTTTTTTTAAGCACAATATAGCACAAGGAGAATTCACTCACTGTCCTTCCAGGTCCCTAGAAACAAGGACTTGCACAGTGAAAGAAACTGACACTCTCCCTACCTACAGTTTTCTGTCCCTAGAAAAAATGTTTGTTTTAAGCACAATATAGCACAAGGAGAATTCACTCACTGTCCTTCCAGGTCCCTAGAAACAAGGACTTGCACAGTGAAAGAAACTGACACTCTCCCTACCTACAGTTTTCTGTCCCTAGAAAAAATGTTTTTTTTAAGCACAATATAGCACAAGGAGAATTCACTCACTGTCCTTCCAGGTCCCTAGAAACAAGGACTTACACAGTGAAAGAAACTGACACTCTCCCTGCCTACAGTTTTCTGTCCCTAGAAAAAATGTTTTTTTAAGCACAATATAGCACAAGGAGAATTCACTCACTGTCCTTCCAGGTCCCTAGAAACAAGGACTTGCACAATGAAAGAAACTGACACTCTCCCTACCTACAGTTTTCTGTCCCTAGAAAAAATGTTTTTTTTAAGCACAATATAGCACAAGGAGAATTCACTCACTGTCCTTCCAGGTCCCTAGAAACAAGGACTTGCACAGTGAAAGAAACTGACACTCTCCCTACCTACAGTTTTCTGTCCCTAGAAAAAATGTTTTTTTTAAGCACAATATAGCACAAGGAGAATTCACTCACTGTCCTTCCAGGTCCCTAGAAACAAGGACTTGCACAGTGAAAGAAACTGACACTCTCCCTACCTACAGTTTTCTGTCCCTAGAAAAAATGTTTTTTTTAAGCACAATATAGCACAAGGAGAATTCACTCACTGTCCTTCCAGGTCCCTAGAAACAAGGACTTGCACAGTGAAAGAAACTGACACTCTCCCTACCTACAGTTTTCTGTCCCTAGAAAAAATGTTTTTTTTAAGCACACTATAGCACAAGGAGAATTCACTCACTGTCCTTCCCAGTCCCTAGAAACAAGGACTTGCACAGTGAAAGAAACTGACACTCTCCCTACCTACAGTTTTCTGTCCCTAGAAAAAATGTTTTTTTTAAGCACAATATAGCACAAGGAGAATTCACTCACTGTCCTTCCAGGTCCCTGGAAACAAGGACTTGCACAGTGAAAGAAACTGACACTCTCCCTACCTACAGTTTTCTGTCCCTAGAAAAAATGTTTTTTTTAAGCACAATATAGCACAAGGAGAATTCACTCACTGTCCTTCCAGGTCCCTAGAAACAAGGACTTACACAGTGAAAGAAACTGACACTCTCCCTACCTACAGTTTTCTGTCCCTAGAAAAAATGTTTTTTTTAAGCACAATATAGCACAAGGAGAATTCACTCACTGTCCTTCCAGGTCCCTGGAAACAAGGACTTGCACAGTGAAAGAAACTGACACTCTCCCTACCTACAGTTTTCTGTCCCTAGAAAAAATGTTTTTTTTAAGCACAATATAGCACAAGGAGAATTCACTCACTGTCCTTCCAGGTCCCTAGAAACAAGGACTTACACAGTGAAAGAAACTGACACTCTCCCTACCTACAGTTTTCTGTCCCTAGAAAAAATGTTTTTTTTAAGCACAATATAGCACAAGGAGAATTCACTCACTGTCCTTCCAGGTCCCTAGAAACAAGGACTTGCACAGTGAAAGAAACTGACACTCTCCCTACCTACAGTTTTCTGTCCCTAGAAAAAATGTTTTTTTTAAGCACAATATAGCACAAGGAGAATTCACTCACTGTCCTTCCAGGTCCCTAGAAACAAGGACTTGCACAGTGAAAGAAACTGACACTCTCCCTACCTACAGTTTTCTGTCCCTAGAAAAAATGTTTTTTTTAAGCACAATATAGCACAAGGAGAATTCACTCACTGTCCTTCCAGGTCCCTAGAAACAAGGACTTGCACAGTGAAAGAAACTGACACTCTCCCTACCTACAGTTTTCTGTCCCTAGAAAAAATGTTTTTTTTAAGCACAATATAGCACAAGGAGAATTCACTCACTGTCCTTCCAGGTCCCTAGAAACAAGGACTTACACAGTGAAAGAAACTGACACTCTCCCTACCTACAGTTTTCTGTCCCTAGAAAAAATGTTTTTTTTAAGCACACTATAGCACAAGCACAAAACACACTGACACTCTCCCTACCTATCCTTCTCTTTCCCTAAACTAAAGGAATCCAGGTTAAGCAAGAAAGAAATAAAAGTCACTGTCCCTGCCTATGCTGCTCTATCCCTGCTCCGGAACACACTACACTAGGCCGCCGTGCTGGCGGCCTTTTATAGTGTGGGGCGTGTACTAAACACCCTCAGCAATAATTGGCCACAGGCATCCTGCCTGTGGCCAATCATTGCTCTCCTCGCTGCCGGCGCTGTGATTGGCCAAGCATGCGGGGTCACAGTGCATGCTTGGCCAATCACAGCGCCTGAATGACACTGCGATGGCGTAGTGCATTGTGGGCCGTTCGCGTCACTCGAAATTGGCGCGAACGGCCCAAATCGTTCGATCTTCGTTGAACGATCGAACAGCCGATGTTCGAGTCGAACGTATGTTCGATTCGAACACGAAGCTCATCCCTAGTCCTGGACAACGAGTTGCTGAGGCTTCGGTCAGTCAAAGAAGGAGCGGTGGGGAAGGTGGCCGTCTGACCGATGCGTTCAGACAATTCTTTAGTCCGCAGCCCCAAGGTATGATCGGTTCCAGCAACCATTGCCAGCGTCTGATATACATGGTGCAGGAATACCTAGGGGCAAGGTCAGACTTGGACACCTTCCCCACCGAAAATCCTCTGGCTTACTGGGTCTTGAGGATGGATCACTGGCCAGAGCTTTCACAGTATGCAATTGAGCTACTGGCCTGTCCTGCATCCAGCGTTCTTTCAGAACGCACATTCAGTGCTGCTGGAGGATTTGTCACGGATCACAGGGTGCGCCTGTCCACCGACTCGGTTGATCGACTGACCTTCATAAAGATGAACCAGTCTTGGATCACCACCAGCTACCAAACACCTGAAGCTGATATAACAGACTAATTTATTTTCAAATGTCACATCCCTTCAAGACTGATGCTGATGCTGAGAGACTGTCCTCTTATGTTGACTGACTATCCTCCTCCTCCTCAATGATCCGATTGATGATGATAGCTTGGAAGAACATGTTTCTGGGTGCCGCCACCAGTGGCTAAGGCCCAATTTTTCAGCCCCTGTTTAACAGGGGCGTGTTATTACAATTTTTTATGCAATGCTTTGCAGTAGGGCTCATTCCTGCACTCCAACTAGAGTATCTGGGAGAGGTTGCAGTGTCGTGGCACCAGCACCAGTGCCTAAGGCCCAATTTTTCTGCCCCTGTTTAACAGGGGCATGTAATTACAATTCTTGATCTAATAATTCACAGCAGGGCCCATTCCTGCGCCCACCAAGAGTAACTGTGAGGCCTTACAGTGTTGTGTCAACACCACCACCACCAAAGGCCCAATTTTTCAGCCCCTGTTCAACAGGGGCATGCAATTACAATTCTTGATCTAATAATTCACAGCAGGGCCCATTCATGCGCCCACCAAGAGTAACTGTGAGGGCTCACAGTGTTGTGGCAACACCAACATGTAAGGGGCAAATTTCAGCAGAGTATATACGGCAGGCCCCTACTTTCAAACATCCAACTTACAAACGACTCCTCCTTGCAAACGGAAGTGAGAGGAAATCTACCCCTAGGAAGGCAAATTCTCTCCTGTAAGAGTTAATATGGGAAAAAAAGTGTCTCCTCTCCACTGATGCT